>LPNX010076475.1:252627-308977 GCA_001517045.1 Pseudotsuga menziesii
TGCATTGTCATTTTTAATGAAATTGGTTAAGATTTTGATTTTGTACTTTCCAGTTTTATAGAACTATCTCCATGTGAGATTAAATGTATTTAAAGGAGACATGTATTACTGGATAAGGGGATCGATGGTTGGGAAAAGGGGCTAGACAAGATCACTTCAAACACTTTCTGTGGCTTAAAACAATTTTTTGTTAGCAGTTGCAGCACTTTTTAAACAGGTGATATTTATGAATATATTTGCAGTTTTGATACTATGAAAATGCATTTATAATATCGTTTGATCTTGTCATATCTTTTCGCATTCTTTATGTTTTGTCATATTTTCTTTTAAGAAATGTGCAGATGCATCACCTTTAACTGTCGATTTATTCTGTTTTCATTTGCAAATGTACATCATGTAATAAATCTGATGTTGTCATCATAATATATGTGATTTAATTGTTTGCTGTGTTGTCTTGTTAAATTTCAGAATTTCTTCTGAATGTTTTCAGGAATACAGTATCATTATTTGCAAATTGAATTCAGGATTAATATTTGTTTGCTCATGATCAAGATAGGACATTTAGGATAGATTAATGGTAGTTTTTCTTTATGTATTTTACAGAAAACCTATTGAATCAGATTGTTACATTTATATTTTCATGAGTTACCTTGCAATTTTGTTATTAATGTACATGTGTTCATAGTGTAATTTATGTAAATTGATTGAATCTGTTAATAATTCCCTAATTATTTATTCTTGTATTCATAGATTAATTGTTTAATTAGGTTAATTCCAGTCATTAGATGTGTAATATATCAAACTAATTCAGTAATTATCTTTAACATTTTTCTTTGCATATTCACAGGCTTACTATAGATTTAGTCTTGAGTCTTCTCATGTGGCTGGGAGTAGTTTAGGGAAGGTAACGGGGCCTTAATCCCGTCAGAGGAAGCTACCTAACGACTGAGAGCATATTTGAAAACTTTCGGATCGGGTTGTCTCTCAGTTGACGATTGTGCCATTTCCGGCCCGTCAACAATGGCGCTAGAGGGAGGGATAGCTTAAGCAAATGGCTGATGAAGACAATCCTGTTCACAAAATTAATCAGCCCTCCACCCCTCAAATACAGTCATCAGCTCAACCACAAACATTCCAGTCATCACAATTAGATGAGACTCCGTTGAATGATACTGTTCGAAATCTCATTCATTAGTTCAATGCTAGCGGTGCCCATCCACCTGAAGAAGTTGATTAGTTCGAACAAGCCATCAATGAATCCCACGGGATTTTAACGAGATCCTATTCAAATATTACTGGAATCCAACCCACCGAAATTCCTCTTCCATAGATCAGACATCCGCACACTAACCATACTGAGTTTGCACCTGAAGAATAGGATCAACCTTTAGGTGTCTTCCCTGACCATCAATTTCAACAACCTTTAACAGGCACCAATCAACCCTCATCTTCTTCAAAACCACCTACTACAGGAGGGTCTGTTCCACCACCATCACCGCCACATTCACCTCCTCACATTTTTTCAACACTACCTTCACCACCTCCATCACCAAGGAACATGGCAGGTTTAAACCCGAACCCCAATGCCAATATGCCATGGTTAGCTCAGGATGCGGTTGTTGTGCCAGGGAATCAACATCCTTTTCCAAAGCATCCTAACAAATTGTTTCCCAAGTTCAATCCTGAGCTGAAAGAGCCCACGGAAGATCATGTTAAAAAATTCATGCTAGCAGTTCGGCTTTTGGATGTTGAACACGAAGACGTAGTATGTCGAATTTTCCCTTACACATTTGAGGGCAAAGCCTTGACTTGGTATTTTTCACTTACCGCTGGTTCTATTACCAACTGGAACGAATTCGAGTTGGCTTTCATGAACAAGTTTGGAGATGATAAGACTCCAGCTGTGTTGGTGTTAGAATTGTCTAGGATCCGTATGGAAACCAAGGAGAAGGTTAAAGATTTTAACCAGCGTTCTTGACTCTTAGAAATAGAATTCCTGCCCCCTCAAGGACGGCTAAAGATGTTACTATTGAATTCTATACTTCTGCCTTGCCCGTGGCAATGGCCATGTTTGTCAGAAGAGCGGCTAAACCCACTCTCACTGAAACCTTTGATGAAGCCATTAAGGTCAAGAAGGACATGTTTGCTATTAAGACGAACCCTGGGGTAGATACCGATTTTGCATCTTCTTCTCGCAAAAAGGCTGAGAGTCCTTCCAAAACCACAAATCTTGAGAAAAAGGGTCAAGATGCACTAGACTTGGACAGTCTCCAAAGAGTCATAAAGAAGCTATCCAATGAAATCATATATTTGAAGAAAGGTACTTCTGAAAGTACTCCGAATAAAGAACTACCTAGACAACCTTTTAGAAGACCATTCCAAAATACAGCTGCAAAACAAACCCCACCGTCCGAGGCTAACAATGTGGATGAAATTAATAGTTTCCTCAAACTATTAGTTTCAGGCCTAGAAACATCAGCTGAAAGTGAAACCCCATCTTCAGGACAGAATTCTGAGGATGCCCAAAGCAAAGACAGTAACATTGAAGAACAGCCTCCTCAAATTATCAGTCATTTCTGGGATACCACAGAATTGACCGATGATGAGGATGTTGCTGTTGTGAATGTCAATCAGCATCAATATAACACTAGAAGCAAGAAAGATCAGCCCTCAGGGGAACCTGCCACAAAATATACAGATGACAGTTCAACTGTCAAAACAAAAAACCAACCTTCGAATACTAAGACTACACAATCTCTTGATTTGGAGTATGACTTGGTTGAGGATTTGAAGAAAATCAGAGCCAACATTTCTATCTATGAACTCCTCAAATTGCCAGTGATTCGAGATAAGATGATGCAAGGGGTTTCTTTAGGTAAAAATGGCAAATCTTCCTCCACTCAAAACAGTTCTGCTAGCTCCAAAGACAACCCAACAAAATCTTCAGTCAACGCCTCATCCATAGGTAAGAAATCAGATTCCTCAACCCCTCCTTTTCTGCTTACATTTGAAATCTGTAATCGTAAAGTACACAATTGTATGATAGATTCAGGGGCTTTGAAGAATGTCATGCCATATTCAGTATGTAAAAAACTTAACGCAGTCCCCGTACCATGTGATACGAGCATTATGCAACTTGACCGATCTAATGTAAAGGTAATAGGAAAGTTGAACGAAGTACTGATAAGACTAGCCTCAAATCCTCAAGTTCATTTCATCATTGACATAATTGTTGCAGATATCCTTGAGGCATATGGCTTATTCCTCAGCAGAGATTGGTCTGAAAAATTGAAGGGATATTTTGCAACGAACTGGTCACATTTATGGATACCTCATAATGGTTGTCCAAACAAAATCAGAATTGATCGAGAGCGTTATATGAAGCACACAGTCACCGAACTAGATGACTCAAATGAGCCAGTCTTATTCACTGATACTATAATGGGCAATTACATGGTTGATTTCTTTTTTGGAAACCTTGAGGTTGAAAACTAATCCATCCAAGATCCAGAACAGCAGTCCGAAGTTTTTCATTTCACACAAGTATCAGACGAAATTCCAGTTTGAAACCCTGCACATTTAGACCTAAATGATGGCCTTTGGTCTCTATACTTTGACGGGTCTAAGTCAAAGGAAGGAGCTGGAGCCGGTTGCCTGATAATAGATCCTCAGGGAAAAAGGTACTTCGTTGCTTGCAGGTTGGAATTTGAATGCACCAATAATATTGCTAAATATGAAGCCCTTATTCAAGGGCTGAAAAAGGCAATTGATCTAGGAGCTAAAGCTTTGGTAGTGTTAGGAGATTCTGAAATTATCGTTAGACAGGTACGTAACACTATATATTGCATTGCTGGACATCTAAGAAATTATCAGACAGAGGTGTGTAATTTATTATTATCATTTGAAGCTTTTAACATAAATTATATCCCTCGCTATTTGAATCAGGAAGCAGATCTCCTAGCAAATGTTGCTTCAAGGTTAATTCCATCTGAAGGGATGCTTGCTGATTCTTTTTCTGTTGAACTGCTTTTCAGACCTTCCATACCCGATAATGTTGTCAACTGGAGATTCTTTGACCATGATTAGCCGTTAAACGAATTTTTGACCATGAAGGACACCTTCAAAGATGTAATCATCGATGAAATGACTCATGATGAAGATCTGTACAACTTTGCGGTAATTCATAAACCTTGTTCGATTGAAGAATCTCTTGATCAGGTCAGTACTCTCCCCAGATATGTTATTAAACTTGAGAAATTTTATGATTTGAAAGACAAATTTAAAGGTGTAAGGAACTATAAAACCAACAGCTCTACTATGCAATCTGAAGTCATAAATTTAGGCACCGAACACAGTCCTCAATGTGTCAATCTGGGTAGTACATGTACTCCCCAAGAAAAAACAGCCTTCATACGACTCTTTAATGAGTTTAAGGACATTTTTGCATGGACATATGATGATCTCAAGACATTTGATCCAAACATAATGCAACATGTCATCCCCATGAAACAACAGGCTAAACCATTCCAGCAGAAATTGAGAAAAATGCACCCTAGCCTAGAACCGACTGTTAAGAAAGAACTTAACAAACTCCTCGCTGCTAGAATAATTTTTCCAGTGCGGCATGCGCAGTGGGTGGGAAACCTCGTTCCCGTTAGAAATAAAAATGGTGATATTAGGTTGTGCGTTGATTTCCAAAATCTACAAGGTTTCGGAAAAAGACAATTATCCCGTTCCGCCTATGGAAAAGATATTACAACAGGTCTCTGGATCTGAAATGTTCTCACTTTTAGATGTATTTTCGGGATACAACCAAGTGCTAGTAGCCAAAGCAGATTAGTTGAAAACAACCTTTAGAACCCCTTGGGGAACTTATGCCTACAGGAAAATGTCGTTTGGCTTAATTAATGCCGGAGCAACGTTTCAAAGGGAAATGGATATTGCGTTCAGAGGCTTAATCGGCCAATTTGTCATCATTTACCTTGATGATATAACTGTCTTTTCAAAAAATAGAGCTGATCACCCAACACATCTTAGGAGGGTTTTTGAACGTTGTAGGAAGTATGGGATCTCCCTGAACCCCAAGATATCCATCTTTGCAGTTACTGAAGGTAAGTTATTGGGTTTTGTAGTTTCAAAACAAGGTATCAATATTGACCCTGAACGTAGCCAGGCTATAGCACAGATTTCTATGCCTCATTCAAAGAAAACTATGCAATATTTTCTAGGGAAGATAAATTTTGTTTCCAGATTTATTCTTGGTTTCACTGAAATTGTCAGACCACTTCAGAAAATGATTAAGAAAGATGCTGAGTTCAAATGGTCCGCTGAAGAAAAACAATCATTTCATGACATATTAAAAGCTATTGCTGAAGCCCCTACCTTAATAAGCCCGGATTTCTCCAGACCATTTATTTTGTACACCTTTGCTTCTGACTCTTCATATGCTGCTGTTTTAACACAGAAAAATCAGGAAAACAATGAAGCTCCCATTGCTTTTACAAGTTCCGGTTTGAACGGTGCAGAGCTCAATTATCCAGAAGTAGACAAACAAGCGTTCGTTGTCTTTAAGTCAGTAAAACATTTTAGGCCTTATCTGCTGAAGTCACACACCAAGGTTATTGTGCCATATTCTGCAGTCAGAAATCTTTTGGTGCAAAAGGACCTAGGTGAAAAGCGAGCCCATTGGGTCACAGCGCTTCAGGAATATGACATGGAAATCAAGCCTTTGAAGATTTTCAGAGGACAGGGACTTTGTAAGTTGGCAACTAGATCTTCATATGTGTATGAATCGGATCTGCACTTCGTCGATGAACATTTTCTGTTCGAAAGGGAAGTTTTGCCAATCTCAGCTCCCTCTGATTCCTGGTATCATGACATTAAATTTTTTCTGTTGCATGGAAATGCTCCTGAACATTTAGATTGACGTAGCAAAAGGACTTTGAGATTAAGATCTGCATCTTATCAGCTGATCGATAACATTCTGTTCAAAAGGAATTTTGAAGGAGTCCTCCTTCGTTGCTTAGAAAGGAATGAAGCTGATAGTGTGCTGCCTCAATTACATGCAGGGCCAACCGGGGGACACTTTAGCAGGGAAACCACTACGCATAAGGTACTTAAAGCTGGATATTACTAGCCTACGTTGTTCAAAGATGCATATGCCTTTGCGAGGAAATGTCAGGAGTGTCAGAGAGCAGGCGGCAGACTTAAGAAAGCAGCATTACCTCTCCAGCCTGTCATTATTGAAGTCCCATTTCAACAATGGGGTTTGGACATTGTAGGTCCAATTACACCAGCTTCCTCACAGCAGCACAAATAAATTCTGACAGCCACCGATTATTTCACTAGATGGGTTGAATCCATCCCTTTACGAGTGGTTAACTTAGAACAGGTGATATCCTTCCTTGATTCTTTTATTGTCACCAGGTTTGGTGTTCCAGAATCTTTGATTTTTGATAATGCAACCTATTTTTCTTCTGTAAAATTAACAGAATATGCATTGGAAAAGGGCATAAAATTAAAGTATTCAGCTAATTATTATCCTCAAGGTAACGGATTAGCTGAATCTTCCAATAAAAATTTAATCAAAATTCTGAAACGCACAGTGGTTAATCATCATAGAAATTGGCACAACGCTTTATCAAATTCCCTATGGGCTGACAGGGTGACTCCCAAGGATGCCATAGGAAATTCTCCTTTTTTCTTGGTATACGGTAAGGAATCTATCTTGCCTCCCCATCTATTTTTACCCTCTCTACAGCTTTCCCAGTCAGTACAAGAAACAGCATGTTCTGCCATGGAACATAGAATTAATACCTTGCTTAAGCTAGAAGAAGAAAGAGAGTTAGCCAGAAAAAAATTTGACCAACATTAGAAGACAGTGAAACGCTGGTTCAATCATAGAAAATCAGCCACTAGGAATTTGGAAGTAGGTGACCTAGTTCTCAAGTGGGACAAGGAGCATGAAGACAGAGGAAAACATACTAAGTTCCAATGCTTGTGGCTGGGACCGTTTATCATTGTAGAAAAACTTGGTCCTAGCACATTTAGGTTGCAGACACTGGAGGGAGACATCGAGAACCTTCCGGTGAATGGCTATCTGATCAAAAAAAAATTCTGCTGATCCCCACTAAGGGATTATCCTGTATATACCTTGTGTGGTTTTCTCGGTTTGTGGATTCTTTTTGGTGTGTTTATTTTACCTGTCTGCTTTGAATATTTTCTCATATCTATTTGTTGTTCAATTCATTTGACTTCAAAGCTGATGATTTTTCACCAAATCCTGTGATTGATCTACAAATCATGCACTATGGTATTACTATCCTGAAAATTGTCATGTTGTTTTGCGTTTTGAACAGTGAACAGTTTTTTTATCTTTCTAGATTTTACCAAAAAATTTTAAGTCATGTAAATATAAATTAATAAGATGAGTCTCTGCAGAGATTTTTTCAAAAGGATTAAGGCATTATTTGTCAAGGTTATCTATTTAAGTCTTTTACGCCATTCCCTCTCGTAAAGAGAATTAGATTTGCCTCCCCATCTGCTAAGATAATCTCATTGGAGATTAAACATAACTACAATCTGGCCATGGTTGGATTCGAATATTTCTTTGAAGTAATCTGAAGGACAGAGGGTCTCATGACGAGCCAATCTGTTCAGGATCATAGGTTTGCATTCAGTAACATTGTCGTTTCCGATCACCAAGCCTGGGCAATGGCCCTTGTACAAAACACCTAGGGATAAAAGGTCTCATCACGAGCCGGTTTATTTACTATAATGCAGATTGGTGACCGACATGGTTACTATCTGGTTACCAAGCCAGAACCATGGCCTTCATAGAAAGAAGAAAAAAAGAGAGAAAATGATAAATAAAAAAATGATGATAACAGTTCAACCTAGCCAAGATTGTATATCTATAACTGGCAGATGGGATACTGACATTCTTTGGGATTTGAAGCAACCTTATCGAGGCTAGAGACGCCTACTGGCAGCAGGGCCATGCTTGTGGTATTGAGATTTTATTCTTCCAAAATCAAGACACTTACTGTTTTACTTCGTTTGGATTTATTTTTGTGAGAGACTTGATCTTTATCAAATAAATAATTAAAGGTGTAAATTTCTGGTAATTTTTCGAAATGTGAAATTCCTGAATCTGTTTAAAATGTTAAAATATTGATTTTTGTATAATGGCATATATGATGGATCTAATTCTTCGATTGCATGATTTCAGGTTGAGAAATCAGAGATAACTGTTCCGCCCAGTCAGCTGCCATCTGTTGTGCCCCTACCCAACAGCCTGATAAAAAATACAAATTTTATCAAACAAAATGAAATTTTGTTTGATGAAATATTTGAAGTCCTCATTTCAGAATCGTACAATCTGGAGCTACTGAAATGATGAAATTTCGTGAGCTACTGAAATGGTGAAATTCAAATTGTTTTTTTATAACCTTGTCAAATATTGCTAATTGACAAAATTACTATGTTAAATCATTATTTTTGCATGCTTTCTAACATAGCCTCACCATAAGCCTTGTTTTTAGCATTTAGCAATTGATATGTTAGTTTTTATTTTTGCAAATTGGACAAGGTCCTAGAACATCAAAGGCTAAATGTTTTTATATAGGAGTGCATTATCCTAAGTTCATCCTTTGAACCTTGAATCATGTTTGATATTACCATAAGTGTTAGTCTCGATATGCTTCATGTCGTGACTTATATCCTTGCATATAAGGTTTGGGGTGGATTTGATGATTTACGTCGTGTCGAATGCTCGCCATTTTCGAAGGTTAAAATCATTATACAGTAAGGTTGATATGTTAACGCTCAAGGTCCATCCCCTATGGTTGTTTCGAATCGCGCTGCCATTTGATCCACTTGATTGCAGATTGATATGGTATCATTACACTCGTACATGACTCTGTAAATAACATTCAATTGCAAGTACGTTCTCAGCATCGTGGCTCCATGCTCGTTGAACACTTGTATCTGATGCGATGAGTGGTGTTATTACGATCGGGTCGGATAAATAATGGCAAAACGAGTTTAGTCTGAAGTCTTTGCCATCACTTTTTATTTTGATTGCCTCTCTGCGTGATCATATTCCTCCGCCCATGCCAGGTTTACAGGGGTCTTGTTTGGGTTTGCTCATGGCGCATTTTGTTTATGAGAGCGTTGGGTTTCATTGCTTGTGTTTTCTGCTTGGTTTGTATCCTGAATGATCGCTCTCCATTTTACTGTCGTGTTTCAATTTGTGGTATCTCTTATGTGTGCAGCCACGTGCATTTGCACTCACAGCTATGGATCTGATGGTTAGGGTTGAACCCAGTGACACGAAACTCCTTGATGGAAACCCTGATCTCTTATCCAAGGTTGAAACAGTCGGATGGTTGCCATTCATTCGCAAGTTTACAGACTCAAACCCTGAGGTGACTAGGTTATTTGCTATGTCGCTGGCAGATGCTAGGGTTAAGGTGGCCGACCTCCAATTCAGAGTTGATGAGCGTTCGGTTGCTCTGGCTACGAGTTTTCCATTGACAAGTGAACATTGGTTCAAGTATAAGCAGATGAAGGTAAATGAATGGAGACAGATGTTGAAGGATCCTGGCCAGGATGTGTCCTTTAGAGCTGGTGTATCGCGGAGATATTTCAAGAAAGAATGGCGACCGGTTCTAGACGTTATTCACAGGTATGTGACCTGTGAGGGTCATCTATCCTCTGCTTATGTCTATCACCTCAGGTTGATGGTTGTTTTTCTCGGCTTTCCTGTTAATTTGCCCTATTATTTAGTTAAGAGTTTGACCAAGATGTCTTCGGCCATTAAGAAGGGGCCGAAGAACATCGGTCGCAGTCTGTTTCATCATGGCCTAGTTAGGATATTGGTAGAAAGAGAGTTGTCTAAACAAAACCGGTCATAGGATGATTTTCTCGAACAGAATGGCTTCTTGGCATTCTGCCATTGTCAATTCGATAACCTTGAAGAATTTGTTAGGCATCAACAGCCTTGTCAAGCTCCGGCTTCACCTGTGCACGAGCCTATGTCAAACCCTGAATATGGTGTAAGCTCCGAGGTCCGCGATGATCTTGTTCCCACTCCTGTGTGTAGTCTTGGTACTCCTATGCCTCCCAAGCGTATGAGGAAGTCTTTAAACCTATCTCCTGTGACGCCGAAACATAATGACAATACCTGCAAACAAAAGTGCAAAAGGACGAATGTTAAGGTTACTGGCAGGTTTACGAGGGTATGTTGGCCAAGGTTAGTGTTGTTAAGTCTTCCGTGAGCAATAGCATTAACATTGAAACAGTTGTGCTAGATGACGAGGAAGAGAAACTTGTCTCGCCTGATGATGGCCTTGATATGGACCATGAGCCTATCGTAAACCATGCAAATAAAAGTCCTCATGTGTCTGATACAAATACTCAGGGTGACCCTGTTGTCGACCCTCCAAAAAAGGGCAAGTCTGTAGAAGCAAATTTACCAGGTTCCTATCGAATTGGTGAAATGATTCACCCGTTATTTGTAAAGTGTTTGCTGGATAAAATACATAGGATGGAGGAAGAAGTAACAAAAATGGTAGCACATCGTGATGCTATGAAAACCGAGAATATAAGGATGAAAGAGAAATCTGATTCCGATGACAAGTGCCTGCTGCGTCTGAAGAAGCATAAGAATAGGTTGATTCGGAGAGTCCTGAAACTGCAAAACGTGAATCATAAGAGTGAGGAAAAAGTGCATGAGCTGAATGCTCAGATTACTTTGATGCAATTCAAAGGTCATTCACAGAATATGGCGAATGGTGTGAATATACAGGTGTTTAATGCTCCTGTTAAATTATAATATTGTGGGCACACTCACTATTGTATATATGTTTAAGAAGATTTCAGGTTTGAAGTTTATAATCAAGTGATAATTAAGTTATTTTGTTACAGGTATTGGTTGGATTTGATTGATGGATTATGTAGTTTATTTTATTTTGCTCTTGTGTATGTGTTAATTATTTCTCTTTATTGTGTAGTGCTGCAGGTTATATGGTTGATGCGTTTTTCTTGGATCGCTCATTTTGAGGATGATCCCTGGGGAATCGTGAACAAATCGGTTGGCTTTGTTGTTTCCCAGGTGTCACTAAATCGTTAGTGTCTTTATCATTTTGTGATTTTGTGCTATAAATTGAATCTTTCCAATTTCGAGACATTATAACGCATATAGAAAAATGACAATTGCATTTGTCATTTTTAATGAAATTGGTTAAGATTTTGATTTTGTACTTTCTAGTTTTATAGAACTATCTCCATGTGAGATTAAATGTATTTAAAGGAGACATGTATTACTGGATAAGGGGATCGATGGTTGGGAAAAGGGGCTAGACAAGATTGCTTCAAACACTTTCTGTGGCTTAAAACATTTTTTTGTTAGCAGTTGCAGCACTTTTTAAACCGGTGATATTTATGAATATATTTGCAGTTTTGATACTATGAAAATGCATTTATAATATCGTTTGATCTTGTCATATCTTTTCGCATTCTTTATGTTTTGTCATATTTTCTTTTAAGAAATGTGCAGATGCATCACCTTTAACTGTCGATTTATTCTGTTTTCATTTGCAAATGTACATCATGTAATAAATATGATGTTGTCATCATAATATATGTGATTTAATTGTTCGTTGTGTTGTCTTGTTAAATTTCAGAATTTCTTCTGAATGTTTTCAGGATTACAGTAGCATTATTTGCAAATTGATTTCAGGATTAATATTTGTTTGCTCTTGATCAGGATAGGACATTTAGGATAGATTAATGGTAGTTTTTCTTTATGTATTTTACAGAAAACCTATTGAATCAGATTGTTACATTTATATTTTGATGAGTTACCTTTCAATTTTGTTATTAATGTACATGTGTTCATAGTGTAATTTATGTAAATTGATTGAATCTGTTAATAATTCCCTAGTTATTTATTCTTGTATTCATAGATTAATTGTTTAATTAGGTTAATTCCAGTCATTAGATGTGTAATATATCAAACTAATTCAGTAATTATCTTTAACAGTTTGCTTTGCATATTCACAGGCTTACTATAGATTTAGTCTTGAGTCTTCTCCTGTGGCTAGGAGTAGTTTAGGGAAGGTAACGGGGCCTTAATCCCATCAGAGGCAGCTACCTAACGACTGAGATCATCTTTGAAAACTTTTGGATCGGGTTGTCTCTCGGTTGACGATTGTGCCATTTCCGGGCCGTCAACACTCTCCTAATTCTATCATCTGCAACTACCTTCGTGTAAAAGAAAACAATGCAGCGTAAGAAGCACTATGGGAAAATTGATTGCCTTCTCATTATTAAGAACAGCTTAAATATGAAATACAAATGACAATACTATGGAAAAATACCATAGGTGAATAAATACCATGTGTGACCTAACTCACTAACTAACCATAGGTGAGATTACATTCTTCAACACACCCCCTTAATCTCAACTGGTAGTACATCTTCAACACTGTCTATGCCTAAGTGCTCTCTCTGGTATATAAATGCAGATGTTCCCAATGGTTTGGTGAACATGTTAGCCAACTGCTCCTTAGAGCCACAAAACAGTAAAGAAATTTGTCCATCATTGACTAACTCACAAATGAAATGATAGTGAGTGTCAATGTGTTTGTTTTTTCTATGAAATACATAATGTTTAGACAACTATATTGCAGGGCTATTATCTCAGAAAATAGAAGTGGGATCTTTTTCAGTGTGTCCTCCTTTAAAAGTGTTCTTATCCATACAGCATGGCAAACTGTTGTGGTGGTTGCTACATATTCTGCTTCTGCAGAAAAGATTCTAACAATGGGTTGTTTCTAAGATGCCCAATAGATCATATTTGTACCCAAATGGAAAGCATAACCATGTGTGTTTTTCCTATCATCAAGACTACCTGCAAAATCACTGTCAGTGTACCATGTGAGAGTTTTGTCTGGTGTATGAGGGTACTAGAGGCCATATCCAAGTGTGCCTGCAACATATTTTAGAATTGTTTTTCCAAATTTCCAGTGAGAGTCTTTGGGGGACTCGATAAATCTGGAAGTAAGACTGACAACATACATCAAATCAGTTCTTGTTGCAGTCAAGTACATTAAACTTCCTACCATTTACTTATAGAGTGTACTATTTATTGTTGGTCCATCATCATTATTGTTTAACTTGGTGCCAAGAGAAATGGGGGTTTCTGTTGGTTTACACTTATCCATTTTGAATCTCTACAAAATATCAATAGCATACTTATGCTGGCAAATAAAAATAGTTGTATCGGTTTGAGTAACTTCCAGGCCAATGAAGTACTTCATCAGTCCTAGATCAGTCATTTCAAATTCCTTTTTCATGATTGTCCTAAAATATTCAAGTATCAAATTACCAGTGTAAATCATGTCATCAACATAAAGACATACCATCAATATTTTACCTTGCTCTATTTTCACATACAGAGTGGGCTCATTGTTGCTTCTGTTGAAACCATTGTTGATGAGGTAGGAGTCAATCCTACTGTACCAAGCTCGTGGATCTTGTTTTAGACCATACAAGGCATTTTTCATCTTATGCACTTTGTCTTCATGACCTTTGACAGTATAACCATGTGGCTGGTCTACATCAACTTCTTCTTCAAGAATGCCATTAAGAAAGGCATATTTCACATCCATTTGATACACGGGCCATTGATTTTGTGCTGCAATGGCAAGTACAGCTCTGATGGTATCCATCCTTGCTACAGAGAAAAGGTTTCATCATAATCTACACCATACTTTTGTGCATATCCTTTGGAAACCAACATTTCCTTATGCTTTTCAAGTTCTCCTTTTTCATTCAATCTGGTCTTATAGACCCATTTGACTCCAATGTTGGTTTTGTCTGCAGGGATGTCAACAAGATCCCAAGTCTGGTTTTTCTCTATTGCATTAATCACTTCATTCATGGATTTAACCCACTATGAATCCTTCACTGCTTCATTAAAAGATGTGGGCTGACAAGAGAAAAGAGAAAACTAAAGTTGCTCATCAAGAATTGGAGTCTGTTCATATAAATCTCTCAGGATTCTCGTTTTCTGGATCTGTAGTGGACCGTCTCATGCTTCTTCTTGCTGTTGTACTTCCAATCTTGTAAGTATTATAGATAGATCTAGCATATCTGACCTTTCTTCTTGATGTATGTCTGAAGGATCACTCCAGCATTTGTCTTCAATGAATTTTACGTCTCTGCTCACCGCAACCTTCTTGGTGACAGGATTATAATGCTTATACGCCTTATGTTGTTCACTATAACCAGTGAAAATGCAGCGCTCACTCTTCTTATCCAATTTTCTTCTGAGTTCATCAGGTGTATGTGCAAAAGCAACAGAACCAAAAATTCTAAGATGTGCGACACTAATCTTAGTGCCACTCCATGCTTCTTCAGGAATCTTGTCCTGGACAGTCACCGTGGGTGATCTATTGAGCAAGTAGACTGAGCATCCAACAGCTTCAGCCCAATACTCATCTAATAGGTTCTTGTGTGACAGCATGCCACAGGCCATGTTCATGATGGTCATGTTCTTTCATTCAGCAACTCCATTCTGTTGTGGAGTGTATCTGGTAGTGAACTGTCTCTAGATGCCATGTTGCTTACAAAATTCTGAAAACTCATGTGAATCATATTCACCTCCACCATCCAACCTAAGCGTTTTAATGAACTTTCTAGACTACTTCTCAATGAGAGCCTTGAACTCTTTAAACTTGGAGAAGATCTCTCATTTGTTCCTGAGGAAATAAATCCATGTTTTCCTACTAAAATCATCAATAAAAGTCAGAAAATAAAAACTGCCTCCTATGGATTGGGTTTGCATCATATCCCAACATTTGTTGAGTTGCAGAAATGTCTTCATTTTTATAGACCAAAACTCATAGTTACTTCCAGTCAGAACGGGTCTGGAGATCGGCTTCAAAGAGCTAGTACTGGTCATCTTGCCCCTCTTTTTTTTTAATGACAAAAATCCAGCACCGCTCCTGGTGCAATGGAAATGGGCAGTGGGGGGGCGCGGTGCTTCTTCTTGCCCCGCAGTTCACCGCGTATGCCAAATTTCAGCAGTGGAGTGGCACTGCGTTTCTCCTCTTCACAAGAGGTGGTGGCACCGCTTTATCAGTGTGGGAAATAAGTTGTGGCCTCTATAGGTAATGCTATGCCTGATTTCGGTAAAAAAATTATGCGATCTGATGATCTGGAAGAGGGCGCTTGTCTGCTTGCGAGCTGCTAGATTCACTCCACGTTTTTTGTTTTTTGTTTTTTGTTTTTTTGAGCTAAGCTCAGCCCAACGGTTTGAGCTGCTACAATGACAAGTCACTATAAAGTCCCTGGTGAAGACGTAGGTTGGATATAAAATGGAGTCGAGTGGTCAGGGCAGCAGCAACGATTTTGTTTTCACGTTAGTCACCTCCATGTTTTTTAGGGTTAGGGAAAAACAAAACAACCCAAAATTGGATCTGGAATAAAAGGAAAAAATTAAGATAGCGTGCCCTAGCTCGGGAAGAATGAAGCTTCCAAATGTCTCTGAACCCAGATCACAAGGAAGGAATGAAGCTTCCAAATGGCTCTGAATGCGAATCACAAGATGGTGTGGAGTAGCACCATGCACACTATAAACCCATTTTTTCCAATCCAATCTATGATGTGATCCGTCTTCTCCATCACTGGCAGAATTTAACGAGCCATGGGGCATTTTGGTACGGTTTAAATTTTTGTTAACAGTCATTCATGAAGGGTAATAAACTTTATAAAACTTAATTTTGAAGGGCAATAAACTTTATAAAACGTCATTATATTATTTCTATTTATTTATTTTATTAGTAGCATTAATATATTTATCTTATATAGAGAGTTTCAAGTTCCAAACCATACATTCATTAAAAATTAGAAACATCTATTAAATTAGAATTATTATTTGCAAGTTGCATTGATTTTTTTTTAAAACATACAAATTTATTTAACTTAATGATTTTTCCATTATTTTTTTTTCTATTTTTTTTCATTATTAATTTGCAATGAGCATCTACACTCTACTATATTTTTGGCATTATACAAGCACTTGACATTCGGTTTTATGAGCTCTTTTGGAGCTTTATTTGAATGATTTTTATCTTTTCAAATCTCTTTTTGAAAGATGATGCAGAGATTAGTGTTTTTGAATTGGCTATTTATTGAATTGGCTATAGGTCTTTACTGTTTATATGAGCTCTTTATGGAGTATTATCATGTCTGATACTACCAGCTTTAAGGTTGGGGCTTATGTTGTTAATGGTTTTTTGGGCCATCTGTCAAATGTAAATAAAGATATTTACGACTTTTTTCCTTGGAAAATATATATATATATATATATGGCATTATATTTACTGATTTGTTTAGCTTTAGAGATTTTAAAATCTATGATTTTGAAGAATTGATATAGAGTATGTTTTATTTTGTAATAATTTTAAATAACATCAATAATGTATGTGTAGCCTTTGTATTTAGTGATTTATCACATAATTTAGGCATTTTTTTAATAATTTTAAAATAACATCCATAATTTATATGTAGCGTTTGTATTTAGTGATTTATTTCGGTAATTATATAGATTCGGATTCAAATAGTCTTGATTAATTCTCTAAAAATCCCATTGAAATTGAAATAAATCTCTCTTTTGTTTCTCTTATGGTTCAATTTCAGTAATAGATTCAAAATTTTAATGAAGGCAAGTATTAAATAAAGGTATTGAGAGAAAAAAATAAAAAATAAAAAAAAGACAAACAAAGATATATTTTATCTTTATAAATCAAATATTTTTTTATAAAATAAAAAATTATTTACATTATTAGGTGTGATTGTTGAAAGACAAAATTAAAAAAAAAGAAAAACATACAAAACTATATTTTATCTTTATAAATCAAATCTTATTTTATTATATATTTTTTTATAAATAAATAAAAATACGGTTTCTAATTTTTACATCATAGTAAAATTTTAAACAAAACGGTTTCTAACGGTTTTACAAAAGATAATATTAAAACCCAAACCGTAAAAACAAAACAAACAAAAAAATCTGACAGGTAAAATGAAAACCAAATTCCAACATTGTTCTCCATGAACCTCTCTGCAGAGATCCGACAAAAGAATCCTCCAAACTTGCTACCACTTTGCCAAGGATGAACATCTTGGAACCCTTCTTGTTATTGTTCACCAATATTCCAAGTCTTAGTGCTGCAATCGCACTAAAGCGGAGAGCATGCTGCTACACCACTAAGTCACCTCTGTCCACACCTTTTAGGCACTTTCAAATACTTGGGCGATCTTTCTAACTTGTCTCTTTTGCAAGGTTCTTACTTAGTGATTTCTGGACATGATTCCATCAAGCGCAGAGAGTGGCGGGAACCTTTCTGTTGCCTCCCACACTTACTGTGTTTTGGGAACTTCCCGTGCCACCTCCCAGTCTTGCTTTCAGAAACCTCCAGGACTTTCATGGCCACCGACGCACTATGGTTACGAAGCCTGCCACTTCACAATTCTATGACAACGTCCAAGTTTTTCGAATTCACCAAGCCTCAGGCACACTTCAGTTAAGTATACCAAGTTGCGGGTGATCCCTTCCTACTGGGCACCGCCTTAGCACACTCCCTTGACCACACTTCAACTAAGATTCCAATCACTTAGCAACTTTTAGCAATCTGCGACCTTCGCTTTCTTGTGGTTGGGATAGGTGCTCCTTGCACCAGTCTGCACTTGATTTTTTTGCACCTGCGATGATTATGGGCACCACCCCACCTTTCGTCTTACATGTGTATCCGCAAACATTCCCTTAACAAAGATCAATTCTCGTTGTGCACTTCTCATCGTGTTGGAATCCTCTGCCATGCATAACGCACCCTATGCCAACTGCCTATGCACTAGCCCATTCAGTCACCAACCGTGCACACTTCCACCAAAGTATGCATCCTCTTGTCAACTCATCTAGTTTTCGAACGAGCCTTCCTTTGAACAAATTTGTTACTACTTCCTTTCGTGAGCTGTAAGTCTTAACCCTTCTTCTTCCCAGGCATCGTCATGTGCCCCTCGAAGAGATTCCAATCGAACTGAACTTCACTTGACTTATGCCTTCATCTACTGAACTCGTCAATCGAAAATTCACTGCCTAGATACCCAAAGCGTTTCCCCTAGCCAAGGAAACACCAAGGATATTCTAACCAAACCTTCTGTCGTCACACTACTGCCCCAACCAAGCAACAATGCAGGACTCTAGAATCCTCCGACCATCTTCTCCAACCGGATTCCAACTCTATTGACGATCCTATCCGGCAACTCAAAATCAAACTGATGATATTAACTCTTGAGAAAAAGAGTGGTGAAGATCCCAACCCATACCAACTATACCAACTGTCACATGCCCACCGACACGGCACATTTTTTTTCACCTTCTAGCATGCCACACTTCCTAGATCCTTGCCGACGGTGAGACCATCCTGACAGGTATTCCATTATACTACGCCTAACTTCGGGAATTACTTATACTTCATCTCTTAATAGTTCCATACTTATCGAATTTTGCCTATACGCACTTCCTACACTACACAAGTTACACTTAGCCAACATAAGAACAATCTGACCAATTTATGGGAGGGTGACACTCCAAACACGAATGTGCCTAACACCTTCTTACAATGTTAATGGTTTTTAAAGAGACTTTACATACAACAACATAGGGCTACCACATCCTGTCATCCGTGAGCTTGCCCTAACTAGGCAGCTCAAGATACAAGATCAACTAACATGCAATCAACAAGTGCCTCGAGTGCATCCTCACTGTCTCTATTGCACTCCATCACAGATACTACAATCCACTCACAAATATCTTTTCAACCAACGGGGTGCCCCTCTCTTAGCTAAACATGCCCTAGATGTTAGTTTTTACAATATTATATCAGTATAACTTAATTGCAAATAAACAATAGGATCTCTATAATAAAGACAAAGCACAAAAACAAAGAAAACAAGAATTACACCCAGGACCCAATCAGAAAAAACCTAGCAAACCTTTGTATAGAGATAATAGATCCTGAGAACATAGAGAAGAAGAAAGACAGAGAAAATGTCTCTCTAAGATACAACCCCAGAAAACACTTTCCTTGAGTGCAGTAACCCACCTTTCTATGTTGGAGAAACTTGATGTGAGTGAATGAAATAATGAGGAGGGGAGCCTCTTATTTATACTGATTTTCCAAGTGAAAATTTACTAGGGCCGACCTAGCTAAGGGAAATACAAAAATTATTTTGTTTATTCTTTTGGTGTGGATTCTTTCCCTAAAGTTTACATTGATTTTTTCTAGGGCTTACATGAGTAAATACATCAGTATAATCTCTTGTGGTGGGTACAAGGAAATACAATACAAGTACAATAAGAATAGATTATGAATTTGCACAAATTCCAACGCTCTCTCTCAACAAGGAAGGTATTCTTCATATATGGTCATCATCAGCATCACGAACATCTGAGTCTCTTCCATACATCTCTTTTGTCTCGATCTTCTATATATATATTAAAGGTTGTCAACATTGTCTATGTCTGTCAAGAGGTGTCATCAACAATCTGATCCACACATTTTGTTTGTAGATCTATCATCTCTGCAACTCTACATAGTCCGTCAAAGAGTACAACAATCAACATATCATCTTATATGAGTCCATCCCTACGTAAGAACCTATACATGCTTCACACAACCATCTACTATCAATTCATCTCAAGTAATGGTGGGAATTTTCCTACACCAAGTTGAGAACGAGAGATGGTGGGAATTCTCCAAAACACCACGTTAAGAACCAAGACCAATAGAGGTCCCTAACTTACATGAGCATCTACTACATGTTCATCTCAAGAGCTGGTGGTAATACTCCAAAGAACACCAGATTGAGAATCTAAACTTATAGTGGTCACCAGTGCACACGACCATCTATGTCATACTCGTCTCAAGATGTCGATGGGATTCATCCCATACCTGGATGAGAACCAGGGAGAGTAGAGGCCACCTGTGTACACGACCATCTACTACTAATGCATCTCAAGAGATGGTGGGAATACTCCAAAGAACACCAGATTGAGAATCCGAGCATATAGTGGTCATCAGTGTACACTGCCATCTGCTACTTGCCCGTCTCACAATCTCGATGGGATTTCTCCCATACCTAGTTGAGATTCAAAACACATAGAGGCACCAATGTGAAAGCATCATAGATATCAGTTTCGACTTTCCCACTCCACGAGGGATTCATTTTATTCTACTCCAAATATTTTGCGAAATTATTCAAACTTTGTCCTAAGAAGAGGCGTGCTAAGAATATTTTTATTCTGGTCATCTTTCGAAACATATTGTAACTCGACCGCACCTTCCTGCACTATATCATGAATGTAGTGATATTGAATCTCTATCTGCTTCATCTTATCGTGAAATACGAGATTCACTCACATCTGTATACAACTTTGATTATCACAGTGAATCATAGTTGGTCCTAGAATATGACCAAACAATCCTGCAAGGAGTTTTCAAAGCCATAATGCTTCTCGAGCTACTACATTGGCAACCATATACTTGGCCTCTGTGGTTCTAAGTGCTACTGAGGTCTGCTTCCTGCTACACCAGGAAATCACTACAAAGCCCAAACTGAAGCAACATATGGAAGTACTCTTCCTATATGCAACACACCCGACCTAATCTAAGTCAAAAAATCTTTGCAATATCATATTACATCTTGAATCATTTCTTAGACCATATCCCACAGTGCCATGTAATTATTTGAGAACATGTTTTGCAGAAACCCAATGAATCTCCCTCGGATCACTCATAAACTGGATAAGAGTATTCACAACAACTGGATCACTCATAAATTGGATAAGAGTATTCACGAACATCTGGGTCTCTACCACTCTCTTTTTTTTAAGAGTATTGCCTGTAATGTCCTCTTATGCTTAGGCATTGAGGACCAACCCGCTAACCTATGTGATTTCCGTAGGTTCGAGCAAGTATTGACAGTTAAGGAATCAGCTAAAGACCGATGCCATATATAGAAGATCTAGGGCATCAATATTATATCACCATTGAGTCGAAGAAGGCCACCAGAGCAAAAGGCCACCTGCATGCATGACATCCGGGCATTATTTAATGATGCATGCACCTGATCAAGTCTCCATGTGCATGCATGCAAGTCAACTGCAAATAAGAAGATAAAGTGACCTAATTAGGTCAAAAGTTAGGGTTTTTGCAGTTGAAAGTTATAAAAGAAAGATAAAGTGAATGGAGAAGGCACTTATGTGATTATTGATTTGTAGAGTCGGATTGGAGAGCTCGGCGAGCTAAGTTGGGGTTGAGCGCATGCTCAGCTAAATGGTGTATTTCGGCAGCGAAATCTATTTGCCCTAGCTCATCATCATGTTGGATCACCCAGGTTCAGCACTAGTTCATCATAGGTTACATTCAGCAGTTATTCGGAAGGTTGATTATTCATCCAGCTAGAGGGTTTCATCGTCACAGCGTGTCACCATGATCAGGGACAAAGCAATTCGTTTTTCTACCTACAGGGTTCAGAACTTCTGCATGTTACTTCCATTCATTCCGGAGCACCTCCATTACCCTTCCCCTGGAAGAAGGGTCGTTCATCTTGAGTAACAAGCAAGATATCATCAGTGCTCCCCTTTTCTGGATGCGCTAATCTGCATGGGCGAATTGATTTGAGGAAGACTTCACGTTTTGGGTTAGTGTGCCTCTGTTTCTTCTGCATGCTACTTCCATCATCATCAGAGGGGTATTATAACCCTAGTGCACATCATCTGGGCTTCCAGCAGCAACTTATTTATTATTCTAGAGCTTATACAGTTTGAGAGGAGGGCACATTCACCTATGGAGGATGGTTTGGTGTATCTCCTTATTCCTCCAGCAGAATCCTTGCATGCTGGGACCAGTCTCTTCACCATTAGTTGATCTATATACTGGTATGTACATGCATTGATTTCTCCTATTTTATAGCATCTCAGTATTTTTCTAGGGCACATATTTGCATGCAACTGCATGCATGCAAAATTCGGGGTTTGCTTTCCTATTTGATTAAGGAATAAGTCTATTAGCCATCTACAGTATACACATAAACAAAAAAATATCAGTTTGGGATATTACAGTGGTATCAGATCTATTTTCCCTGCCAGCTGTGGGCATGCAAAAATTATAAATGAATCCAGGAGACCCATACAACATTACTCACAGGAGACAGAGGTATAGAGACAGAGAAGAGGAGTTAGAGGACATAGATTTGGGGAACATAGAGTATCAGTTTGAAAAAGGAAAAGAAACAATGGTCGATGATGATAAAATAGCTTTCAATAGTCTCATATCAGCCATAAAATAACTCACCAATGGGAAAAAAGAAATGATGAGCACCTTCAGGAAAATGACTGAGAAGAATGGGCCCACCCCACACAATCCCTTATTTCCCAACAGTGATAGGGTATCCACTAGCAGTAGTAGGGAGCACTTGCATACCAACATGCAGAGCCATCCCCATATATACCAGCCTTTCCGACATACCATGCCTCAATTTTTAGATAGTCCAGCTGCAATTCCTCTAGCACAAGCAGAACCAAAAGAACCCATGAGTGCCTATCTAAGAGAATATAGGGCTTTAGGAGAGGACTTCCATTCACCCATGACCTTCACTAACTTCTGCCACTTTAAAAGTAAGAACAAACCCAAAGCTTACAATAGGTCATTCACCCAGAACTATGAGTTACAGCACACCATAGGGAAACTGACTATCCCTACCTTTGAGGGCACCCGGGGTGGCCCAGCTAGGAATTGGGTGCAGAAGTTGGATACATAGTTCCAGCTCAACCCCATTATTGAGACAGATGCCATTAAATTGGCTACTTTGAATTTGGATGGAGAAGCACATGAGTGGTGGTACCAGGTGTTAGTGACACTGGGTCACAACACCATCACCTCATACACAGATTTTACACAGAGGCTCATTGAGTGGTTTGATCGGAAGGATCCAGAGGTACACTTTAGGAATATGGCACAGCTCAAGCAGACAAGGAGTGCAGATGCTTTTATTTCTGACTTTCAGAGGATAGAGGTCATGGTCACAGATATATCAGAGAGCAGGTTTACTATGTTGTTCATTGAGGCTCCCACTGAACCCTTACGGGGATGGGTCAAGTATTATAGGCCCGCCACCCTAGCAAATGCCATTAGACGGACTAGAGACTTGCAGGATGCAATGCCCAAAAATAGGTTTCCTCCCATAACCAATTTTCCTATCAAAGACAAAGAAAGGAAACCCTTCCAGAAAGAATGGATGGACAATGATACCCAATAGGACCTTAGAAGAAAAAAGTTATGTTTCACTTGCTATGAACCATGGATACCAGGTCACAGATGTTCAAGAAAAGGAAAGGCCTACTACATAGAGGCTTATTTCGATAGTGAGGAGGATGAGGATTACCAGGATCAGGAGCAAGGAGAGACAACAGAGACGGTTGTTGAGGGACGGGCCTCAGGAGGTATCATTGCTACCATGACAAGGGTTCCTAGATTCCACACTCTTCGGATCAGAGGTACCGTACAGGGCCACAGAGTGGGAGTACTGATAGATGGTGGGGCATCCCACAACTTTATTGATGTTGCATGGGTTAAAAAGAGAGACATTCATACTGAGAGCTTTGATGGGTTTTCGGTAGCAGCAACTGGTCACACCATGGAGTGTAGTTAGAGGATTCCTAAATTAAAGGTAACGCTTGGGAATTATACAATGATAGAGACATTCTATGTGGTAGATGTACCTGACATGAATGTGGTACTAGGAGTTCAGTGGTTGTATTCCATAGGGAAGTATTCCACAAATTACCAAACCATGGAGATGGAGTTTACAGGAGTAGAAGGACAGAAGGTGGTATTGAGAGGGATGAATACCTATCCTCCCATAGCAGTGACATCACACAGGATGGAGGCAGTACTCCAGCAAGGAGTTATTGATTGGGTTGCAGAGTGTATGGTTACCTTCAGGAAACCACCAGATGAGGCCACACAACATCCAGCAGATATAAAGGCCTTACTACAGAAGCACAAGGTAGTATTCGGAGACCTTCCAGCAAGTCGATCTCCAGATAGGGTATTTGAGCACATTATTGAGTTAGAGGAGGGGACCCAAGTAGTTATCACAACTCCTTATAGACATCCTAAGAGGTATAAATATGAGATCGAGAGTACAATAAAGGAACTACTCAAGCTAGGGTACATCAAACCTAGCTCCAGTCCCTTTGCATCTTCAGTAGTGCTAGTGAAGAAAAAAGATGGAACCTTACGCATGTGCATTGATTACAGGGCACTCAATAAGAAGACTATAAAGAACAGGTATCCCATCCCTAGGATTGATGAGTTAATGGATGAACTAAAGGGGGCAAAGTACTTTTCCAAAATTGATCTCTGCTCACGGTACCATCAGATTCGATTCAGGGAACAGGATGTTCCAAAGACCGCTTTCCATTGCCACTATGGACATTATGAGTTTCTAGTGATGCCATTTGGACTCACTAATGCACCAGCTACTTTCCATTCATGCATGAACCATATCTTCAGGACATCGTTACATAAATATATTATGGTATTCTTTGACGACATATTGATATACAGTCGAACTTGGGAAGAACATTTGAGACATCTTGATGAAGTACTTGGTATTCTACAGGAGCAATCACTATATGCCAAAATGTCCAAGTGTGAGTTCGGCATGCAGGACATGTGATAGGGTCCAACGGGGTCCAGATGCACTTAGAGAAGATTCGGGCAATTTTGGATTGGCCTACACCTAAAAATGTGACAGAACTGAGGGGCTTTTTGGGCCTTTGCACCTACTGCAAGAGGTATGTCAGCAGATTCTCGCAGATGACCGCACCCCTCACAGATATTACCAAGAAGGGGGGATTTAGCTGGTTGGAGGCAGCACAACAAACATTCGAGAAAATGAAGGAGGTAATGAGTTCATGCCCAGTATTAGCTTTACCAGACTTTTCTCCATCCTTTGTGTTAGAATGTGATGCTTCAGAAGAGGAAATTGGGGCAATTTTGATGCAGAACAACCACCCCATTACATTTGAGAGCAAGAAGCTCAAAGACTATGAGTGCCACTATTCGATATATGACAAAGAGATGTTAACCATCCTCCATGCGCTAACCAAGTTTAGGAAGTAATTAGTGGGTGTCAGGTTCAAGCTTAAGATGGATCACAACAGCCTGAAATACTTCCTAGAGCAGAAAGAGCTAAACAAGAGACAGTAGAAACAAAAAGAGCTAAACAAGAGACAGGAGAAACAGAAAGAGCTAAACAAGAGACAGTAGAAATGGGTAATTAAAATTCAGGCTTATGAATTCAAGATTGAGTATGTAAAGGGGAAGAGCAAAGTAGTGGCCGATGCACTTTCTAGACAACCAGCTACCTTATCCCTTATGAGCATCTCATCAGATTGGAGGTCTCATCTTTTGGTTGAGTACTCCAAAGATAAGTTTGCTTGTGAGCCATTGGATGGACAGATTCAGGATGATAGGTACAGGGTCATTGATGATATCATATACTACAAAAACATAATCTTCTTGGTTCTAGAGTCTCCCCTCAAGAAGAAAATCTCACAGGCATCATACAATTCACCATTAGCAGGGCATCAGGGGTTTCTCAAGAACTACATACATATTAGAGAAAGGTTCTCATGGAAGGGCCTCAAGAAAGATGTGATACAACATGTGAGGGAGTGTAGCTTGTTCCAACAACAAAAAAATAGGGCACATCCACCCAGTTGGTTTACTACATCCCTTACCTATTCCCGAGCAGAAATGGGAGAGCATCTCTATGGAATTCATTACTGGTTTGTCAAAGGTTCAAGGCAGAGACTGCTTGTACATAGTAGTGGACAGATTGACCAAGTTTTCTCACTTCTTTGCCATATCATCAGATTATTTAGTAGCATCGGTAGCAGAACTATTTTTCAGAGATGTATTTAGACTCCACGGGTTACCCAAGACCATTGTCAGTGACAGGGACATCAAATTCACAGGATTCTTTTGGCAAGAGCTTTTCCAGTTAGTGGGGACCGAGTTAGCCATGAGCATAAGTTATCATCCATAGAGTGACAGCAGATAGATATTGTCAACAAGTAGATTGAGGGATACTTGAGAAATTGCGTAGCAGGTCAGCAGAGGACATGCATCAAATGGTTACACTTGGGTGAACATTGTTACAACACCACCTACCATATGACCATTGGGATGACCCCTTTCCGAGCCTTGTATGGGTATGATGCTTCCACTTTCGCAGACCGGATATTTGGCGATAGCAGGGCCCCCAAGTACAAAGAGTGGATTCAGGAGGGTCAAGATATCCTCAAGATACTCAGGAAGAACATACAAGCTGCTCAGAATCAACAGAAGATATATGCAGACAGGCACATAGCTGAGCGCAGTTTCGAGGTGGGAGAATTCGTTTATTTATGCCTCCATCCTTATCGATGGTCATCTCTTAAAAAGAAAGGAGTAGAAAAACTCCAACCTCATTTCTATGGTGCATACAAGATAATTCGGAAGGTCGGAGAGGTAGCATATGAGCTAGAACTACCCCCAGAGAGCAAGATTCACAACGTATTTCATGTCTCCAATCTCAAGAAGGCGGCTGGTCAACAGATTGTTGCATATTCCGAGCTGCCTCCCATTGATGACGAGGGGAAATTGGTTATGATTTTGGAGCGCATCCTAGAGGTGCGAGAGCGGAAACTGAGGAACAGAATCATTAGAGATTGCATGGTTCAGTGGAAATATTTTCCTATAGAGGAGGCCACTTGGGAGGCAGAACAGGTATTACAGCACCCAACTTTACAGTTGCTTGAGGAAAAGAAAATTCGAGAGGGGAGGACTGTAATGTCCTCTTCTGCTTAGGCATTGAGGACCAACCCGCTAACCTATGTGATTCCTGTAGGTTCGAGCGGGTACTGACAGTCAAGGAATCAGCCAAAGACTGATGCCATATATAGAAGATCTAGGGAATCAATATTATATCACCATTGGGTCGAAGAGGGCCACTAGAGCCAAAGGCCACCTGCATGCATGACATCTGGGCATTATTTAATGATGCATGCACCCGATTAAGTCTCCATGTGCATGCATGCAAGTCAACTGCAAATTAGAAGATAAGTGACCTCATTAGGTCAAAAGTTAGGGTTTTCATAGTTGAAAGTTATAAAAGAAAGATAAAGTGAATGGAGAAGGCACTTATGTGATTATTGATTTGTGGAGTCGAATTGGAGAGCTCGACGAGCTAAGTTGGTGTTGAGCGCATGCTCGTCTAATTTGTGTATTTCGGCAGCGAAATCTATCAGCCCTAGTTCATCATCAGGTTGGATCATCTAGGTTCAGCACTAATTCATCATCAGGTTACATTCAGCAGTTATTCCGGGAGGTTGATTATTCATCCATCCAGAGGATTTCACCGTCACACTATGTCACCGTGATCAGGGACAAAGCAATTCATTTTTCTACCTCCATGGTTCAGAACTTCTGCATGTTACTTCCATTCGTTCCGAAGCACCTTTATTACCCTTCCCCTGGAAGAAGAGTCGTTCAGCTTGAGTATCAAGCAAGATATCATCAGTGCTCCCCTTTTCTAGAGGCGCTAATCTGCATGGGCGAATTGATTTGAGGAGGCCTCCACGTTTTGGGTTAGTTTGCCTCTGTATCTCTCACATGCTGCTTCCATCATCATTAGATCGGTATTATAACCCTAGTGCACATCATCTGGGCTTCCAGCAGCAGGTTATTTATTATTCTAGAGCTTATACAGTTTGAGAGGAGGGCGCATTCACCTATGGAGGACGATTTGGTGTATCTCCTTATTCCTTCGGTAGAATCCTTGCATGTTGGGACCAGTCTCTTCACCATCAACTGATCTATATACGGGTATGTACATGCATTGATTTCTCCTATTTTATAGCATCTCAGTATTTTCTAGGGCACATATTTGCATGCAATTGCATGATGCAAAGTTCGGGGTTTTCTTTCCTATTTGATTAAGGAATAAGTCTATGAGCCATCTACAGTATACACATAAACAGGTAAATATCAGTTTGGGATATTACAGAGCCAATCAACTGGTGATACATGGTGGGATCAATCATATCAAAATTTGTAGACTCCTTCAGTTTATTGAAATTCGCATCCATCCAGGTAGCCATGGACTTGCGGTCCAACATCCCGAATCACTTCAAAATATCAAAGGTGTATTTTCCTTGACTTATGAAAAAATCCTTTTTCTTCTTCCATACTTCTAATCCCAAGAACTAATTCATCAATCTGAGGTCCTTCATTTCAAACTCAAAGGAAAGCTTCTTCTTACATCATCTAAATAGTTTCTCATTTCGTGTGAGATACAAGTCATCCACGTACAAAACCAAAATCAATGGCCCATTATCCTCAATCTTGTAGTAAATATTGGGATCTATGTCACTCTTGGTGAATCCCAATTTTACCAAGTATCTGTCTATCCATCCATACCAAGCGCGAGGTGATTTCTTGAGTCCATATAATGTCTTTTTCAGTTTACATACATGAGACTCCTTTTCATGGACAACAAACCCTTCTGGTTGTTTAATGTAAACTTCTTCCTTGATAATACCATTGAGGAAGGTAGTATTTACATCCATCTGATGGAGCTTCAATTCCATAGCTTAAGCAATAGCAATGATGGTTCTGATGGAAGTATATTGAGCCACATGAGCGAATTTTTTATCATAGTCAATTCCCTCTTTCTGAGAGAATCCTCTGGCAACAAATCTGGCCTTGTGTTTTTCCACACTACCATCTGCTCCATTTTTAATCTTGAAAATCAATTTGGAGGTCACTATTAACTTCCCCTCAGGTCTCAGTACAACCTCCCATACGTCATTATTAATGATGGACTGGAACTCCTCTGTCATGGCATCCTTCCAAAGTAGGTATCTAGATGCCTCTTTGTACGTGGAAGGCTCTGAGTCAATGATTTGACTCATCAATGCTACATAACTCGAGAACCTATGAGGTCTTTCTCTTTCCTGATGGATTTTGTGTTAAGCTTCGTGACCCTCTACATCTTGCAATGTACGTTGTGCCCATCTAGGTCTTTTCGGACTTACTTCCATATCTATGGGAGCGTCAACTGCCTCAACTAGATCAATGGTATCGATTGGTTCATTCTTTTCTTCAGACTCCCTCTTAACTTCTGGAGGGGGAGATGATCTCATCTCATCATCATCATTGATCTCCATATTAGATCATCTTCATTTTCGGATAGCCATCTCTTCTTCAAATGTCACATCCCTACTAACTTTAATTTGTCCCGATCCTGGGATGTGTTATGTATGCCTCTGAAGACTCACTATATCCCATGAATGTTCCCTTCTTTCCTAAAGGTTCTAGTTTCGTCCTTTTATTCTTGGGAACATGAATGAAGACCAGGCAGCCAAAGATACGAAGGTGCCCACTTATGGCTTCACTCCTGTGAAGGCTTATTCTGGAGTCATGTTCTTAAAGATTTTGTGAGGGTATCTATTTTGTACATAAAAAAATTTATGCATGCTTCTTCCCATAAGAACATTGGTAGACTCTGGTCATGTATCATGGATTTGGCTCCCTCCACAACTGTTCAGTTCTTCCTTTCCACAACCCCATTTTGTTGAGGGTTGTATGGAACTGTGATCTCCCTCTTAATTCATGCTTCCTTGCACAAATCATTGAATTCTGTAGAGGTATATTCTCCACCATTGTCTAATCTCAAGATCTTAATTCTTCTTCCTAACATATTCTCAACTTGTGCTTTGAATTCCTTGAATTTTCTAAATACTTCCTCAGATTCCTTGGTCTTAAGGAAGTATACCAACGTCTTTCGTGAGTGGTCATCAATAAATGTTACATAGTAGTTGTAACCACCCAATGAAGTAAACGTCATGGGTCCACACAAGTTAAAGTGGATTAGATCCAATATTCCCGTGGATATGCTTTAAATTTTTAGACATGAACCCTTGGTATTCTTACCAAGTGCACATCCTCTACATACACCATCATGGTCTACATGAAGCATTGGTAGACCTGTCACCAAATTCCTTAATGCAGGGAGAGCTTGATACTTTAGATGAGCTAGTATTATGTGCCATAGCTCATTGATGTTAGTGGAATCATGGACTAAATCTTGAGCTGGTAGAGTGCTCAGACGATCCAAGCTTTCCTCCCTTAAACCAATCATTTTTGCAGTGTTCATGCTAGAATTCTTGTGCCATGCAAGCACATTTCCATCTGAAAATGTAACTCTCTATCCCTTGTCTTCTAAGGTGGATATGGAGACGAGGTTTCTTTTCATAGCAGGTACATACATCACATCATTCAGATGTAGTAAGTCATTGGATTCCAACTAAAGAGATGTATATCCAAACTCTTTCACATAATAGTTGGAATCATCTCCATGTACAATGTGGAGATGGGATTCTTTCTCAACAACTTCTGAAAGGTTCTCTTTATAACCAGCCATATGCTTGGAAACACCACTATCTATAAGTATCACTAGTGGTGGGAACCGTACCTGATAATGATGATATGAAGATGAATTTTGTACGATCTTCATTTCTTTGCTTCTTGTGATCAAGGATAATTTTAGGGGCGAATTTTAGCCCAGTGGGCTATTTTTCCATGTTTTTCTCCCAAAAAAGATTCACCATTTTGCATTTTTTGAAGCCCTGTTTCGCCAAATTTTGATGCGGTAATAATTTTTCACCCTAAAAATTGCCAAATTATTATATAAAGGATATAAAATCCTTGGAAATTAAAATATTTTTTGAAAAATATCGCCAATCATTTTATAGTTGGCGTTTTAAGAATTGGTAATATTCGCCAACATTTATACACTTGTAAATAAGTATGGTTCCTTAAAATCATCCCTGCTTGTGATGATAACCATCATTAGAGGAATTTTAAGGTCTAAAATGGGCCTCCTAAGGAAAATCATAAAATAATAGTTAAAATAATAAAATAACATTTATAATTTTGGAGGAAGAAAGAAAAAAAACTACTTTTTGTACATCATCATCACGTTTTTTCAGGTATTTCTTGTTTTTGGGGTAGTGGGGTTTGTCAAAAGTATGTAGTGTGGGTACTCGTTGGATGCAAAATCAAATTCCGCATCCAACGAGCTCTCCCGATCAAAATTTGAGTAAAAACACAATGAAATATGTCGAAAATACGAACAAAAAATAGTTTTTTTTATGACAAATATGTCAATTCAACCATTATGGTTGACTCATTTTATTGAAATTCTATTGATTCTTGAATTCCAACTCACAAGAACTTATTGTTGGTATGTTTTCTTATAAGGCCCATTTTAGACCCCAAATTTCCTCTAATGCTTCCACGTCAGTTATTGAAGCTTCATGCTTCCTCTTGTTTGAACTAAAACATTAGCTCGCATAGTGGTCATATTTATTACACTTGTAGCATTGAAGTTTGTGATAAATCCTTCTTATTTTTCCCTACGATCTGAAGAAGAAATTGGTCTCCTATCTTGGTGATTATGTTTGGTTAACTTCCTTCTTATTCCCTTGCCTTTCTTGGCATGAGTGATGAAGGCTTGATTCTCCTCAACTTGAGGACCATGCAGTCTTTGCCTTGCTACAATCCTGGTCTCTTCCTTAGTGCAAGTTGTCTTCTTTTGTGAAATTTGTGGAACCAAGTGATCTTTGACTGAGTCCACCATAATCCTTCTTGCTTTCACATCACACTTCCTCCATTGGGACTTGGCTTCTTCTGGTTTTGGTTCTAGAACTTTCTCATTAACAAACTTCAAGAGATCATTTTTTTCTGGAATGAGAAGAACCCTATGATTCCAGGATATGAAGTTTGTAGCCCCATCAAGATGATCTTCAACCTTCATCCCAATCATCTTGTCTGCAGATCTGAACCAGAAACCCTAGCAGGAGTTAGTCAAAATGAACTTTGGATTTTAGTGAAACTGACCCTACAAGTATATGCGCCCTATCAAGGTGAGTTGAGAGAAGGTGAGGTCGATCCAAATCAAAGGTAGGATGCTTTTGAAACTTGATGCCCTAGTTTCTTTATGTAGTGTCCTGCGGTAAAAAATTGAAACTTCTTGGAATTTGATTTTTCTTTCACCAAAAGATGCATCTCCCCCAGAGTGAAGTTTCCATAGCTCTTTTTCTACATAAGATATGAGGGAAGGCCTTGAAAGGTCAAACCCTATCTTCTGGCAATGGCCTCTTCTAGAACTGATTTGATACCATGCTAGTTTTTACAAGATTATAGCATTATAACTTAATTGCAAATAAACAATAGGATCTCTAGAATAAATATAGAGCACAGAAACAAAGAACACAAGAATTTATCCTGGGAAACTCAATCAGGAAAAACCCAAAACCGTACGAGTTTTTGCATACCAACTTCCACCTACTTTGATTCTCCTAGATCTTGATTCTTTTGCCATGACACTTGTTGCCATTAGGGGAATTTTGAGGTCTAAAATGTGCCTCATAAAAGATATAATAAAATATTATGAATTAGGCATTTTGTGGGAAAGGTATATTTACAACTCATCTCTTACATTATAACCATTGCAACTATGGTTAAGTTAAATTGAAAATATTGATAAAATAAAACCAATAAAAAAATCATATTTGATATGACTAAAAGTAAAGTACTTTTGAGTATATAAATTACTTTTGAATATAATATGATGAATGTACTTATCAATTCGGATACTCATAAAATAAAATATATTAATTTTGAAATGTAAAACATATGTTACTTTTTCAATATTCAAAATATGTTTTTAAACCATGTATTTATAATTTTGAATTTTAAACATAAAATTAAATTTAAATGAATAAATTGTCATTTCTTTTATATATATATATATATATATATATATATATATATTAAAAAAAATTAATTTTAAAATATAGATGTAAAACTATAAATTAAAAAAAAACATTTTTTAATACACCTTCAAAAACACGTGTAAACTCATTTTTAATAGTTTCTTGTGATATATATTATGTATATCACATATGGTTTTTAATGTAATAATTAATAACATTATTAAATAAATTTAAAAAAAGAGTGTTAATATTAAGATGAAGGAATAGTACATAAATTTCTACCACTAAAAAGTTGAGTTAATATTAAACAAATGAGATTATATGTAATAAACATTATTATTATATGTAATAAAAATTTTAATAATATAACATATTATTATGGTATAATAGTTCGTTCAAATTGCTACATTAAGGTTTTATGTATGTATTTGGTTTTCTACCTTGAATGTAAGTGTCTAGCTTATGTTGGTATAGATGGAGGTGTTTCAAAAGTTAAAAGTTGATAGCAAAATATGAACCTTGAATAATACCTAAATTTAAAAAAATGGTATTAAGATTAAAATTCAACCCGATGAAAATATATATAATAATTTCTTATAATATAATATTTTATTTTTATAGAATATATATATATATATATATATATATATATATATATATATATAGTAAGCATTTAAAAAACAAAAACTATTAATCATCAAATTGTTTTTATTATAAGATTTTGAGTAATTTTGATTTTAAATACAAATTTGACAGATATATTTTAAATATTGAAAAAGTAATTACATAATTTTAGTTTTGAATAAACAATTTACTTTTTGGTATTTGTAATTTATTTATTGAAATATAAAAAAATAATTACATTTAAATAAAACATTTATTTTTTGTTATTTGTGATATATATTATATTGAAATATAAAGAGTAATTTTCTTTCAAAGTACTTTAAGAGAACTTTTGTACATTTATATTATATTCACAAATAATCTATGAGTACTATTTTCATAATGAGTACTTTACTAACAACATTGCTATAGTTAATTATGGGTTTTCACTCACCATTTACAATTTGACAAATAAGCATTCTTAACTCTACCAATGTCACCTCAACTATTATAGATGATGTCATCCTCTAGAATGTGATTGGTTCTTTTAAAGTGAATTTTAATAGTACATTTTTTTGTTTTGAGGCCCATTTTTTACGTCAAAATTCCCCTAATGACATATATATAGGCAAGCTTTCCTAGTGGGTGCACCCTTAAGGGGTGGGCACATGTCCCACCGACCCACATGCTTCCACCCACATCTTAGTGTGCCACTCCGTAATGGTACAACATTTAACCAATTTGGTCCATCATCTAGCCATTTTTTCCACTTGCCAAGTCGGGCTTCTTGCCTTTCGCACACCCAACACAAAGTTGGGGCTTCCATTGTAGTCCACTTAGTACACCTTATAACTTTCCAACTTGCCATGTTGGGATCGTGGGAGATCCCAACCAAAGTTGGGGCTTCCACCATGGTGAACCTCCGCAGTATGATGACTTCCCAGCTAAAGTATCCACATACTAACTGATTGTGCCACCGAATGGTCATTGTGCCCATACTTGCCAAGTACTGGGCGTATTGGAGTGTCGATGCGCCTGTGTGTGCCTACTTCCAACTGAGATTCCCACATCGCAACTGCTTTGGGCACATTTCTATCGACGTGCCCACACTTGGGCATTTTCGTTGTGAGTGTGCCCACATTGTCTTTTGTGCATGCCCACTCTGTGTGGTGCCCACCCAACCATCGCAACTCCTCAAGTGTGCCTTCGAGCATGGGAATACCTTATGGTGCATGCAAGTGCCAATCTACCCACACTCAAGCCTCTAGCCAGCGATATAATCGATGTGCGTCGCAACAACACTTTCCCTCTTCTGGTCACGACACCAACTGAAGGGAATTTTCTCTAAGAATTTGAGGAACCCCAACCTTTTTTGTACAAGGTCATTACAAACTACCACCATGTTCACATGATATGACTGAGACCTAATGCACTTCCAGTTACGATCTCAATAAGGATTGTCATTATTTTTATATGGAACATCATTGGCCATCTTTACCTTACCTTCCCCTTCAACAACCCTAGGCACCAACATGTCCTTAACAATATTCACTACCATTGCACAAGCTATTCCAGTTCAACCTTTGTCTTCACAAGGGATAATACAGGCATGTCTTTGCCCCTCTGATAATATGTTGACCTTTGGAAACCCTCTCAAACCTTCTCCATCCAAATACCCTTCTACAATGTCACCCTTACCCTAAGATAATCCTCTTGTAGAAAAATTGGCTTAGGACTATTCATCTTTGGTTTAGCATTAAAAACCAATGACCCAACCAGGATTCAAATTTGAATCCTTCAAAGCCCTTCAAAGGCCATTTTAAATGTCATAGAAGGCCACAAGAAATTTTACCATGCAAAACAAATTTAGTTTCATTTCCAGCACTTCAACAATGAAATTGAGTAATCCTCGGTAAATTTTCAACAAAAGGGAATCTAGAAAATTTGCCTATCCAAGGATTCAGTAGACTATGAGAGACTCGAGACTTGGAGTCATCCCAAGTGCCCTTGAATAGTCGGATCATGGATGAGGATCTCGGTCCCAATCGACACAGACCACGGTGGGCCACTAGGCTGCCTAGTGCCAAGTTCAAATCGGTGAGTCAGGATTGTGACTCACGATTCGATGTTCACTTTCAAAGCATTTAATGGCATTAGCATGCATTACTGATTCACCAACTTCATTAAAGCTTGGTATGAGATGATGCCACCTTCCAACTCGATTTTTCATCTGTCATCTTATTGTTCACCAAGTCACGTGATCTCACAACTTACAAGTCACTTGAGTATTTGAGTATATGATGTGAATTTAAATACTCATATGAATCATATCTGTGGATGGTGAATTGATTTGATAACCCTCCACTTTCAAGGTTCGTAAGGAAAAACTAATGGTGTTGTTTTTTGGGTTACAACTTACAAGTTGCAATTTACAATGCATTGAGCAATCTTTGCTAGATTTGAACCTAACCTGGTCCAATGCAAGGTATGTAAGTTTCCAAACCAGGGTTTCACCTACTGCTAGACATTTCTATTATGACCACCACAATACTGGGATGACGGATCTTTGGTAGTAGGCTAGCAGCATGTCGCCCTTTGTTTGAGCTCATGAATCATATCCTATACTAGTTAGTCTAGGATTCTAGGATTTATTCCAATTTCCATTCATTTACTAGGGGCAGAATCATTTGAATCAGCACTCCCAGTCTCCCATGGTCCACCTAGGCCGCTTAGTCTACCTGTCTCATCGGAGGGAGGGGGTTAGGCAGTAGAGACAAAGGCAACTGGAATGGAGGGCCAGCCATAGAGAATGGTTGTATAATATGCATATAGTCATCTCTAAAAGAAACAAAAGAATTTTTCATATACTTAACTGAATATTATCATTACTTAATTTGTCGGGATGCTTACATGGCAACTCTTGCACCCGAGTTGTTTATGAGGGTTTCCTATGTCTACCATGGCTATGATTTAGAGAGGCTCATTCCCATCATTATAGCACCAATGAGTTTCTCCTGCAAATATCACTATTATGTCTCCCCTCCTCACTCACCTCACCTTTTGACTCGATTCCTCTTCTTCTTATTCTTCTTCTTCTTCCTCCCGTGGGCTCTCTGATCTACGCCCTGAGCTCCCTCATAATGAAGAATTATCTCTGAAAGTATCTGGAAACATCGGTCAAACAATACCCAGTTTTCCCCCACCTGCACAGATATATCTATGTTATGTAGAAGCAATTATAAAATGATTTGTTTTGTAATCATGTGAAATACACAAACATGCATTCGCCTACCTCGGGAAAGGTAAACCAACTCATGAGCATCGGGATATTGTGGAATTGAGATGGTGTTGCTTCCAGTCGTATTTATGTATAAGGAAATGGTTGCACACTCTAATTCCTCGTTGTCTTCTGTGGTGGGCCACTCGAAGGTTCCACCTTTTCCACAGGTAGGAGCAAGAGAAGCAAAGGTAGAACATTGGGTAGGCTAGATTGAGCTTCCCCGAACTTAAAGAGATTGGTGAAGTCTGTGAAAAAAACATTATTTTTGTTTTACGAGTATAGGACAGTCAGAGGTCGGGACTCAGACTCTCAACTCTCCAATTCTATGCTTCAGTGTCTCCCTAATTTCTATTTCCTCCACAAGATTATGCAAAGTTGAGTTGTCTACTTGGTTGTCGTGAATTTACATGTATGTATATCATTTTACACTTGCGTAACATTTTATATGTGGATAAAAGTTAAATGTGTTTCTTGTTGAGGTTCCTTCTCATTCTATAAATATAAGGGTTTAAAATTTCTCCATCCAAAATGTTGTTTGAAATTTGTAATGTATTATGCGATTGCGTTTCCGCCAGACTAAGAATCAAATACTCAATAGATGTAACCTTAAAAAAAACAGTATTTAAATGAAATCAGAACCAAAATAATGTATACTTTTCATATTCTAGGACCACAACTTCGTTTGGGAGGAGGAGCAAGAAGAAAGAGCCTTGTATTTGAGTTCCAAATCTATCAAAGTTATTTATCTGGCTTGAATTGTAAACATTAGGTTGAAAGAAAGAACAATATTTGAATATAAGTGTTTGAATTGTTCCAATTTCCTTAATGAAATCCAATAATTGAAAGGATAAAATATGTAACACCCGACACTGTAAATGTTGTAGACTCTGACCCCTTTGTTTTCCTGTCATCCTTCTAATAATGGAAACAAGAAGTACAAATTGTCTACCAATATATCTAAACAAGGGAATCCCTCGACGGGCGTTCATGAATTAGGGACTGGGAGTGCAATGATCTAGCGAAGAACATGATTTCAACATCCTCATTGTCGCAAACCTCCGAAACGTGTGTTTATGATTCATCTTCCTTATTGACTTTGGTAGAAACTAGACACCCAACTTGTAGTGATATTTGTTGGAGAATTTAAAGTTCTTCCTTATAGTGGACTAATAAATACTTAACCTTTTAGATAGGGATGATAAACTCGATATAGATTGGAGGGACTATCCATAATTTACCTAAAAGTGGGTTTTTTTTTAACACTTCGAATTGGGGTATAAACTCGATATGCATTGGAGGGACTATCCATAATCCACCTAAAATTGGGGCCTTTGTTTGATCACTTTGATTTGAGCATGTGGGGAGGACATGATTCAATTCTAAAAATAACTGTTGAATTTAGGGTTAATAAAAAAGTTTCTCTATGAAAGCATTAGGTATTACATTTGGGGTTTTTCTTTTAGGTAGGCCCAATTACACTTGACCAATAGAGCCACCATCAAGCTGAATCAATCCTCCATTTAAAGGTCCTTCCAAATTCCAATGCCTTATTTTATCAACGACCTAACAACCGAGTATTTCATCGGCCCAACAGAATTGTCACTTATCTAAGTTCAATAAACTATATGCTTCAGGGACCAAGAGAGTACATGGTTTACCTTACTAATTCGATGTAAATGTTGAATCACTCGGGATTTCTTCTTATTGTCATTTTTTTCCTATACATTGTTTTTAATAAATAATAAAATTTTGTTGTACACTTACAGTTTCAAATGAAAAGAGTGATTTATTTTTACATGTCAACATTGAAAGGTTCAATTTCTCACAACCCTTCAAAGTGAAATGGGACCCTACCCTTCAAATTTGATCCATGTACCCAACCATGAATTTACCATTGCTTCGAGATTGAGAGAATAGTGTATACTTCAAGTGATATATATCATATGATAAGCAACAATAATGTAAAATATTTTCCATACAACTCCTCGCATCACCCAATACACCACACATCTAGTCATGCAACCTTTTTGTCGCCACTTCACCAAACTTCAATACATAATTAAAGGCTTTTGAACTATCCCAAATCTCTAAAAGTTCTTCGAGTGTCTTGAAAATGGAGTTTGAATAGAATTCCTCCTCCACAAAGTCAACGAAATTATTCCCCATGGTGAAAAGTTAAAGTGAACCCTTAGGATGAGTCCACCTTTTCTATGGAAACCCTAGTAACCAATCTTTCCATCGATTGTAGACCCCCAATACATTTCAATCTACATCATATGTAGTAAGTAGGTATTTGATGATGAATCGTCATAAGAGACTAAGCAACACTTGGTGTATACGCAAAACAAACCCTTGTTATTGGATCCAATAGCATGAACTCCCTATGCATGTCCACGAAAATGAGGATGGTAAACGGAATGGCTTTGCCTAGATAATAAAATTCTCAAGTCCAAGATCAACCTCCACAACAAGATGTACATGACTAACTACTCCAAGATCTACCTCCACAATAATATGTACATGATCGACTACTCTTAGGACATCCACAAGAGCCTCATCCCACAAGAAATGAGAGAGAGGCGTTTTTAAGAAGCTACAAGGTGGAAATATTGTGTACAAAGGGAAACACCACACTTGACAATTCGATAGTATAATCTCAAGATGTCATATGATGGTTATGAGAATGGTATGGTGAATATGACAATGGATGGCATGCAATAGTCGTCGACTTGATAAAGTGGCTTAGTGTTGGAAGTGATGAGAAGAACCTATTATTCATACCCATTGTTGGATCAACTTTATGTTTGTTACATGAAAATCACTCAATTTTAGATCAGTACATATTATACCCACATCTTTTTGGGTTCCTTAAATATTGTTAATAAAAACATTATCAAACAAAAGTGAAATATTTATGAAATATTATTGCAAATTACATGATGCTTTGAAGGAATATAGCTATTTAAAAATATAAATAAAGAAGGAATTGTTAGAAGGCGTGGAAGGCTAGTTGTAGGGATACAAGTGGCAAAAGATCTCATGAGGAAGCAAAAGGGTCTGGAATTGTTGATCTAGATATTATGTAGGTTGTGAAAAGATGGAAATATTGCAACAAGTGAGAAAAATAATTATAATAATTAAGAATTCCCTTCCATGTCCTTTGTTTGTTATTACACAATGTCATGGCGTAACATCTTTCATTACCAACATGCCACACTTATCAGACACATTTTCAAACCTCGCCCAAGTTAATCACAATGGCTGCAATTTTTTGAGAGGACCATGAGTTTGTCTCACTTGTGGTAACGTATCAAGGATTTTAACCTTTATGGGATGTGCTTTTTTTTACATGGACACCTTGTTGTTGCATTTCACACACCTGGGGGTTAAGTGTAGCAAAAATATTCAAGTTGTTAAGTGTGTCCTTAGGGGAAAGTCTCAAGTCAATTACTGTCACTTGATCTTGACTCCGCCATTTAGGAAAAACTCCTAACGAAGCCAAGGGGGGTGGTCCCTAAGAAAGAGTTCAACTAAGGCTCTTTATATTTTAGTTGTTAATGAGGAAATTAACTTGTTTTAGGAGTTTTTTTGGTAAATAATTTTGTTGCAAGACTGATGCAAAATTGTTTAAACATTCAACAGAGTATAACATGAGTATATGAAGATTAATATTGACAAAACTGATAATCAGATGAAAATAAGATTGTTATGTACTCATATCAGTGCCAAATGGAGTCAAAAATGTTGCTGAAAAGGAAATGTTTTGCAATATGTCTTGGTCATTTTTAATTATTAAAGATCAGTTTATTTAAGGGAAGGGGGATTCTTGATATACTTATGAAGTAATGAGAATATGTTCGGAGAGATGACAAAATCGGTTCCTCACTCGGAAATGTGGGTTGAATCGGAGTCTCTGAGAAGGAGTTCAACACTACACCAACAAGCGTGTAGCCTAATTGTATCTCAAGGTCACTATTCAGTAGTTCCCGCTTCCTTTGAGAAATTTTCCCAATAATGTCAAAAGGCGTTGTGCCAAATTTTCACAATGTTTAGAAGGTTGTTGATTGTATTACTGTGAATTAATTATTTAGATGTGAATAATTGATCAGTGTTCATTCCTTCTTTTGATTGTCCCAAAGATCAGGGTGAATCTGTGATGGGAAAGAGCATACACCGGAATGGAAAAATGTTTGTTCCAATTGTATACTGAAGCAAAAATATTTTGGTAGCAAAATAAAAACTAAAGCCTAAAAGAATTCACAAGCTATGTGTCACTTTGTTATCATCCACCAATAATCAGCAAGAAGCATTTGGTTGGTGGAGAGACCATCCTTCATGGCAACGAGCGAGGGAACAATATTATTTACAAAATTTAAAAGATGGAAATGAAAAGAAATAACTAACCAAAACAGCCTTGAAATAAAGCGGATTGTGTGTGTGTGTGTGTGTGTGTGTGTGATTTTTAGAATAAATCAACCGACGAAAGAGACATTATCAATCCCCCCAGGGGGGAATGAAGTGTGGGCGTTGTGTATCCCACTCGATTTATTTATTACTTATGATTACAATATCAAAAAAATGAAATTAAAATATGTCTTAGATCCTATAAAACAGGTCTAAATATTTATACAACTTTATGGAGTGAAGGGGAATGAAGAAGAAGGGAAAACTGAGGGTTTTTTGATGTCCCGGGAGACCCAAAACTCGAATTCTGAGTAGAGCTTCTTCCTATTTTTATTTGGACCTAATAAAAAACAGCAAATTAAATTATTAGAATATGATGGAATGAATCAATAAAGGATAAAAACTAAAACTAATTTCAGTACTTGCAAAAGATTGGAAAATTTTACTAGTTTTTAAAGCACCGAAATGACAACTTTAGATTTATCAAAAGATTATTCTTTTTAAGCACTTATAAATATAAATTATTTGATATGCTAAATAAGTATATTGAAATTATCATACTTTTAAATCAGATCTATCAAATTTTCATATTCAAACTATGTAACCAAAAAGAGGAGACAGAATTGTTTTGAGAAGATGGAAAGCAACTTGAAGCCTCGCTTGATCTTCTTATGAAAACTTTGGAGGCCTTGTACAAATAAGATAAAACTTGACAGATTTTCAAAGAGGAAGAAGATACAATCAAGTTCAACTCCTCCTTTGAAAACGTAACCTGCAAAACAAACCTATGAGAAACCACTGCATAAGAAGTTAGATCTAGTGTACTCAAAAACAGGAAATGAGAAAGAGTTGAAATACATCTGAATATGAACAACTATTGTCCTATCTATTTAAATCAAAATACTAGTAAGAAAGTTGTAGTCGTAAATTCCTACTCTATGTGTCTTAGGATGACCTTCTAAGCTAGATCTAATAGCAATTTAAACAGAAAGAAGAAACTCAGAAATTTAACAATGTCACCTCAATGATTCGCAAGAAACCATCTCATAACACAGAGTGGACCTCTAAATTCTACAATTTTATTCATCAATATAGCAACAATACAAAATGACAAATGTTTTTTGCATCCCCTCCAAACAAAGGAGGAGAACCCTGCTTGTATAGCCACAGAAGAGCTCAAACCCCAGGGGGGCGCTTTTTCCAAGTGGAGAGGAGGTTTATGAGGTTGATAAATTATTGGGAGGAAGGCCTGAGTGTTGGGAGGAAGGGATTCCACCTCACAGGAGGTAAGCCACATGTCTCAGGAGGCGTCCACCTCTCCCAAACACCTCAACCACATGAGGAATTGTGCCCTCCTTGAGGAGACTGTGCCCCCCTTTAGTGGAGAGTTGTCTAACACCTCAGAGAGAAGGTTTGAGATAATCTCTAGGCTCATAAATTCCCCACACAAGACCCTCAACCAAACTTCCACCTCAAAGACAAGTCCCATACAAGCTGCCTTTGATTTAGGATTAGGGTTTTCTCCTATTTTTCCATTTATTTGACCCTCTGAGCCATTTTGGAGAGAAAATCCAAATTAATAATTGAAAATTACTAATTTGACTCTCAAAAGTGGGTTTAGGGACTAAGTTAGGTCTATGGATCCAAAAATGAGCATCCCCATGACCAAATTGGATCCCTATGCCCAATTTTATGACCTTTTGAAATATTATAGTTAAAATACACCTTATCAATGATTTTATTAAAAAACTAAAAATTAAAAAATACTAGGGGGAACTTATCGAATGTTCACGAAAATCAAGACATATGATTAGCATGGTATAATACATAGACCCTAGTCTTTAATAACCTTTCTGAGAAAAAAGTTACCAAACTCACCATCCCGACTTCGGAGGATTTTGAGTGAAAAACTTGAAAATTATATGTCGCTTAAACAGGGTCATATAATTAACAAAGGAGAAAACACTCAAGGATGATGACCTTGTTGACCAAGTCTAAGAAGTCCAAGCCTTTTACATAAAATAACCTCATGATATGTCATTTATTACAATTCCCTTGAAAGGGTGTGAACATCCAAAAGAGGCCACAACTGCCCCTGATGAAACCACGAAACGTCCGAGCACTGAGTAAGAACACATGATTTGTTCCGATCTTTGGTGGCTCACTTGAAAAATCCCTCAAGTGCAACTTAGTGGATAACCCACCTCTAAACAAAGGGTTTTAAGACCGGTTCAAGTATCAATAAAATAAAAACAAAATTTGTTTTAGATAACAATTTTGCCTCAATTAATTTATGTTCTTTTTAATGATTACTTAGGGAAGAGGAGCCATATGTGGGGTAGGGACCAAATGTGGAGATAGGGAGTGGCGGGGTAAACCCCAATATTGAAAAAACTAGATACCATAAGTGGTTCATAAAAGTACTTTATGTACAAGCTATTCTCAATATTTTCATGTTTTGAAAACTATTTATCACAAAAAGTTTCATCTACATTTTAAAATAAAATGAATATTTTTAAATTGGAAAATTCATTTTAAGTCACATCAATGTTCGCCAATTGATGTCCCAACCCAAAAAATACACTATGGCTAGACAACTTGGAACTTTGTGACTGACATGGCATGAATTTGGATTAGCCGCACCTCAAGACCAATATTGTTAGATAGAGAACACACAAAATTATATGTGATAAAAATTTGGAGGAAAAACGAGCTCGGGAACATGGAGAATTAAGTCACACAAGTTTGGGTGCACCAGTACTTGTGTCTCTCCCCTACTTTATTTTTTTGAGTGATTTTGTTTCAAGCAATTTCTTTTTTTCTTTCTTTTCTTTTTTTTAATGTTTTTTAAGATTTTAAGTAAATCAATTTCTAATTGTGCTATGATTAATTAATTTATTTTTAAATTATTTTCATTTCTCACCCAAATCAACTTCATCAATTAATATTTGTATATTCACTTGATTAAATAACTTTTAAAATTTGTCATTACATGTTCATTATTAATGGATGCATAAGTGTTATTTGATATCGCCAGCATAGATCTATCTTAAACTTGGAGTAATAAAACATCTAGATAGTGTGTCTCAAACAATATAGTGAATAATCTTCCAACTGATCTCTTATGGTAACTCCCCTAAATCAATCTAGAATTTAGATCTAGGTTAAATCACCCCCGAAGATCACATTATCTCCATCTAATAGACCAATGTCAACTAAAGAATCTCGATATTGCTTTCTATCCCCATAAGGCCCGTAGAGATTTACAAGTCTCAAATCCATCCCTGTGTCCTCTGTTAAAATATCTACTACTAACCCTAAATCCACCACTGAGGAGGATATGGAATCAAAATTATGATTCCATCCAATGATAAGACCTCCCAAAAACCCTACAACATTTAAAGAACAAAAATACCAATCCTTTAAAACCTTTGATAAAACAAATACATAACATTCTAACTAGAACATATCATTTCATAAAGAAAACCATTATTGGGCTTATAGACATAGAGGATTATTTTAATAGCTAGTCATTTGTAAGCATCCACTACCCCTCTAACATTGAGTAAAAGAAAAACCATTGATTAACGCGTGATTATGCATTACCTACTCTAAGGACCCTACTAATAGGTTTTTTCTCCTTCTTTGATTTCTTGTATTGCCTTGAATTTAGCCAAATATGTATGTGATTTATTCCTACAATGGAAGGGATGTATTTATCTATTTCCAAACCCCCCTATTTCCCCAAGGTTCTCCTCTAGATCCTTCTTGGATCCCATATTATAATTATATTTTAAAGGTGGATTACTAGATCCCCTTTTTAGGGATTTTGAAGCAATAGGGTGATTACCTCCCAATACTAATTCAACCACAATCTATAGTCAACAAACCTAGGATTTTCTTCATAGGTTCCTATGTGTTCACCCCCTTGCAATGCATCCTTAATAATCCCCACAACCTCCACGTGTTCCATACTTTGTATTTCTTCATCAAGGGTAACCCCCCACCTCAGTATTTCTAGAGAGTTCTAAGGAATGTGGAGATCTCTCTTAAGTATTTATATAGGAGTGTGTGGCCTTCAGTTGCAATATGAGGCAAAGAATAACCCCCCCTTAATAAAAGAGCACAAAAGAGGATTTGGAAACATGCCTTCATAATATGGCTTCAACTCCAAATCCCTAAGCTTCAAAGCATATAGTTCATGATAAGTGACCAAATGATCATTACTAGGTTTAGAACACCTTGAGGCATCATGTATTTCAACCGACTTAACCTCCACATGGCCCTTGGAGAAAAATCTCAGCTCTTTGTTTTTAAACCACACTGTTTTACCATACCTTGACCTTGTCCAACACAAGGGCACTTGGCTTGCAAGTGACCCACCTTGCGACAAATAGAACAATGGAAAGTAGTCAATCTTTTGGCTAAAACTCCACAAGCCCCACTCAATCACTATCTCCTCCAACAAACACTCTTGAATATCCAATTCAACTAGTACTTTTGTGATTCTTCCATCCACTTTTCAAGCTAGTCTTATGCAAAGGTGACAAATCATCCAATGGAGTCCCCTATATCTATTGTCGCTTCATTCCACAATACATAGGGAAAACTTGGTAGAAGTACCCATACCTTTTAAATGTATGTAGGTCCCCTCTTAGGATTGAAACTTGGTTACAAGGATTTTAGGCATAAAATTGACAACCTCCACAACCATTCCTTACCATAAACAGATGCTACATATTTGGCATTCCTTATCACAAAGAAAAACCACTCTCCCATCTAAAGGTGAAAACTGGAAATCAATTCTGAATTGTTCAACCCTTTAGGGTTTTCCCTTTCACATTCTTCCCCGTGATTTTTTTACAATTGCCAACAACATCATCCCTACGACCTCTAAAATCTTCAAGTCATGGCCTACCTCCATGCTCACATGCTCTGATCAAGCCTCAACACACTTCTAGTTACGAGCTCAATAGGGATTGCCACTATTTTTATATGGCACATCACTAGCCATCTTTACTTTCCCTTCCCCTTCAACAATTCTAGGCACCAACATGTCCTTATGAATCTTCCCTACTATTGTACAAGTTGCTCTTATTCATCCTTTGTATTCACAAGCGATAATCCATACATGCCTTTCCCCATCTAATAATAGGTTGACCTTTGGCAACCCTCTCAGACCTTATCCATCCAATACCCTTCTATATTGTCACCCTTGCCCTAAGAGAATTCTCTTGTAGAAAAAATCGGCTTAGGACTACTCATCTCTAGTTTAACATTAAAAACCAATGACCCAACAATGAATTCACCATTGCTTTGGTATTAAGAGAATAGTGGAGACTTCAAGTGAGATCGATCATCTAATAGGAAATAATGAAGTAAAATATTGTCTAGACAACTCCTTGCATCACCCAATGCACCACACAGCTAGTCATTCAACCTTTCTGTCTCCACCTCACCAAACTTCAAGACCTAGTTAAAGTATTTTGAACCATCCCAAATCTCTAAAAGTTCCTTGGGTGTTTTGAAAATGGAGTTAGAATATAATTTCTCCTCCCCAAAGTCGACCAAAGGATTTTCTCTTGGTGAAAAGTTAAAGTGAACCCCTGGATGAGTCCACCTTTGCTACGGAAACCCTAGTAACCATATCCCTCCATCGACTTCAACCCCTCACTAGATTTCAATCTACATCATATGTAGAGAGTCGGTATTCGATGATGAATGATCACAAGAGACTGAGCAACACTTTGTGTATATGCAAAACAAACCCTTGTTATTGGATCCACTAGCATGATCTTCCTATGCGTGTCCATGGAATGAGGATGGTAAGAGGAATCACTTTACCCAGATAATCAAATTATCAATTCCAAGATCGACCTCCACAACAAGTTGCAGATGATCGACTACTCCAAGGTCAACTTACACAACAAGATGTACATGATCGACTACTCCAAGATTGGCCTCCACAACAAGATGTACATGATCGACTCTTTATCGCAAGGTGGGTCACTTGGAGGCCAAGTTCCCTTGTGTTGGACAAGGTCGAGGTTATGGAATAATTGTGTGGTTTAAAAACAAAGAGTTTACAGTTTTTTCCAAGATGTACATACACAAGAGCCTCGTCCCACAAGAAATGAGAGAGAGGCATTTTTAAGAAGCTACAATGTGGAAATATTTTGTACAAAGGGAAACAACACACTTGACAATTCAATAGTATAATATCAAGATGTTGTATGATGGGTACAAGATTGGTCTGGTGAATATTACGGTGTATGTCATGCAATAATCGTCAACTTGAGGTAGTGGTCGAATGTGTGGTTCCACTCAGAGAGATTGTATTAAATTATCTTGTGACATGTGGACACATAAGTGGATCAAATCCCACCTCCATGTACTCCTAACATTTTCATAAAATCGCATGCGGGTACCAATTGTCATGCTAACAGAGTGGGCCCCCTTGAGAATCGGTATGGAAACGTGGCACCCTGCATGCATGGCCCTCGTTATCCCCCATGTGCGGTAGTTAAAGTGCATTCGTTGCATGGAGGTCGTCACCCTGGATGGCGATAGGGGAAGGGTTCAACAGTTAATACCTCCGTCCGGTGATGTGCATTTGGTCTTGTCGAGGGATGGAAGAGCCATTTCATAGTCGTGTCTAGTGTTGGGAGATCCACCCCGACATTAACTCCCCTTCGATGGCCTCTGAGCATATTCGTGTGGTCGACGGGCTTAATGGTTTTGATCGAGAATCCCCTTGGCTCATTCTTCTTCTCCTGTGTTTCATTAGCAAAGATTCTTCCATGCTCGACTCTGGTATTCCCACCAAGTTTTCTTTGAAGCATAGTCTTTACCTACATCAACAGTCTCGACCTCAGGCTCTGGAAATCAACAGAGTCTCTTCCCAGTTTGGTTTGGGTCTTCCCACCAGGTTTTCTTTGAAGCTGAGTTTTCACCTGCACCAAACAGCGGGCTTGGGTTAGTAAGGTCTCAAACGTTACGTTGCATCAGTATCTTCGGCTCATCATGTCGCATCAACGTGGTACCCCTCGTTGTGGTAGCAGTGCTCGCGGTCGTGCGCAGCACGACATGAGTTCGATGGTGGAAGAAGGTTATGAGACCAGTGTCTCCATGCCTGTGAGGGTCCAGATTGATGAATGGGAAGCATGTTTGGTTATCGAGCATTTGGCTAGAGGAATAGGGGGTGGCCATATTAACCACTATTGGCTTATTAAAAATATGATGGGTACTTTAATGGAGGAAATGGTCAGCAATTGAAACTATACACGTAGCTCAGTTCTCTCTGCGAAGACCAAACTGATTGAGCTGGACACCCAACTCAACAAGTTGGACGCGACTTCCACTTGGAAACGCTTAGCCATGGGGATTTGCACTACAAGAAATGTTGAAGGAGGTAGTGGAAATGTTGTGGGGGGCGTTAGTGTCACTGGATAGGTGCTTGGTTCCGGCAATGGATACAATGATGAATGCACCATTTCAAGTGCCTTCCACTATCACGCCTTTGAGCAACAAGCACGTCCACGAAACTGAGGTACATGTTCGCAAATCTTCTCATTTTCCTATTAAGCAGCCGGATAATAAGGTTGATGATGATTTCCAAGGGGGATGCCCCATCATAGAGGAGAATCCTGGCCTTTAGCTTGTTGCTGATGAAGACCCTTAAGCCAGCTCGGCCCACCACTGGTTCCACCTGCTATTTTTCATTTTCTATGTTTTAATTTGTTTTTTAGACTATTGTATAATGTGTCTTTGAACAATATCCGTATGAATTTTGAGTCAAGTGTTTGGCCCACATCGATTGATGGGTTTTTATGCCATAATTCGTAAGATATGTCCATAGTATTGACTGGCTGGGGTGGTGGCCCCTCTGTTTCATACCACCCCATAACTATGTTCGTGATGTTAATTTTGATGTAACCTTTGTTTCAAAAGTTTAATACAATTTGCAGACTTACAAAAAAAAATCATCAACTTGATCAAGTGGTTTGGGAAACAATGAAAAGAACCTATGATTCATGCCTATTGTTAGATCAACTTTATGTTGGTGACACAAAAATCATGAAATTTGAAATCTATATTAATATCAATACATATTATACCCACATAAATATTGTTATTGAAAACATTACCAGACAAAAGTGGAATATTGACGAAATATTATTGCAAATTACATTATGCTTTAAAGGATTATAACTATTTTAAATTTTAAATCTACGTTAATATCAATACATATTATACCCACATCTTATATTGTTAATATAAACATTGCGAGACAAAAGTGGAATATTTATGAAATATTATTGCAAATTACATGATGCTTTAAAGGATTATAGCTATTTGAAATTTTAGATCTATATTAATATGAATACATATTATACTCACATCTTTTTGGGTATCTTAAATATTGCTAATAAAAATGGAAATGGAATAATTATGAAATATTATTAAATATGATTAATAAAAATATTGCCAAAAAAATGGAATGTTTATAAAGTATTATTGCAAATTATATGATGCTTTAAAAGAGTATAGTTATTTAAAAAATACAAAAAATAAATAAATATGGAATTGTTAAAAGGAGTGGAAGGCTAGATGTATGGATACAAGTAGAAAAAGAGCTTCTTAGGAAGAAAAAGGGTCTTGTATGGTTAATGTAGATATTATGTAGGTTGTGAAAGACCTTCTGGAAATATTGCAATGAGTGAGGAAAATAATTACAATAATTAAGAATCCCCTTCTATGTCCTTTATCCTTTGGATATTTATCACACAATGTCATAGGGTAATGTTTGTCCTTACCAACATGCCACACTTGTTGGACACATTTTTAAACCCCACCTTGGTTAATCACAATGGACACAATTTTTGAGAGGAACGTGATCTTGTCTCACTTGTGATTTGAAGCTTTGTGCGTGTGTGTGTTTTTTACATAGACACCTCTAAACAAAGGATTTTGAGACCAAAGGCTCAATCAATAAAATAAAATCACAACATTAATATAGATAACAATGTTTCCTTTAACTAATTTATGTTATTTTTATGATAACAACAAAGAAGAAGGAGAAAAAGGAGAGTTAGAATTGGAAGCGCAAAACGACAATCAATCTTAGAAAGATGGAAGTCAATCTCAGAAAATGCCAAAATGGTTCTATCGTACTCTTCAAGATGCCAAGCTAGATGAGATGCAACAAGTTGAAATAACAACAACATCCAACTCCCCACCACAAGTAAATCTTGCCTTGTCGAGTGAAGTTGTGCATTCCACTAATTTAGTTTCTTTTAATGAAGCAATTCAGAAACAACAATAGAAAGATGCAATGAAAATAGAGTATGATCCCTTAATGAAAAACAACACTTGGAAATTAGTGAATTACCAGCAAATAAGAAACCGATAGGTTGCAAATGGATATATCACACTAAGTTTAAGTAAGATGGATCTATTTATAAATACAAAGTTGAATTAGTTGCAAAAGGATATGCACAATATAAAGGTGAAGATTGTGAGGAAACATTTGCTCCCATTGCAAAATTAATCACAATCAAAATTGTGTTAGCACTTACAGCACAGTTTGGATGGTAGGTACACTAGATAGATGTCAAAAGTGCATTCTTGAATGGAGATTTGCAAGAAGTGTATATAGCATAGCCTGAAGGATTTGTAGTTGAAGGTAAAGAAAATTTGGTTTGTATGTTAGTGAAAGATTTGTATGGATTAAAACAAGCCCCTCGAGCATGGTATGAAAAGATTAATATGCATCTTTTTTCTAGAGATTTCAAGAGAAGTGATTATGATCCTAATTTGTATGTCAAAGGAAAAGGTGAAGATGACTTGATTCTTTTAGATAGCAACAATGACTTGACTTGGGAATAAAAAGATAGTCTTTGCAAATTATTTGATATGACTAGCTTGAAGCTATTACATAATTGTTTGGGTATTGAGGTTTGGTAGCAACCAAATAGGATTTTTATCTCACTCGCAAAATACGTTTCAAAATTGTTAAACAAGTTCAGAATGGAAGATTGTCATTCCAACAAAACATAAATGGAAGCAAACTTGGAGTTTTCAAAGGATGATAACTCTAAGGTGGTTAATGAATTACTTTATTGTCAACTTATAGGAGGATTAATTTATCTAAACACAACTAGACTAGACATATTTTTTGGGAATTGGTATGTTATCAAGATTTTTAAATTGTCTCAAGGAGACACATTGGAATGCAACAAAAAGAGTACATAGGTATATCAAAGGTACTTTACACTTTGGTATTGTAATTGAGAACACTGGTAACTTCATGTTGAAAGGTTTTTAAGATGCAAACTAGGTGGGTGATACTAATGAAAGGTAATCAACAAGAAGTTATGCTTTTACCCTAGGCAATGACGTCATTTCATGGGCAAGTAAAAAGCAATCTTTGATAGCTCTTTTGACAACAAAAACATAACACAAAACAATCGTTGGAGTAACATGTGAAGCAATGTGGCTACGTATAATCCTTTATGACTTGCAGCTTCCACAAATGCAACCAACAACTTTACATTGTGACTACCAAAGTTGTCATCAAGATGACAAAGAATCCAATTTATTATTCGAAAACCAAATATGTCAAAATTATGATCACTATATCAGAGAACAAGTGCAAAACAAAGAGATCGAACTTATTTATTGCAGGTCCCAAGATCAAGTGGCAAATATCTTCACCAAAGCACTCAATAAAGATCAATTTGAAAAATTTAAAGAGACATTAGGAGTTGTGGAAAATGGCATAAACAATAAAAGGGGGTGTTAGATATTATACTGTTTATGTAATGTCACTTTATGTAATAAAATAATATGACTAATAGTGAAATAAATCATCATAAAGTGAAATAAGTCATACATAATAAATGACACTTGTTTAATATTATTATGATATTAGGTGAAGTTACGTATGTTAGGTAAATAGGTAAATAGGTAAATAGTTCCTAAACGGGAATAACAAAACTAGCTAGATATATATACACCACTACTTTATGTATTTTGTGAACATTATAGATAATATATCTCGCATTCATTCTCTCTTCATTCACATACCTCTTGCATACTTCCCCCATGGCATAAATTAACAAATAATGATGGAGTCAAATAATTTCCTTGCATTCGTGGTATGATAGATTGCTTGGAGCTCTTCTTTGCATTCTTGCCTTGTTCAAACTATGTTTAATCCATCTCTGCCCCTTCATACCATACCAAGGACAAATCAAATGGTTTTTCCTTGAAAAACCAAATTGTTTTCTTTAATGTTATATATTTCATGACCATCATGTAATGTATATCTAGATAGAATTTAATTTGTCATCTCTACCAGCTCCCCTATATTTTCATTGCTTCACTAGCACTAAATTGCTTTTATTTTACAAAAGCTTAACAAAAAAAATGGACATCAAATAATCATTCTAATTGACCAATTTTGAACTTCTTTCACACAGCTTGTTCCACTACCAACAGATTTTATTTTTTTTAAATTACCTTTTAACATTGAATTTCAGTAACTTTTTACACCTTCAAATACAATTGTTAATTAATATTATGGACAAGTATTTACATGATACACCTGTTATTGGAAAAATTTTGAAAGAAAATATTATAACAAAATATTAAAGTTGCACAAATACTAGTATACTCCTTCAAAAATGATTGTTTAATTAATATTATAGATAAGTATTTACATAATATACTTGTTATTCTAAAAGTTTAGAAAAAAGAATAATTGTAACAAAATGTTAAAGTTGTGTTGATACTAAAGTGAGAACACCACTAAATATACACACCGAAAATGCAAAGCAAAATAATTAATAATATATTTAAATACTATTCAGCAAAGATTAGAGTTGAACAAATACATAATTGAAAACAACCCAGCCCCTTGAAAATTGAGGTAATTAATTACATATTTAAATATTTACATAATGCAAATATTATTAAAAGAATTTTGGAAAAAAGATGTTGAACAAAAGATCAATAATGAAGCCAGGAAACCTCGATAATAGCAGTGAAATGAGTTTGTTACGAAAAATAAGTAAAAGCAGTGAGGTAATTAATAATATATTAAAATATCATTAGAGCACCACTAAATATACACACAAAATGTAAAGCAAAATAATTAATAATATATTTAAATACTATTCAGCAAAGATTAGAGTTGAACAAATACATAATTGAAAACAACCCAGGTAATTAATAACATATTTAAATTTTTACATAATGCAAATATTATTAAAAGAATTTTGGAGAAAAGATGTTGAACAAAAGATCAATAATGAAGCCAGGACAGCTCGATAATCAAGGTAATTAATAATATATTTAAATTTTTACATAATGCAAATATTATTAAAAGAATTTTGGAGAAAAGATGTTGAACAAAAGATCAATAATGAAGCCAGGACAGCTCGATAATCAAGGTAAAATGAGTTTGTTGTGAAAAGTGAGTAAAAGCAGTGAGGTAATTAATAATATATTAAAATATCATTAGAAAAGTTGTGGAGAAAAGATGTAAGTATTACAAAGAGTGTTTGGGAGAAAATATGTTAAGAACAAAAGATCAGCATTACTATCATTAGAAAAGTTGTGGAGAAAAGATGTAAGTATTACAAAGAGTGTTTGGGAGAAAATATGTTAAGAACAAAAGATCAGCGTTAAACATATAGAAAAGTGAAGACACCATGCTAATTAATTATATATTCAAATATTTAGTAATGCAGATAATAGTAGACTAGTTTTTTTAGAAAAGACGTTAAATAGTTTTTTAGAAAAGACGTTAAATATATAAGGAATTAAAGACACCTTGGTAATTAATACAGTGTTCAAATATTCATATTATTAAAAAACTTTAGAAGAAAAAATATTTATATTAAAATATACTAAAACAAAAAAATAGTTTTAAATAGATGAGGAAGGGAGGACACCCTATGCTCACATAAAATTGGTAAATTTGGTACTAGACACCCCTGAGTTGACCTAAAAATGGTATGGAAAGTGAATAAACGCCAAGTATACAACAACCAAATATTAGAGTTGAATAGATACAAAATTGAGGACACCCCCATAGTATACTAAATATACCATAGTTACATATATCGGCGATATATCGCCGACAACGCGATATATCGAGAGTCGATGGGGTCGGCGATATATCGCCACTAATATATCACGATATTTTCTCAATAATTTAAAAAATAGCGACATTTTAATATATCACGATATATTCCGATAATATCGCGATTCGATAGAAAGTGTCGGACTGCTGGGTAAAAATTAAAAAAAAATGCCGTTAAGAGGCCGAGTACGGGTTTTTTTTGTTCATTTGGACATTTTGGCTTGGAAGAAGTGGAGCTCTGACGTCTTGGGCGATCTTGGGCGATTTTCTACAAAAGAGGAAGGGGGCAATCAAGTTTCCATAGCATTTAATCAGGTATGTATTCTTAACTTTAAACTTTCATTATTTTTTATTTTGCTTGAGATTTGTTGGTTAATGTAGATTTAATGTAGGGTTTAGGTTTAGATTTAGTGTAGGGTGTAGATTTGCCATTACAATCATAGCCTATAGGGTTTTAAGTAGGCCACCCTCCCATTTCTTTGAAGTTTGAATGTTTTAAATTTTTAATAATTTCATTGTTTTCAAGAACCAAAATTTTAAAGAAGAACATTTTAAAATTGATTCATTTTTGTTTGTTTGTTGTGGCAATGTGGCATAGGTGACAGTGGACACAATGCCAAATCCATTGGATCCAATGTGAGAGTATGGGCAGCCAATTGACCCTAATAATCGGCAAAGGTTGAATTGCAAACTATGTGGGAAGGATATTTCTGGTGGAATTAGCCACTTGAAATACCACCTTGCCAAAATTGTTGGGCATGAAGTGGATGTTTGTCCTGCTGTTACCCCAGAAGTGATGCGTATTGCAAACCAATCCATTCTTGGCATGGCTAAGAAGAGAGACGAGAAAGAGGAATTCAGACATGAACTTGCATCTAGAACACAGTCACGAACCATGGGAGGCACAAGTGACATGCATTCCTTCTCCTCATCTACACGACCCCCACATTCCACTGTGCCTTCTTCAGCCTCACCTTATGTGGCATCGTATTCGAGGCAACCTTCTGTTCGAACCATGCTCAAACAAAGGGAGAAGGATGAGGCGGATAGAGTTGTGACAAAATGTTTTCTATGGGGTGATGTGTCTTTCAACATCGCCAAAAACAACCCCTACTATCATGCCATGTTTGAAGCTGCCGGTGCTGTTGGTCCAGATTATAGGGGGCCTTCCTATAATGATTTGAGAGGGAGACTCCTTAATGAGGAGAAGGTTGATTGCACCCGGAGATTAAATGAGCTCAAACAGTCATGGGCGCTCATCAGTTGCACTATTATGTCGGATGGATGGACTAATGGGAAGGGCAGATCCATTATCAATTTCTTGGTCAATTGTCCCAAGGGGACAGTTTTTATCAAATCTGTCAATGCATCTCCCTATGTTAAAGATGCATGCTTATTATGTGATTTGCTGGATAATTTTATCCAAGAGATAGGGCCACAATATGTTGTCCAAGTCATTACGGACTACGCTGCCGGTTATGTTGTTGTTGGGAGGATGCTTATGGAGAGGTATGCAAGCTTGTATTGGACTCCTTGTGCTGCCCGTTGCATTGATTTGATGCTAGAGGACATGGGAAAACTTCCTTGGATCAAAGAAGTCATTGATTCAACTCGAAGTGTGACAAAATATATATACAATCATACATATGTTCTTTCACTCATGAGATGCTTCACGGGAAACAAGGAGTTGATGCGGCCTACAATCACACGATTCGCCACTTCCTTCATTTCTCTTCAGTCTATGCATAAGGTTATGATGGAGTTGCAGCGGATGTTTCTTTCTGATGAGTGGGCATCTTGTGTCTATAGCACCAAACAAGATGGGTTGCTCGAATGGTGCAATTCGATTTGACTTTTTGGGCACGATTGGAGGAGGTATGTGCCATCAGTGAACCTTTGGTAAAGGTTCTTCGTTTGGTTGATGGTGAAAAGCCCGCAATGGGCT
>LPNX010076475.1:309316-329183 GCA_001517045.1 Pseudotsuga menziesii
CTGGTGAAACAAATTGAGAAAGTGCCCAATCCATATGCCATTTCATTGGATGACATTGACACTACCAGCAAATGGAGGGTGGAGAGGGAGGATCCTGTGATGGACGAGGCACCTGAATGGTTGGAGGAAGAGGGGGATGATGATGCAAATCCGTCAGAGGAGGAAGGGGAAGAGGAGGATGCTGATGTTGCACTTCCAGAGGATGACTATGCCTATGACTATGAGGACATTGAGGAGGAGGTTGATACTCATTTGCAGCGCCGACCAGCTCCAGGTGGCCCACCACCTCCACAGAGTCATACAGTTGGGACTGGGAGGAGACAGCTCACATTCACCTCCCCCTCATCCACAGCATCTACTCAAGCAATTGGAGGTTCTAGTTCCACCCCAGGCTCATCTGGACCACCTCCACGACCACCTACTGCTTCTAGGGGAAAAGTGGTGCCACTGCCAATGCCCTTGACCCGTAAAAGGGGTAGATTGATTAGAGGATCATCCTCAGGGAGTCGATGACTTGATTCCTATTTTTATCATTGTACTATGATACTATCATACTATGTTGGTGTCCTATGTCTAGACTCTATACACTATCTACATGCCTCATGAGTCATGACTCATGATGATTCATCTCTTGAGAGACATTTATTTTGATCATTTGATGTGATGTTCTATCATTCCATCAAGAACATATTTCAGTATTTTCAGTTTATACTCGATATATGATCATGATCCACCATTTGACATATTATGCATCTTATATATGAGTTGTATTTTAATATTTATGTGGAAATGTGTTTATTTAATGTTGTTGTTGCTTTAGATGTTAAAAAAATTGAAAAAAAATGTTTATTTTTGTATTTTTTAATGCAAAACGACATTTGCCGATATTTTCGCCGTTGCTGCCGATAAGTTTCATTCCGGACCCCCAGCGATATATTCGCCGACACGATATATGTAACTTTGAAATATACATAAGCTAAGAATGAAAAGCGAGGAAACCAATATACATAAGCTGGGGATTGAATAATTACACGAGTCCCGCGTGATCATTAAGTGTATTTCAGCCCTTGTCTAAATTATGAAACACCTTGCCTCACAAATATATCATTAATACGATCATTTAACGTTGACAGGAAAGGAAACCCCAAGTATACCTAAGCTGGAGATGAATTTATTTCTTCGGTCCCTAGAAATCATTTGATTGTTATTAGGCTCTTATTGATCATTAAACAGCTCTCTTCACAAATATATCATTAATACGAGCATCTAACACTGGCAAAAAAACATGCCAGTACTTTGTGGAATCATTGTTGTAATACAACCATGAGCAAAAGACATCGCCTCTGGATATTTAATCTCCAATCCATCATTCTCCTACAGGGGTTTCTCTGTTTCAAAAATTGCCAGGCCCAACATGACAAATCCGTTGTTCAGTGATGAATTCTGGAGTCTTAGTGGCCAGCTATGGCAGCCCTTCCGGCATTCTCTTATCACCCATCCCCATCACCCACCCCCTGGATTACAGTGCAAGGAGCCCTGCTCCAATAATCCAGTAGGGAGTGTGACAACCAAATCGCCCCCAATTCGCCGGAATCTGGCAGAGGAAGAATTGCTGAAAGTGCAATTTTGACTGCTCAAATCACAATTTTGACTATTTGAGTAGCTTTAAAATCCGGCATTTAACCTAGAAAAGATAATTGTGATTGCTGAAATTGCATAACTGCAATTTTCAGGCACTATTTTAACTGGAGTTGGGAAGAAAGACGCTGAATAACTGAGCTTTTTGGTTGTGCTATTTATCCCACATGAGGTTGCAACGTCTAGCTTAAAATCCTAAACATGAATTATTCTATGGAAAGAAAGATTAACATACATGATCACCTTGACAATCCTAAAAGATTATGCAATTCTTGTTGTTCCAAAGTTGAAAAGAGGTTTCAATCCTCCCAAGCTGCTACGTACACTGGAATATGACAGACCAAAGTAATTTAATCCCTAGAAGGGCGGCTCTTCAGTAGTTTGAGGTTGCGGGAGAAATGGCCACAGAGATTCTCTGACCAACTATGTAGATTTGGCAAAGTGTAGAACCAGAACAAGGGTTTTGCTGGATTGCAGAATGGACACTTGGCCAGTGGACACTAGAAATTCCCAGATGAACAAGACAACGACTTGCAGCGAGACCTCCCAAATGAAGGCCCAGGCGAAAAAAACTTTCTTGGGCTCTGCAAGGGATCACCAGACACCCCATAGCCTAAAGTGCCAAATGGTTTCCCTTGGACTTAGAGTTTGTTCAGGCAAGCGTTTTAACACTGACCTCCTCGCTAACCAGGGGTAAACATGACTGGCTTATATTTAAGGCTTTCAAAACATTCCAAACGCAATCCTCACACCAATTTACTAAGAGGGCAGACACCCAACTTAAAATAAAGAGAGTGGAACCAGACTCTTTTATCCGACACCGGCATATAAGATTAATGTTGTCTCCAGGCGCACATGGCACTTATCATTCTCCATAACTGAATTTCCCCCCGAGGTAATTCATAAGCATTCAACCTCTCCATGTTTGATGAAAAATACAGTCATTATTCAGAAAAATCCAGAATTGCACTCCCCAAAAATGTTACATTGTAAGAATTTGTACAACATTATGCATAGTTACTATGTCTCCAGGAGCACGTGGCACTTATCATTCTCCATAACTGAAGTTTCCCCGGAGGTAATTTATAAGCATTCAACCTCTTCATGTTTGATGAAAAATACAAAGTCATTATTCAGAAAATTCCAGAATTGCACTCCCCAAAAATGTTACATTGTAAGAATTTGTACAACATTATGCATAGTTACTATGTCTCACCTTGGGATAGGTTATCATAGGTTTTGGGTGTTTGTCTATCACACACCCAGCAAAGGTGTAAACAGCAATGCTACCATTCAATTTTAACATTTCCAGTTATAAGTATGAGATGGAATACTTTAGGTTGGGTGGGAAACCAATGGACAAAATGCCTCGCGTGCAGGATGGTGATTATCCTCTTTATCCCCAATCTCTTCCTGCAATATCCATCATTTTGATCCCTTTGACTTTACAGTTTCTCTTCCTGAAAACAATCCCTTTATAATTTTTATCCATTATTCTTTGCAGTCAATCAACCGCATGTGCAGGCATCAAGTCAGGAAAACTGGACAGCTCACCACAGAGGCATCAAGCTGGATGAAACAAAGTTATTCCGGTTGAATTGTATGATAGACATTTATCTTTCCGAAGATGTGGATTCTTAAGAATCAAAAACTCAATATGATATTTGAATTGTTAACAAGGGTAAATGATGGGCATTTTTTGCTTTGCTTTCTTTATTGGTCTCCCCAACTGAATTTGATAAATGTGCAACATACAACTGTATGCTCTACAACATAATACTTACTCCACCTTCTGGCCGTGAAGATACCCCAGGAATATTGAACCATTCTTACTAAAAATTGACGGGAAGCAAACATCCCAATTTTATTAAATCGATTCTTAGAAGGTATAGAACCCGATACCAGTAAACTCTTTTTGAAGGCTATTGATAATAATTCATTTTGTGCTAACAAATCATTTGAGTCCACCCAATATCTAACAGCAAAAATTATGCATGAACCAATTAAAACTTATGAAGTATCACTTGACAGAAGTTAATGAAAGATAATACACCGTATACCCACTGTAAGTACAATTAAATGGATCACTACAACTCTTCGCCAAAAAGATGAAGTATTACTTAACCTAATGTTTTACATCTGTTTACCCATCATGGCTTCATAGCCAATTAATCACGTTCTTTTTAAATATATTGGCCATAGAAACCAGCTCTAAAATATACAAATTCAATAGACAGATAATAATTTAAGCCTCAAAACACAGGCTTCAGAGGCCAAGGTCACCAACCTACAGTCTTTTGTTAGGTAAACATGAGGCAGGAGATGGTGAGCACTGAAAGTTTTTTGGATTAAGCATGGAGCTGCCCGTGTCATCAACAAAAAACATTTGCTCATACACTATGTGTAGTAGGGAACACCACTTGGAGGAGGAACCCATCCACCTGCTGGCATAGGCATCTGTTGATGATTGTATGAAGGCATTGGGGAGGCACCAAGTTGGGGACCTTGACCCGCAAGTGGTGTTATGCCTGATGCTATATAGCCTGATGGAGGCCCTGAATGGTTCTGCATGGGAGATAGCCCAGTAAAGGTTGTAGGAGAAGCATATGGACCAAGGGATGGAGAAGATTGCCCAGGAAACACTGGAGGGGAAGGTGCTGCTGCAGAAGTCATGTACATCTCATTTCGTGCAAATCCTAGAAGAGGAGAACTTGAAAGGACATTGGCACTTGGTCCTTGTGGATGAGGTGATAATTGATTGAGCTGCCAATCTTGCAATGGATGAACCCCAGCAACACCATCTTGCACTGGTGCATGTGCGACTCCTGCAAAATTATTTCCAGAGTACACTAATGAAGAGGACTGAGGAACCTGCATTCCACCAACAGCTGGGACAGTTGCTTGGAAGGCAGATGGTTGCTGGCCTAAATCTGATGGTTGATTTGGCAACAGACCAGGGTTTGGACTTGTGTAGTCTCTGCTTCGATCGTTATTAACCTGCATAAGATTATAGAAGTAAATACTTACAATATTTACTTACAACGTTCAAATGAAAAGGGATACTAAAATAAACTATTAAAGAAGGATATACTTGCCACTGATTACATCACAAGAAATAAAAAGCTAACACATTTAAACAATGTCTATTAAAAAAAATTTACCTTTACATTAAGGTCAGTGTGACGAGAGTATGAAAGATGAAGTTTGCAATAACCTCCATCATATATGGAATGCCCTTCCAATGCTTCTTTCGCAACAACAGCAGTTGCCACATCTGCAACAGTAAGAGAACTTCAATTTACAGTACAGTTTTTTTCAAAAGAATACCTGCAGCCAATCCTATGAAAGGGAAATTCTCACTTGCAGCATTTAAACATGTTGAGAAGCTAAAAAAACTTATGATATCATTAGAAATATATAGACCACAGTTATGCCACTATCTGCAGTTCAGTTGAGGCTAGTACAACAAAAACTGGAAAGATTCTTCGATGCTCGATAAGCCGTGCATCACATCGAATGCAAATAGCATATGTGCCAAATATCTTGTGATAATGGCCCAGGCCAACGGTGTTTGTTACAATGCATTCTCCAGATCATGAAAAGGAGGATGTAAAATAGAACAATGGGACTAGAAAGCATGTCACAATGTCAATGACCAAAATAAGTACAAATATAAAGATCGGGAGTAAACTGTAATATGAAGGGGTAAACACACGATGCAAGCCCCAGAAAAGAAACAGAAATATGCACTGCTCTGCACCCAAAATGGAGGAGCTAGTTAGAACAAACATAGTTAGAAGTTAGAACAGATATAGAACTATCTATTTGGAACAAATCATAGTTTAAAGAAACATGTACATGCATTCCCTTCTAGTTAAAAGAGTTGAATGATGGCAAAGTTTTTCGTAGCTTTAACATCTAGCCGTAGAAGTGACTTGTTGAAAACGAACATTGAAGGCCATGGTTTTATTTTCCACCGCAAGACTTCTTTGAAATCACAAGATTTTTTCTTGAATCTATCGATCACGTGAATTTGTAATTCTCCTTGCAAACTAAGTCTAAAGAATGGATGCATAAGGGACTATTATTAATTAATTTTTGAAACTAGTGCTTGTTTCCCCTCAGTTTGCACGATGATTAATGCAGCGATTGAAGACGATGGTGAACCAAAAAACTGTACTTGCGTGTCTTCTTAAAGCAAAATTCGTGAAGTCCTATGGTCATCATCGTGTCTATTTGTCTACGATTATGTGAAATATTGTAAAAAGTGATATAGCACTTGTAATTGTTTATAAAGGGCTAGTCAGTAATGTATAACAAGCCCAACTATGACATTTGTACTCGACAAGTGACTCTTGAATGTTTTTTAACTAAGAAAGGATTAAATCCTTCGACTCTAAATCTTTCAAAGTTTTTTCACTCAAACACTCCTCCAAAGCCGTGAGCACATCCTAGTACAATTACCTTAGTCATGGTGCTTCCTTACGTTGTTGGTCTATTAAATTTCACTATGCGTCACCATAGACACGTGTCAAAGTCAGTTATAGTCTAGAGTCTTTTAGGAGTCCTTGTTGCACTTGGTCATGATTATTAAGATGTGTTGGTGGTTAAACATAAGTTGGATGGTTAGAGGTGCCTTTCCCTAACTCAAACCTTGGGTTTAATAATATTTTTCTTAATTGCCTTTTAAAACCCAAATTCCCCTTTCTTCATGTTAAACCCTCAACATATTTTTCTGCAGTCACATACCCCATGCAAGTCACTTTAACGCCCTTCTAGCCTAGCACCAGCCTGTAATATGCCAAACTGATATTTTTCTTTTTCTTGGTGTACTGTAGATGGCTAGTAGGTTTATGCCTCAATAGAATATGAAAGCAAACCTTGATCTCTGCATGCTTGCGTTTGCATGCAGATCTGAGCCCTAAATAATACTGAAATGCTAGAAAATAGGAGGAGTTAATGCATGTACTATACCAGTATGTAGATCTGCTGATGATGAAGAGGTTGGTCCCCGCATTCAAGAATTGTGATGGAGAAATAAGGAGTTAAGCCAAATCGTCCTCCACAGGTGAATGCGCCCTCCTCCAAATCTGTAGATGCTCCTCAATAATAAATAAGCCACTACTGAAGACCTGGATAATGTGCAATAGGAGGGTTATAGTACCCCTCTGAAAGTGATGGATGCAGCAAGCAGAAGAAATGGTGGCTCACTAGCCTAAAACGCAAGTGTCCTCCTCAATGGAATTCGCCCATGCAAAAAGACACCCTACAGATAGTGATAACTGCTGATAACTTGCTTGATACTCAAGCTGAGAGGCCCTTGGGTTTTGATGGGTTTTCAGTAGCTGCAGCAGATCACACCATGGAGTGTCGTCAGAGGATTCCTAAATTAAAAGTAACACTTGGGAATTATACAGTGATAGAGACATTCTATGTGGTAGATGTACCTCACATGAATGTGGTACTAGGAGTTCAGTGGTTGTATTCCATAGGGAAGTATTCCACAAACTACCAGACCATGGAGATGGACTTCACAGGAGCAAAGGGATAGAAGGTAGTATTGAGAGGGATGAATACTTACCCTCCCACAGCAGTGACATCACACAGGATGGAGACAGTACTCTGACAGGGAAATATTGAGTGGGCTGCAGAGTGTTTGGTTACCTTCAGGAAACCACCAGATGAGGCCACACAACATCCAGCAGATATAGAGGCCTTACTACAGAAGCACAAGGAAGTATTCGAAGACCTTCCAGTAGGTCGACCTCCAGATGGGGGATTTTAGCACATTATTGAGTTAGAGGAGGGGACTCAAGCAATTATCACCACTCCTTATAGACATCCCAAGAGGTACAAAGATGAGATAGAGAGTATTTGGGATATTACAGTGGTATCAGAGCTATTTTTCTTGCCAACTGTGGGCATGCAAAATTATAAATGAATTCAGAAGACCCATACAACATTACTTACCGGAGACAGAGCTTTAGAGACAGTGATAGAGGAAAAGAGGAGTTAGAGGACATAGAGTTGGGGAACAGAGAGTATCAGTTTGGAAACGGCAAAGAAACAATGGCCGAGGATGATAAAACAGCTTTCAATAGTCTCATGTCAGCCATAAAAGAACTCACTACTGGGCCAAAAGAAATGATGAGTACCTTCAAGCAAATGACAAAGAAAAATGGGCCCACCCCACACAGTCCCTTGTTTGCCGATAGTGATAGGGTATCCACCAGCAGTAGTAGGGAGCACTTACATACCAACATGCAGAGCCATCCCCATATATACAACAAGCCTTCCTAACCTACCATGCCTCAATTCTTAGATAGTCCAGTTGTCGTGCCTCTAGCACAAGCAGAACCAAAAGAATCCATAAGTGCCTCTTTGAGAGAGTATAAAGCTTTAGGAGATGACTTCCAGTCAGCCATGACCTACACTGACTTCTGCCACTTTAAAAGTAAGAACAAACCCAGAGCTTACAATAGGCCATTCACCCAGAACTATCAGTTACAACGCACCGTAGGTAAACTAACTATCCCTACCTTTAAGGGTACCCAGGGTGGCCCAGCCCAGAATTGGGTGCAGAAGTTGGATACATACTTCTAGCTCAACTCCATGATTGAGACAGATCCCATTAAATTGGCTACTTTGCATTTGGATGGAGAAGCACATGAGTGTTGGTACCACGGGTTAGTGACACTGGGTCACAATACCATCACTTCATAACCAGATTTTACACAGAGGCTCATTGAGCAGTTTGAGCGGAAAGACCCTGAGGTGCACTTTAGAGAGTTGGCCCAGTTCAAGCAAACAAGTACTGCAGATACATTTATTTCAGAGTTTCAGAGGATAGCAATCATGGTGACAGATATATCAGAGAGCAAGTTGATCATGTTGTTTACAGAGGCCCTCACTGAACCCTAATGGGGATGGGTCAAGTCCTATAGGCCCACCACCCTAGCAGATGCCATCAGTCGGACTAGAGATTTGCAGGATCCAGTACCCAAAAATAGGTTTCCTCCCAAAACCAATTTCCCTATTAAAGATAAAGAGAGGAAACCCTTCCAGAAATACTGGCCCAAGAAAGAATGGATGGACAATGATACCCGACATGACCTTAAAAGAAAGAAGTTATGTTTCACTTGCCAGAAACCATGGGTACCAGGTCACAAATGTTCAGGAAAGGGAAAGGCCTACTACATAGAGGCCTATTCCGACAGTGGGGAGGATGAGGATTATCAGGATCAGGAGCATGGAGAGACACCAGAGACAGTTGATGAGGGACAGCTCTCAAAAGGTACCATTGCTACCATGACAGGGGTTCCTAGATTCCACACCCTCCGGATCAAAGGTACCGTACAGGGCCACAAAGTGGGAGTGCTGATAGATGGTGGGGCATCCCACAACTTTATTGATGTTGCAAGGGTTAAAAAGAGAGGCATTTAGACTGAGAATTTTTTATGGGTTTTCAGTAGCTGCAGCAAGTCACAACATGGAGCGTAGTCAGAGGATTCCTAAATTAAAAGTAACACTTGGTAATTATACAGTGATAGAGACATTCTATGTGGTAGACGTACCTGACATGAATGTGGTACTAAGAGTTCAATGGTTGTATTCCATAGGGAAGTATTACACAAACTACCAGACCATGGAGATGGAATTCACTGGAGCAAAGGGACAAAAGGTAGTATTGAGAGGGATGAATACCTACCCTCCCACAGCAGTGACATCACACCGAATGGAGGCAGTACTCCGACAGGGAGATATTGAGTGGGCTGCAGAGTGTTTGGTTACCTTAAGGAAACCACCAGATGAGGCCACACAACATCCAGCAGATATAGAGGCCTTACTACAGAAACACAAGGCAGTATTTGGAGACCTTCCAGCAAGTCGACCTCCAGATAGGAGATTTGAGCACATTATTGAGTTAGAGGAGGGGACTCAAGCAGTTATCACCACTCCTTACAAACATCCCAAGAGGTACAAAGATGGGATAGAGAGTACAATCAAGGAACTACTCAAGCTAGGGTACATCAAACCCAGCTCCAGTCCCTTTGCATCTTAAGCAGTGCTAGTAAAGAAAAAATATGGAACCCTACGCATGTGCATTGATTACAGGGAACTCAACAAGAAGACCATAAAGAACAAGTATCCCATCCCTAGGATTGATGAGCTGATGGATGAACTACAGGGGGAAAACTACTTTTCCAAGATTGACCTCTGCTCGAGTTACTATCAGATTCGGGTCAAGGAACAGGATGTTCCAAAGACTGAATTTCGTTGCCACTACGAACATTAGAGTTTCTAGTGATGCCATTCGGGCTCACTAATGCACCAGCTGCTTTCAAGTCATGCATGAACCATATCTTCAAGGCTCAATAACGTAAGTATCTTCTGGTATTCTTTGACAACATATTGATATACAGTAGAACTTGGGAAGAAAATTTGAGACATCTAGATGAAGTACTTAGCATTCTACAGGAGCAGTCAGTATATGCCAAAGATGTCCAAGTGTGAGTTCAGCATGCAGGAGATGTTACACTTGGGGCATGTGATAGGGGCCAACGAGGTCCATGTGCACCTATAGAAGATTCGCGCAATATTGGATTGGCCTACACCTAAAAATGTGACAAAACTGAAGGGATTTTTGGGCCTTTGCACCTACTACAGGAGGCATGTCGGTGGATTCTCACAGATGACCACACCCCTCACAGATCTTACCAAGAAAGGGGCATTCAGTTGGTGGAAGACAGCACGATAGACTTTCGAGAAAATGAAAAAGGTAATGAGTTCATGCCCAGCATTAGCTTTACCAGACTTTTCTCAACCCTTCGTGTTAGAATGTGATGCTTCAGGAGAGGGAATTGGGGCAGTTTTGATGCAGAACAACCACCCCATTGCATTTGAGAGCAGGAAGCTCAAAGACTATGAGCGCCACTATTCGATATATGACAAAGAGATGTTAGCCATTCTCCATGCGCTTACCAAGTTCAGGCAGTACTTAGTGGGTAGCAGATTCAAGGTTAAGACAGATCACAATGGCTTGAAATACTTCCTAGAGCAGAAAGAGCTAAACAAGAGACAGCAGAAATGGGTATGCAAAATTCAGGTCTATGACTTCAAGATTGAGTACGTAAAGGGAAAGAACAATGTAGTGGCCGATGCACTTTCCAAACGACCAGCTACTTTATCCCTTATGAGCATCTCATCAGATTGGAGATCTCATCTTTTGGTTGAGTACTCCAAAGATAAGTTTGCTTGTGAGCTATTGGATGGACAGATTCAGGATTATAGGTATCAGGTAATTGATGACATCATATACTACAAAAACAGAATCTTCTTGGTTCCAGAGTCTTCCCTCAAGAAGAAAATTTTGTAGACATCGCATGATTCACCATTAGCAAGGCATCAAGGATTTCTCAAGACCTACAGACAGATTAGAGAAAGGTTCTCATGGAAGGGCCTCAAGATGTGATACAACATGTGAGAGAGTGCAACTTGTGCCAACAGAACAAAATAGAGCACACACACCCGACTGGTTTACTACAACCCTTACCTATTCCCGAGCAGAACTGGAAGAGCATCTCTATGGACTTCATTACTGGGTTGCCCAAGGTTCAAGGCAAAGACTGCTTGTACGTAGTGGTGGATAGATTGACCAAGTTCGCTCACTTCTTTGCCATTCCTTTAGATTATTCAACAGCACAGGTAGCAGGACTATTTTTCAGAGAGGTATTTAGACTCCACGGGTTACCCAAGGCCATTCTCAGTGACAGAGACAGCAAATTCACAAGAGCCTTTTGGCAAGAGATTTTTCGGTTAGTGGGGACCAAGTCAGCCATGAGCACCAGTTATCATCCACAGAGTGACGGGCAGACAGAGATTGCCAACAAGTGGATTGAGGGATACTTAAGAAATTACATAGCAGGGCAGCAGAGGACATGGATCAAATGGCTACACTTGGGTGAACATTGTTACAACACCACCCACCATATGACCATTGGGATGACCCCTTTCTGAGCTCTATATGGATATGATGGTTCCACTTTCGCAGACCGGATATTCGGCCATAGCAAGGCCCCCAAGGCCAAAGAGTGGATTCAGGAGGGTGAAGATATCCTCAAGATATTCAAGGAGAACATACAGGTTGCTCAGAATCAGCAGAAGATATATGCGGACAGGCACAGGGTTGAACGCAATTTTGAGGTAGGAGACTTCGTTTATTTACGCCTCCAACCTTACCGACAGTCACCTCTTAAAAAGAAAGGAGCAAAAAAACTCAAACCTCGCTCCTATGGTCCATACAAGATAATCTGGAAGGTTGCAGAAGTAGCATATGAGCTAGAACTATCCGCAAAGAGCAAGATTCACAACGTATTTCATGTCTCCAACCTCAAGAAGGCCGTCGGTCAGCAGATTGTTACATCTTCCGAGCTGCCCCCCCTTGATGATGAGGGGCAATTGATTCTAATTCTTGAGCGTATCCTAGAGGTGCAAGAGCGGAAACTGAGGAACATAATCATCAAAGACTACTTGGTTCAGTGGAAAGATCTGCCTATAGAGGAGGCCACTTGGGAGGGAGAACAGGTATTACAGCACCCAACTTTACAGTTGCTTGAGGACAACCAAATTCAAGCAGGAAGGACTGTAATGTCCTCTTTTGCTTAGGCATTGAGGACCAACCCGCTAACCTATATGATTCCCATAGGTTCAAGCGGGCACTGACAGTCAGGGAATCAGTTGTGAACTGATGCCATATAAGAAGATCTAGGGCATCAATATTATATCATCATTGGGTAGACGGGGGCCACCAGAGCCAAAGGCCACCTGCATGCATGACATCTGAGCATTATTTCATGATGCATGCACTCGATTAAGTCTCCATGCACCTGCATGCAAGTCAACTGCAAATTAGAAGTTAAAGTGACCTAATTAGGTCAAAAGTTAGGTTATTCGCAGTTGGAAGTTATAAAAGAAAGGTAAAGTGAATGGAGAAGTACACTTGTATGGTTATTGATTTGAGGATTCGAATTGGAGAGTCGGCGAGCTAAGTTGGGGTTGAGTGCATGCTCAGCTAACTAGTGTATTTCGGCAGCGAAATCTATTTGTCCTATTTCATCGTCAGGTTGGATCATCTAGATTCAGCACTGCTTCATCATCAAGTTCTATTCAACAGTTGGTCCGAGAGATTGATTATTCATCCAGTTGGAGGGGTTTTCCATCATACTGTGGGCACCGTGGTCAGAGACATACCTATTTGTTTTCTTCTCTAGAGAGGGCAGAACTTCTACATGCTGCTTCTATTCCTCTCAAAACACCCTCATCACCCTTCCCCTAGAAGAAGGGCCTCTCAGCTTGAGTATCAAGAAAGTTATCAACAGTTATCACTATCTGGAGGGCGTCTTTTTGCATGGGCGAATTCCATTGAGGAGGTTGCATTTTAGGCTAGTGAGCCACTATTTCTTCTGCATGTTGCTTCCATCACTTCTAGAGGGGTACTATAACCCTATTGCATATCAGCTGTCTTCAGCAGTGGCTTATTTATTATTGAGGAGCATCTACAGATTTGGAGGAGGGCGCATTCACATGTGGAGAACAATTTGGCTTAACTCCTTCCATCACAATTCTTGCATGCGGGGGACCATCCTCTTCATCATCAACAGATCTACATACTAGTATGTACATGCATTAATTCCTCCTATGTTCTAGCATTTTAGTATTATTTAGTGCACAGATCTGCATGCATGCAGAGATCAAGGTTTACTTTCATATTCTATTGAGGCATAAACCTACTAGCCATCTACAGTACACCAAGAAAAAGAAAACTATCAGTTTGGGATATTACACAGCCTTGTTTGAACCTTGGGATCCGGAGCCTTTTATAGGGCATCCTAGCATTGACGGAATCATTTAAAGAGTTGCACCCTCTTTTGAGCCTTCTTTGCTCACATGTGTGAGTCGTCCCCATTTCTTCAAGTCATTTTATCCCTTTTCTAACCAAATCGTCCCTCTCCTAACTAATTGGTTTGCTCCTTTGGTGAAGTGTCTCTCTCATTGACTTGTCAAATATTGTTAGAGCCACCTTCATTACTTTGTTAGTTTTTCGACATTGTCAACAGTAAATTAAGTTTTGTTTACCTAGTTCTAGAATAGGTCTAGGATTTTAAACATAAAAATTATTTCCTAATGGGAAGGAAGTTATGTCCCAAGTCGTATAAAAAGAGACTTCCTCTCTCATTTCATTTGTTTGTTGTTCTTGGTTTATCTTGAGCTATTTTGGAGAGCTTCATTGAATATCAATTTAAAGCCTTTGGAGAAAACTTTATTCTGATCTGCCATAACAACATTGTCATTTTTTACTTTATAATTGGCCATTGAAGCGGTATTATTACCTATTTCTTGCCTCATATTGGAGGTAACAACATAACAACATTGTCATTTTTTACTTTATAATTGGCCATTGAAGGGGTATTATTACATGGTTGGATGAATAATATGATATGTTAAGTTCTATAATAATCCCATTGATCTTTTACTTGAAAATTAGTTCTTTTCGTCTCCTTACCTTAATCTAGATTCTGCAATACTAACCCCTTTCTCATAGAGTGCACCCTCAAAGGAAACGAATGATAGATATATTCTCTCCCTTTATGATCTTATGTAGATATCTCCATCACATTAAGTGGATTGAGGCTAACCTACATCAAAATCTTTCCCTTGGTAATCTTTCTAAGCAAGGCCCTCTTGATAAATCTTGGGTGACTCCATATGTATTTTAGTCTTAACACTAAATATCTCCTAGCAACCATCCATATATTTAAAAATATCAAAAAAAACTTTCCATTTTGTTTTAAGGTGAAATCTACTAACCCTAAAGAAAAGCCATACTTAGATTTCACAATTATTCTAGATCTACTTGTTATTTATTGAATATTTTTATTGGATTAGATCAAATTAGAAAATATGGGAAGTTAACCATAAAGTTTATCATACAATTTTCATAGTGGTTGTCACCATTGATCCCTAGTGGTTATTACCATTCATTTAAAATGCTTTTCGCCATTAATTCTTTTGAACGTAATCACCTAGTACCTTTCATCTAATCACTTAAAATATTTAGCTTAAGCATTACATCCTACATTCTTGCAATTAGTTTAATTTGATTGGTGATTAGGTTTCAGTCTTTGAATAGAGCAACTAAAGACATATTCAAGAATGCAATGGATAGACTCTGTGCTCTCAGAGCTAAACGAAAATTGTTCTCACTTCCCAACAAGATATTCCTTGACAAGGACCTCACCAAAGCACAGGTGGCAGAGCTTAAACAATCCAGAGAACAAGTTGCGACACAAGATAGGCAGGAAAATGGGTTGTTATCAAGAATCTTCGGGCAGTCATTCGAGACTCTTTCCCCCCAGGTTGGACACCTCGAACGGGTAGCTCCAAATGACGGGCCCAACTGGAGAGACGACAAGGCACAGGTATCACTATCCGTTGCTGGAATGGCAATGGGTCCTTTTGGTCATCACAAAGTCTTTTGTATGACGCACTCACCTTGGCAGATATCTTCCTCGTGACTAAGACTCATGCGAGCCTTGTACAGCCTCTCCCAGATATTACAGGTTACCACTGATTCTCAGTTTGCAGGCAGAAAACAAGGATTTCAGGCAGAGTTAGGGGGTCAGGGGGTGTTGCGTGCTTGGTTAGAGACTCTCTCCGAAACAAGGTCTCCCTGGTAGCTGCAAACAAATACGCCAGATTCATGTTGATTCGGGCCAGAACCAAGATGTCCCCCCCCGAGAGACATCTACATCGTTGTATGCTACTTTCCCCTAGCGTCTTCATCCTTTGCCATCCACAATGGAGCGGATGGGGACCCCTACATGGACATGTACACTTGCATCACCCTGTATTCTGTTGACGAGGAGGTCATACTTATGGGGGGCTTCAATGCTCGCACCAGAGATCTTCAGATCCCTCTCCACAACCGATTGGAGGACGTGTTCTGTACCAAAGGGATCGACTCGGTCTTGGTAGGTCTTCACCAGATATTAGAGGATGCTTTGGGGCCCACTACATCTTATGGCAAGCATCTCCTGCAATTAGGGGAGTCTCACGAGTTGCTAATCTTGAACGACCTTCCATGCTTTCCGAACTCTCACTTTTTCACCTGTCGGCCACCAGGAGGTGGGGCCAGTGTGGTGGATTATGCTCTTGCCAGCTAAAACTTGCTCCCTTTTATTCGAAACCTCCCAACATTCCCCATCCCTCTGGCTGACAACGCACTTCTTTCGCTCTATCTCCAATTTGACCCTCCTCTGCCAACCCATCCGTCCCCGCAGAGCCACCCCTCCCCACTTCGGACCACCTTTCGCTTCGTCGAAGGTGGCCCCGACATCTTCTTGTCTGCTCTTCGCCAGATTCTTCCCCCTGAGGCCCAATTCTCCTCACTTGACTCTGCCTCTACTAGGTACCAGTGCCTCTCATCTGCAATTTGAGAAGTTGCACTTAACTCCTTCCCCCATTCCACTCGTACCACCTCTGCCTCCCCTAACAAGTGGTACGATGAAGAATGCAAAACCCTCCACCGAAAACTCTGTTATGCCTTCCTCCACTCCCATTCTACTTACCCCAACATTCAAATCTCTTATCGTCATCTCCTCCGTCGCAAGAAACGACAATTTGTCTCTCAAAGAAGACGGGAACTCTCAACTCTCCTTGCCCATTCCCCCAAGCATTTATGGCGTACAATCCTCACTCGACGCTCTCCTCTCCCATTCAAGCTTGACAATGCTTCCATGTTCACCCACACCTCCAATCTCTATGACATTCCTAGCCAGACCAAAATTCAAGTTACTTCCCCTCCTTCCTCCCGCCACCTCTTCTTTGGCAGTGATGTCAAAGAGGCCATCTGGGCAATGAGCAACATCAAATCAGCAAGATGAGGAAGGTTACCAAGCAGAGTTCTTCAAGCATGGTATCCGCGCTCTAGTTAGCTATTTGGTTGATCTCTTCAACCATGTAGTGCGTGAAGGTTTTCCTCTGGTATGGTAACATCATATTATCTATCTGATTCACAAGACAGGATCCACCTCTGATCCCAATAACTACAGAACGATCATGGTAGGCCACACGTTCTCAAAATTATATGCCACCGTCCTCCATTGGAAGTTGTCCAGCAATCTCTAGCAGAGAAAACTTAGAGCCTAGGGCCAGGTAGGGTTCAGGCCAACACATCAGACTATTGACCATATTTTTACCCTTTGTGTCATTATTGAGGAGGCATGTCACCGTTGCTCGAAAGTCTACTACTGCTTCGTGGACTTCCGAAAGCCTTTGACTCTGTTCCGAGAGAAGATTTACCGCAACGACTCAGAGACATTGGCATCTCAATGACCCTACTAACAACTATTATGTGCCTTTATGAGTCTGTACTTGGCCGCCTTCACACAGCTCGAGGACTGTCTGAGTTCATCCGAAGCACTATTGGGGTTAAACAGGGTTGCCCGCTGTCTCCCACCCTATTTGGGATCTACATCAACGAGTTGGAGGCCTTTCTCCACGAGCATATCCAAGACACATATGGGTGATTCCTCAACCAAGTCCTGATCTCTATTGTACTCTTCGTTAATGATGTAGTACTCTTAGAGTCTTATCTTCCTCCCCCGAAGGTTTGCAGAGGCAGCTAGATGCCTTAGCCCGATTTTGTGATCTTCGAAAGTTGACAATGAATTTGAGCAAAACAAAGATTATGATCTTCAATGGGGTGAAGAGAAAAAAACCACGAACTTTTGTTTCCTATTCAAGGGGGAGGAAATCGAGATCACCAGTACCTATACCTACTTGGGAGTGCAGTTCTCAGGTCCCCGCTTCAGTCTACGACCAGCTCTCCAGCCTCAAATCAACAAAGGGTATGGGTCCTTAGCCCTTCTCGAGAGACAGTGTTTTCGTCATCACTTCTAGGATATCTCATCCAAGATAAACTTGTTGAAAACCTTGATCCGTCCTACTATTTTATACGGATCAGAAATTTGGGGACCCTCTTTACTCGAGTCAGATTAGGCCTCAATTGAGAGAGTCCAGATCCTCCTCCTTCGGCGCATCATCAAATGCAAGCAGACAGTGCCGCACCACATCATCCTGGCTAAGTTTGGGGCCTAGCCCTTTTGCCTTGAGACGACCTTCAGATTGCTTTCCTTCTTACATCAAATCCGGCGGTTTGTCAACTAATTAAAGGGCCAGGACAGGTATCCTTATTTAGCCTATTGCTCCTCTGAGACGATTCCCGTGCTACTCACTTAGGCAAAGCCAAATGTAAATTCGCAAGGGTTTCGAACCTTCTCAAATCAGCAGGGACCCAGTTAGATCGTCTCCCCCCGTTCCAGTACTCTATGGATGCTCCCAACCACCTTCTTCCTATCCGACAAGAGTTAAATAAGATCATCGAGGAGAATATTTACAAGCAGTTCGTTCAGATTACATGGGTCAATCCCCCAGGAGGGTTGCGCCCAAAGATGGCCATTTATGTTGAGCACTTCCTGGAGATCATTGTCTGACCCCAGTACACGTTCTGCCACTGGATGCATGCCCTTCAGATCCCTCTCGGACAATTCAGATTAGGATCCCATAGACAAACCACCAGATTGATAGACCGGACAGGATCTGCCAGTTATGTCATCTACAGGACGTGGAAACCGAGTTGGACTTTATCTTCAGATGTCCTATATACTACGAGATCAGAGGACGTTTCCACTGCTTTTAGAGGCACTCAAACTCTAGCCGCCTTTTACAAATACACTGATCAAAGATGTTTAGCACTTTATATTCAGGAGGCTCTCAGGTTTCAAGCACATGTTCTTCAACCCCCCACCAGACCCAATACCATACAGAGGATCACGACATTCTTCAACATGCTACCAACCTCTAGGGGCACCAAGAGACCTACCGACTTAGATGCCAATCCAGTTTCCAGATCAGTAAAGATTTGTGGATCTCGACCCATGAGATCTCAGCAACAGATTCGTATCAGACCTCCCTCCGAGAGGCATACAAGGTCCTCAAGACCTCACCGATGGCACTTCAAAGGACGCACTGCACCCACCATTCAGGCCAGCATACGCTATTGCGCTTCCCTCAGTTTTCCTCTTTCATCCTCGAATGTTAGGACTACTAGACCTTCCTCGATCGATTTGGCTCCAGGATCTTGTCCACCTGAGCTTCTCCGTCCCACGGTAGTCGGGACGAGGGCAGGAACTCTCTCATACTTCAGCCCAGCTCGCATTGTACACTTTTACTTCTATTTTACTTCTTACATTGTATTTCTTTTAAAAGGAGACAGTTTGGTCCTCCCGCATAGCACAAACATCATTGTAACCGACAGTCGCGTTGACCTACTTTGTGGTCATTAGTTGGACATAAATTAAAATTATTATTATTATTATTATTATTAAGGAATCATCTTTGAGCTCATTACAAGATCTAAGGTTTCACCCTAAACCTCGTTCTTGTTGATGTTAAGTCTAAAAAAGTGTATTTTTAATACATTAGTGATTTAAACTAATCCCAACTGTACATCCCACAGAAAGATCAGGGTTTTAACAGAAGTATAAAGACAAGTCGAGATGGAGGGTTAAGACATTTTCATTATTTCACTCAAAGACAATTATGTCGAGCAAATTAGAGCACCATATAGGAGTCAGTTCAACAACCAAGTAGAAATAAGATAAGATAATTTTATTAAGGTAGGTCAAAAGTACTGTTGAATACAATGATGCCATTACAAAGCGGGAGTACCAAAATGTCTCCTATATAAAAGGCAAGATCCAGAAAGCAAAGTAATGTACAATAAAGTAGAGAGTGAGAGTAGGGATGAGACATGGAAAACCCTTGGCTCCGAGTCCAGAAGCTTGCACTAGGACGAATATGTAGGAAGGCTAGGTTTGTCATGGAACAAACCCATCTCTCTTAACATCTGAGGCTGAATGCAGGAAACTCAATATAGTACGATGCCTAAAAGAAGAGCTAGTGGAATGCTTAGACTGTCCAGTACATTGTTGTTTGGACAAGGTGGTGAATAGCTGAGTAATGGGGGATCTAGTTTGAGTAAGGTGGTGCATATGCTACTTTCTTCGTTATCAATGGTTATAGTTTTAAGAAGATAATGATAATTCTTAGTGTGAATAAATTCCATATTCCTATCTTTCAGATTTTCCAAGTGATAGTAAGGCACATC
>LPNX010076475.1:329420-343826 GCA_001517045.1 Pseudotsuga menziesii
AATTTAAAAAAAAAAACTCAGAAATATGTTGTCAAAGTTAATTGATAGCTAAACAGCAATGTTTACATGAGCAAGTTTCCAATTGGGACTTTTTATTCAAGCATACCTGGATACTGAATCAATGCCTGAAATCCTGCATTCTTCTCAAATATCGCAATTTTTTGAACTGTACCAAATGCTTCAAATACCTAATATTATAAAATTAGAGATATTCTTGTTATTGAAAGTGAAACAATTTGAAACCTGTACATTTTTTGAAAAGTTTAGAGCAATGCAGAACTGACTAACATTAAATTCACCATACCGTGCGTAAAACATCTAGTGTAACTGCATACTGCATATTTTCAATGGACGCTAGAAGAACATTACTCTGGTTCTCTTCTTTTCCCATCCGGTCCTATGCCAAACTACATGCAACCCAATTATGGTGAAGGTGTTCAATAGTATTCTTAAATCCAAGAGATGCTAAGCCAAGTTAACCTTTTCATCCTCAGACAACCATAACATCCTTTACATTCAACCGAATTGAGGAGAGTGAATATCAATAGTATTCAAAAAATCTGACAGAGAAACATACATCAATTCTTTCATTTTTTAAAGATAACAAAAAAGGAAAACATACCTGACCAGTGCCATCTATAGCAGAGGGAGCAACAGGTAAGTAAGGATTTGTATAGTCCCTGTATGGATAAAAATTTACAAACCAATGATGCTTGTTAACCTTTTAGAGTGAAAGTGAAATGATATAAAAAATACGGTGATTTTTTCAAAGTAATAAACTTCTAAAAGGCTTCACAAGGTAATTGACAAAATAACATCATTCTCAAATGGCATGCTTCAAAGTTCAGACAATAAAATCTCGTAATCCTCACACTACCAATAAATCTCTACCTGCTGTACAAAGGTATGTAACATATGATACACTTCTTATATATATATGTAAAAGGAGGTAAATTTGCACGGTGTTTGTCCAAAGAGAGGCTCCTTTCCAGCCCTCTTGAGAACAAAACTAAAAACCAGCAAATAAAACAGGCACACTAGCCATATTAAAGAAAATAAGCTAAGTCACCTGACACGGGGACACGGGACACGAAGGACACGGGGATTCGAGTGTCCGACACGGGCACGGTGACCCCCGAAATCAGGACACGTTATATATATATATTTAAATATTATATATATTAAAAATATAGACATATAGATCCAAATTTTTACAAATATTCAATAGAAATCAAAATCAATGCACATTTAACATTAGTAATTACACATTTAAATCCTTCAAATCTTCTTCACCTGCACACCAAACACACTTTAGAACCCTCTCTACACTTGCAAATGATAAAAAGAAAGTGAAATTTTTTATTTAAAGCAATTCTGGGCATTTTTTTAGTGGAAAAAGTGTCCTGTTTTCCGGACACGCACTGACAGTCCTTGGACACGCGTGTCCGAAAACAGGACACGCGTGTCCAAAAATAGGACACGCTGCAAAGACGTGTCGGACACGTTTTGTCAGCGTGTCCGTGTCCGACACGCGGACACGGGACACACAGGCCCTTTTGGACGAATCCGGTTTCATAGAAAATAAGTTTAATGAACAATTGGACTATGGACTGAAAGTAGGTAAGGACACCAAATCTTTTTCCCGGACTTTGATATTGAAATAAAAATCAATGTTATCAAAATTGATTTATCCCAAAACTTGAAATGCAACCAATCAGTATAGCAGCACTCTCCAAGTACAAGACCAACTGCATATCATACCTGCAATGTCACAAACCTAGGCCTAGTCAGCCTAGCCTGGCAAAAGCTAGCTGCCAGCAAGTCTTACATGTGACACAAGTAACTCATAAGTTTTTCAGACCTGGCATGTTTGACTCAGGAAATCCAAAACAAAAACACATTGGCATCTGTATAAAAAGAAAAACGTAAAAGTGGACCCATTTTAAATTGTTATTAGTGCAGAATTTTTTAAGTTCCAGCAAACAATGAGCAGCACTCTCCAGGTACAAAACCAACTTGCATGTTGTAGCCAGATTGGTCCCAAAGCTAGGCTAAGTCAGCTTGTCCCAGCAAAACCTAGCTGCTGGTGAGTCTTACTCGTGACACTCACATGTTTTTCAGACCCGGCCAGTTTGACTCAAGAGAGTCCAAACGATAAACACACAGGCATCTATATAAAAAGAAAACCGAAAAGAGGGCCCATTTTAAACTGTTATCAGTGCAGAGTATTTCGAGTTCCAGCAAACATTGAAATCTTCCAGGCACATGATGAGGTTATTTCAACGGCATTATCACATTGAAATCAATAGAGGAAATCACCAACAATTATAAAATGTTGATTTTTCTTAAGCAGCATCGAGAGCCATTCTCTGGGAGAATGAAGGCACCTGGTCAGTTACTAAGAATTCAACCCAGTCTGGGACTGGGGCTGAGGCCCGTTCTCTAGGAGAATGTAGGCAGTTGGTCAGTAACCAGGAAATTAACCCAGCTTGGGACTGAGGGCAATTCTCTGGGAGAATGGATGCACCTGGTCAGTTACCAGGAAATTAACCCAGTCCGGAACTGGGGTCTCAGCCTGGGGTTAAGGGCCATTCACTGAATGGAAGCACCTGGTCAGTTACCAGGAATTTAACCTAGTCCGGGACTAGGACCTCAGCCTGGGGCTGAGGGCCATTCTCTGGGAGAATGGCGCTTGATTAGTTACCAAGCATTTGACATTGAGTCATCTGATGCAGCCTAGGAATGAGGCACCTGGTCAGTGACTAGGTCATCACCATAAGCCCTAGATCGGGTCTGTGCAAGTGATGCACTCCTTGATCTATGGGCTATGAGACCTTCTCCAAGGACTGGCTACCCCCGGTTGAGAGACCTAGCACCTGATGTTGGTGGCAACGAGGAGATCAAGATAAAGCATTTAATAATGCTCCTTATTTATGAAGATGTACTTTGAGTGGGCATTAATGAACCACGAGGACCCTGAAGAACTCTTGAGACAACTTATTGTGGTCACAAAAATACTTGAAGGACCATGAAACCCTGGTCTTGACCCATGAGACCATCAAATGAAGAATCAAGTGGCACAAGTCAAACACCAAAAAGACCTTTGAAGCACAAAACATTAAAAGTCAAAGGTCAAAGATGAAAAAGAAAGGAATCCCTAATGACAACTTCCTAATTATGTGGAACCAACTTAAATGTTTGATGGACTATAAATGAAGAACAATTGCAAATCATTTGATCATCAATCATCACTTGACTGCTCCAACAATTTGTGACTCAGATCTTCATCCTCATCGCAGCTGTTGTTGACTGAGAAATTTTCGGTGGCTGGTATCTTTCTCTTCTCCAACGTGGCAACTCTTAAGCTTGCTTGGGTCTCTCTTCCTTCACGGCAGCAGCAGCAAGGTGACTGCTACAGTCACAGCTGTCTTCTTCTTGGGCTCTCCACACCCTAGCTGAAAGGGTTGCTACAGCACCCCCGAGCCCTGCTAGGCCTACCCTATATACACTACAGCCCTGTTAGGGCTGCCTCATTTTCATCCGAGCCCTGTTAGGGTTGTTGTACAGTAGCAGGGGGTCACGAGGGTTAGCAGCAGAAGGTGACAGCAGTCACGGAGGTGAGGAGCAGCAGCAGCAGAGCTACTACAGCTCACGGTGGAGGCCAGCAGCAGTCCACAGGGCATCTACAGACCTTTGCTGAAGTGGCCACAGGATTCGCTGAGGTGGCAGCAGGCATCCGAGAGGCAACAGCAGCCTCAATTGACGTGGCAGCACTAAAACAGTCCACGTGGAAGCAGCAGAAGGATAGCAGCAGTAAGCCTGCTAGGGATCTCTTGGTTTTGAAAACTTTTATGTACATTCATCTCAGAGTTCTGTGAACAAAATTTCTCTGCTCATGTACAAACTCAGTCATCTCATTTAGAGGATGAATTATTAATGCTTTGGGGTTTTTGTGTGATTCTTGTCTTATTACTGCATTTGTTTTACTGCTGTTAATATCTCAAATTCTATCTCTATTACAGCCTGCAATTTTTAAAAATGTCATACACATGTCAAAATTCAACATTAAAAACAATACCAGCAGCCAGAAGAAGATCCAGCAGACTTCCAACATGTTCAAAATGCAGACTTCTCCCATATTCTAGCTGCTAAACAGTGCCTGTGGCGAGTTCAACCACAAATAATTCCCACTCGAATTCGGCCACTGAGAAGCCATTTTAGAGGTAGAATTTCCTAATTTTGAGAAATAATTTGGGGTTTTCTGCTGTAATTTTATGATTAAAAACCCACAGTTATGAGTAAAAAAAGAAATCGCATCGCCTTTACCAACAAAAGTTGGGTTTGCACAAAGCAAAATGTACTTTTTGCAGCAAGGAATCAAGTTGGGGAAGAAACCGGTTTAAATAACACCTTGCACAAATCCCTGTGCAAAGTTGCAAATATCTGCGATTCTGCCCAAGCACCTCCATACATGCCTAACATCAAGCACAATTGACCATACTCATCATTGAAGAGACAAAAACAAAGAAGCAGAAACTACTGTCTAAAATTGTGTATTCTCCTAAATCAAAACACCAGTGTTACGCTTCACCTGTACCCAACGCACCTTCAGGTGTACCCCAGGGAGAGAGAGCCAAAAAAATTGACCAGGAAGGGTGTTATCGAGCAATGGCGGTCATGGTTGGGCCCTTTGATTCCTCCTTTAGGGGTACTATGGCTTAATGGCACTGTTGAGTCTTGACTGCCCTTTGTTGGGATTTTTAACCTCAGGATTAGTGTCCGAGGCTCCTAAGGGTTGGCCAGTGCGTCACATGGCCCCGTATGTTGTTTTCACGCTCTAGTGGCCTCAATTTCAGCTATGAGACATTCATCTTCCTTCGTAGCCACAAGGACACCCTCCTGGCCCTTTATACAGTTGGTGTTCTCTCTCCTAGGCTGCTGGGCATGCTTCCTCATCAGGACGTTCTCTTCTTCACCAGTCCATACATGTTGTTTAAGGGGGGCATCGAGAGATTTTACAGCATCTTGAGGTTAGTAGGAGCATAACGCCACCCTTCCAGCTCACCCCAACCTTTCGTTCGGGGTGATTCGCTTAATTAGGCTATTTTTGGCACCTGGGGGAACAAATACCCCAGGTAGCCTACCTTGAGCCTACATTAGGTCATATTTTATTTTAATTTTCAGTTGACATTTTACAATTTCAAATTGACAATTTTTTAAGGCATGTCGGCCCGGATATTTTGTAATAAGTGAGTGTGAGATCATATAAATAGATCTCCTCACTTCCATTTTAGACATGAGATAAGTGGGATTATTACTATGTTGTTATTTTACCCTAACTAGGGCTCTTTGGAGAGAATGTACCCCTCTTGAGGAAGATCTTCTCTTGGTTATGCAAGCTGGTTTTGGAAGTTTCTTTGGTTGAATTTTCTTTCATTGTGATGCTTAGATTTGTTGGCTTAACACAAGCATATTGAGGTTTGGCTTCTAATCTCTTTGTTTAAATGTTGGTGAATGATGCATATTCATGACTGAATGGTAGCTTTAAGGCTGCGTTTTTCCTAGGGTAGGCCATTTTCCAACCTTTTTATCACCTTGGAAGGAAGAGGAATGTCTCCTTGTAAGAGTTTCTCTAGGGTTTATCCATAGCTTCTAGGATAGTTGCTTAGCTAGGTCTTTCTCTCCTCATTTGGAGGCCTTTTTCTACTTAGATGCCCTAGGATTAGGGCACCTTGGCACTCCCATCTTCATCCACAGTACCAACAAACAGTACTGCCAACCTCCCTTTTTGGACCTCAGTGGCTGCTCCCTTACCAGCAGTTGTCATTTTCTCCCTCTCTTAACCCTCGAATCCCCTTTCCTCTCTCTGTTTTTCCTTTCGTTGCCTATCTACCAGCCCTTTCTATCCCCCGCATGCTGCTGTAACTACCTCGACAACCTTCCTTTCCTTCTCCCCTTTAACTCGCCTGCTCTCCTAAACCCTTGCTGCACCTTTTTCCTTACCTCGTTGCCCTCTCTAGCAGTCTGTTGCTACTACTTTAGCAACCTTCTCAGCCCTCTCATGCTCCCTTTTGCTACCTCGCAACCCTCCTCACAAACTAGTTTAGGCTTCGTTGCTCTCTCTCTAACCCTCGCCCTAGGCACCTTTCTAACTTTCGCTTGGGTCTTCATCCACCTTTTGGGTCTGCTCCTAAACCCCGCCACTGTTGTTGTGAGCAGCAGTCTCCCTTCCCTTCCTTTTCTTCGCCTCGTTGCCTTCCCAAGTGCCCTCTCCTAACTTCGATTTTGTGTCCTAGGGTTGACTCAATCCACGGGCACCTTTGGTGACAACCTTTTATACCTACAAGGTTGCCTTTTACAATGGCAGCCCTCCTATTTACCTAAACCTTGTCCAACTGACACCTGCACACAAAACAACACAAGCGTTAGGATCAGTGTTACCAACATCAGTCGAAAAATCAGCGATGTCCGAGAAATCGCAAGATTTCGAGGACAACGATTTTTCAATAAAAAATCGCCAAAAAAATCAAACCCGATTTTTTGCCGAAAAATCGCGAGTCGACAACAAAAATCACCCGCTTGGACTATGGGTGAAAAAAAAGTGGTTTTAAGACGTTTTTTTTTCTCATTTTCTCACTGCAGAGATGGATAGAAGAGCTCACGAGACCAAGAACACTTTCATTGTGCTTAAGGACGAATTTAGGCAACATTTCCTTTGCCATCAACCATCAAAATTGAAGATTGGATCTTGTCATTTGGAGTTTTTTTCCACAATTATCACAGCTGAAGGTAAGTAAAAAAAATTCCCATCATTTCTCATTTTCCCAAGAGGGATTCTTGTTGATTTACATTATCGATTAACTCTCCATCTTCAAAATCAATTTTCATAGGGCTTTAAGCAAGTTTTTTGCACCTGTTATGTATTTTGCATGCCAAAAAACGTTTTTGCATTTTTTTCTTACCCTAGATTCTACTAAATCCTCAAAAAAATGTTTACTTATTTTCCCTCATCAAAATAGTGGTTGAATGCTCAATATATCTTGGATTTCTTCTTGTGTTTTACATTTCCATCAATCACATATGCTAAAACACGTTTTTTTTCTTGCCTTAGGTTCAAACTTCAAGTTCAAAGTTCAAAGTATCAAGCTTCATTTTGTCCATATACAAGATGTCGAAGGCTTTGGATCCATTTTGGGAGTGGGGCAAACTTATTGACCAACTCAATCGACAAATTCTCACTTGGAATCTATGTATGTGGGAAGAGAATGACAGGTGGGACAAGTAGGTTGAAATACCACCTTGCACAAATAGAAGGGCATGATGTGGGTCCTTGCAACCAAACAACACCACAACTCATTGTTAAGGCCACAGAAGCGATTCAGGGCATTGGGCTAAGGAAACAATACAAGGAGGTCGTTAGGAAACAAATTGCTTCAAGATCCAGGTTTGCAGCAAGAGTGGGGACTAGTGGGACGAGTCCAGATATCGATACCCACTCCACACAGCAGTCCACATCGCCTTTCATTGTATCTTCAAGATGCAAACCTAGTGAAACCTTCTATAAGGTCCATGGTGAAAGTAAAGGAAAAAGCAGATGCAACTAGTTGATGCTTGTTATGGAGTGCTATTCCATTTAACTTTGCAAAGAGCCCATTTCATGTATCCATGTTTGAGGCGGCTGCTATAGTTGGACCGGGGTTTAAGCCCCCTAGTTATGAGGAGTTAAGAGGGACCATCCTTCAGGATGAAAAGGCTGATTGGACTCACAGATTAGAGGAGCTTCAAAAATCATGGAACTTTTATGTCAGATGATTGGACCGATATGCGGGGTAGGACACTTCTCAACTTCTTGGTTCACTGCCCCAAGGGGACTATGTTCATGAGATTTGTGGCTACATCTGCACATATCAAAGATGTGACTTTACTATGTGGCTTTTGGATGAGTTCATCCAAGCGATTGGGCCGCAGAATGTTGTCCAAGTGATAACGAACAACGCTGCAAACTATGTGGTTGTTGGTAGGATCTTCATGACTAGGTATCCTACACTATTTTGGACTCCTTGTGCCGCCCATTGCCTTGATTTGATCTTAGAAGATTTAGGCAAGATTGATTGGATCAAGGATACTATTGATTTAGAGCGGAGCATCACAAAATTCATATACAACCATGCAGCGATGCTTAGCTTGATGAGAAGTTTCACAGGTGACAAAGAATTGGTGCGTCCTGGCATCACACGCTTTGCCACTAGCTTTATTTCTCTTCAGTCTCTCTTGAATTCTATGTGGGACTTGCAGGCGATGTTCTTTTCACCAAAGTGGTGTGCTTTATCATTTAGCACTATACCAGAGGAGCAAGCCACATTTAGGCTAGTTGCATATGATGAGAGGTTTTGGGCTGCGATGAAGGAGGTGTGCACCATCACAGAACCTTTGGTAAGGGTTCTCCACTTGGTTGATGTGATATTCCATGAGGAAGTTGCTTTCCGTCATTCTAGAGAGCTTCCAAATGATCTAGAAAAATCTCCTCTCGAAAATTCAGATTCTCCTAATTCAGGAAATCAACTGGAAGAAGAGGATGAGCCTTCAATTTTAGATGCTCCCATAGAATCAGAAAGGCATGACGAAGAGTTGCTTAAAGTTCCTCCCTCTAAGAAAAGACCTGCTTGGGCTCGAGAAACAATGCAAGAAGAAGAGAAACTTAAAGCTCCTCCTAGAACTTTCAGAGAAAGCAAGTTGCCCCAGAAGTATTCAGGTCTTATGAGCAAGATCATTGAAGCATAACCTTCTACGTATAAGCAAGCTGCAAACCAACAGGTATGGAACGATGCCATGATAGAGGAATACAATTCTGTCATGAAAAATGATGTGTGGGAAGTAGTCCCAAGATGTGTGGGAAGTAGTCCCAAGACCAAAAGAGAAGTCTGTAGTAAAATCTAAGTGTCTCTACAAAATCAAGCATGTCGTTGATGGCAACATTGAAAAATATAAAGCAAGGTTTGTGGCACGAGGTTTCTCTCAAAAGGAAGGCATAGATTATGATGAAACATTTTCTCTAGATGCCAGATATACCACCATCAGAACAATTATCTCCCAAATGGTCAAAAGATTAAAAAGATTAATAGACCATAAAAGATTAAAAATAAAATAAAAGTCAAATGGTCAAAAGATTAAAAAGATTAATGGACCATAAAAGATTAAAAGGTAAAATTCAATGGTCAAAAGATTAAAAGATTAATGGACCATAAAAGATCAAAAGATTAAATGGTTTCCTATCTTTGTGGAATCACTCTCCATTGGTGAACTATAAATAAAGTTACTCCTCATTTGTTATTATCATCTAAGATTATCTCATCTCTGAGAAAGAAAATATTTGTGGGTTTTATTTGTTGCTCCTTTCTCTCTCTTTCTCACACGTGTGATGTGGATCAAGGTCAAAAGACATCGGTGAGGTCTATCCCAGTTGAATAAGGCAGTCGTGAAGTCTGGTTTAATATCTTGCAGCAAGCGGCAACCCTTCGGGGCTTGACTTATGTGTGCCTAACCCTACTAGGGTCTTCTCCAAACAAACCAAGTCCTATCTAGGGCTTTCTGCAGCAGACCGAGCCCTATATAGGGCACTGTACAATAATCTGAGTCTTCTTTAGGGCATCCCACAGTAGACCGAAACTCAGTGCAGCAAGTAACAGCCCTTTAGGGCCTCTTCCAGGTTGACCGAATTTGTTTGGGGACTATTCCAGGAAGCTAACAGCAGTGTAAAGGCTAATACTTAGCCATCAAATATACTGGGTATTTATCTCAGTCAACAGTGCAATCAGCAATAGCCAACAGCAGCTCATCTTGGTGCTTGGGGTTTGAATCAAGTAAACTAGTGCCAACAGACCTACACAGAACAATCATTCTCCAATAGGATTCTTTTGGTATGTGTGCCCTAGAGGCAAATACAAAATTGATGTAAAGGTCTGCTCATGGATGTTAAAATTAGTGCAGCTACGAGACCCATACTCAAAGATGATGGTACCCTAGTCAGTTAACTAGGGCAAAGTAAGACCCTAGAAGGTACCCTAGGGCCCCCAATAGCCTCCCGGGGTTCTTGGTCTAAGTCCAAACAGATTGATGCCATGGCAAAGCCCCTAGCATGTGGATAGGGCCCCTATGTGCCTCTAGGGTGTTTTGGTCTAGGACCAGGGACACGATGTCCAAATAGACCCTGCAAGAAGAGGCAGAGACATTCCTGGTCTGGGACCAAGCAGGTCCTGCACATGGTTGATCAACTTTCAGACTAGGACTGAAGCTCAGCTTAGTACTGAGGACCATTCTCTAGTAGAATGGAGGACCTAATCAAGGTCCAGGTGGTTTATCAACAAGATTCAGTCTGGGACTGAAACTCAACCTAGGGCTGAGAGTCGTTCTTTAAAGAATGGAGGATCTTGGTCAGTTAACCAAGATAATGATGTGTGATGTCCTGTCTCCTAATTAGTTACTGCTAGTTCATTTCTCAAGGGACTAGTCACCCCTTGATGATGTCCCTATTACCTAACCCTTAGGAGCAGTATTGAGGATCAAAGGATCGTACCATCCGGTTTGGATCTTCCCCTTTTTACAATGATGATAAAATATATAAAACAATGTACCTTGAGAGAGAGAAAAGATTAAAGGTAAATGTTTGTCCACCCTTATGGTTCACACTAATCTTATGGTGTTGTGGGTTGTTTTGATGTGACCTCCTTGGTTTACTCATGGTCCTTTATCTTACTTGGTCCTAGCACTCTTATTGTGTGTGCACCTTTGACTCTTACCTTATGGGTTTTATCCTAAGTCATATTTTTTACTTTATGGTTTTATTAATAAAACATTCTTTATGGTTTTATTAATAAAACCTTTGGACCCCTTTTTTATCTTATGGTTTTATTTTATGACCATTGGACCATTCATTTTATTTATATCTTTTATTTGGACCTTGGATCCCTAAGTCACTTTTTTTATTTTATAATTTACTTTATAAATTCATTGGACCATTGGTTATGTTTTTTTATCTTGGACCATTTTATTGTTTAGACTTTTGATACCTATCTTAAGATTATAAATTAAAAGGTTTACTTTGAATTTGAGATATCGTAGCCATTTTTCCTTGTCTAACTTCATGACGTGCTCTGCGTGTTGGGTTCCTTCAACATCACCCGAGACTATATTTCTCCCTCTACGTGATGTAATCTATCGCTACACGATTTGTCTTCCATCCGCATGGTCTACTCTATCTCTGCATGACTCTTCCATCCGCATGGTCTGCTCTATCTCTGCATGACTCTTCCATCCGCTTGTCCGTGTGGTCTGCTCTACGTGATTCTCCATCCGCATGGTCATCTCCGCGTGGCTCTGCTCCGTGTGACCACCTGCTAACATGACCGTGGCTCTACCCGTGGCTTTCAGCTCTACTCCACGATGACTTCTAGCTCTGCTCTGTGTGAACACCTGCTAGCGTGACCATGGCTCTAGGCCATGGCGGCCACCGCTTCACGTGACCGTTCCTTGCAGCATGACCACCTTCCTCTTTTGTGTATATGTTCATCCAGTGGGACTGTATCCACATGATCCCCAACATATTTATATTTGTGTTGATCTCCAGCATATTTGGGTCCGCGTGATCCCTCCTCCATCATGATTGTATCTACATGATCTCCAGCATATCTGTATTCACGAGTTACTCCAGCATGATTATATCTGCGTGTTACCGAAGCATTACCGTGAGTTTCTTTTTCATGTGTGGATTGTGGGTTTTCCCCAGCGTGACTGTGAGTTTATATTTCATGTGTGGACTGCGGTTTTCTCCAGCGTGACTGTGAGTTTATCTTTCATGTGTGGACTGTGGTTTTCTCTAGCATGACTGTGAGTTTATCTTTCATGTGTGGACTATGGGTTTTTCCCCATCGTGGCCATGATTTTCTCTGTGGACTGTGGGTTTCCCAGCATGACCATGTGTCTCCTACTTAGCATGATTGCGTTAGCATGACTGTGTAAGAGTATGACTGTGTGTCTCTGCAAATTGTGACTGCATCCTTACTCAGCATGACTGTGTCCTTTTTCAGCATGACTGCACTGGTTATGACTGTACTTGTTAACTAAGAAGTTTGGGTCATTATTCTTCTGCTTTAAACCTCTTAAGCTCTCTCTCAAGGTACAACAATTATTTACCCAGTTGACTTGTCCCTTCAGTGACAAGATCAAATCTAAAATATCTAAGTATAAGGTTGATTCAAATATTGGTTATGATTCTTTATTGTTGATATCTCATGTACATTACTTTATCATGTTGTTACTATACATGGCATTTGATCAATCTCGAGGACTAACTTTAACTCAGTGACTAATGGAGCGTTAAGTTGAAAGAAATGAAAATTATGTTTGCTTTATTACAGTTTAAATTTATTAGAGCAATACTATTCTGAATCTAATTTTATAATATGTTTATGCCTTAAAGTTTATTACTTATGTTAAAAACTCCTCTAACTGTAAAACTTTAACAATGCACAAACTCAATCATCTCATTTAAAGGATGGATTTTTAATTGTTTTGGGGTTTTGTCCTACACAGGTTTCCCCGTGAAAAATCTCTATGTTACAGTGTTTTATCTTGTGGATGAATGTTTATCTTTCTCATTTTTTAAAGTCTGCAATTAATAAAAGAGTTGTCACTACTATCAAATTTATATACATGTTCAAAATTAACACAGTTTTAACCCGTTGTATAAGAATGTGTAAATGATATCGTGCTGATGAGCTCAAGGCCAAGGCCTCGCCATCAATTTCTCGATTATGTATCAGCAATTAGATATGGTCTAGTTGGACTATGTGCTAGCCAGGCACAATAGGAATTGTGAATGTGATGTTAATATATATATATATATATATAGAGAGAGAGAGAGAGAGAGAGAGAGAGAGAGAGAGAGAGAGAAACCCATAAATGACTATGCAAAGAAACAAGAAGCAAGGGGCACGATTCTTACAATATTAAGGAGAGTCATTTGACCCATGAACCATTAACTAACAAGTTGACCTATGCACTCAATCATTCAATTCTTCCAGGAAGAAATGGTTGAGGCAGATAATGTCTTGGGAAGAGGAAGGCATGGAATGCCAATTTCATATCTCAGTCGCACTACAGTTCTAAAACTAGGTATTTCTTGTACAGTAGAATGCCTATGAATTAATAAAGCCCATCCCTTCATTAATTATGACTTATTGTCTCAAGGAATTCAATTCTCCTGCCAAAGTGTGTATTATAGAGAGAATCAATGAGTCTTACTCTCTCAAGTTCAGGTTGGCTAGAGGAATTACCAATGAGCTTCTTGCATGCTTATGCCTCGGTCAGTATGCCTGAGTCGATATGCCTAAGTGCTCATCGATCAACAACCTGTTGGTATGAGTTTGCTAACTAATGGAAGCTTGTGTATGAATCCAAGAGTATACAAGGGATATGGGGTGTTCTTGATAAACATAGCGAAGGCTAAGACCTCTTTGTTAGATGACCAACGTTTGGGTTACCTTTTTATGCACACATTGAATAGCACCTGCAGGAAGGGGAAGCCTAAAGGATTGTTGAGGAAAGAAGTATTGTGGATGCTAAGTTGTTTGGGTCACCTTTCTATGCACACATTATATAGCACCTGGAAGAAGGGGAAGCCTAAAGGATTGTCGAGGAAAGGAGACATTTTGGTGTTGTGTGGGGCAGGTATTGTGGATGCTAAGTTGGTCGAGTCTTCTTGAGGTGCCTATAACTTTGTGGTTGAGCTCACTAGCTTAGAAATTATTTCCCTTAATTCTCTTGGTAGCCTAATAAACCCAGTTGTGGAATGACTTGGTGACAGACTTGTGATTTGGTATGTTCTTGATAAACCTAGTGAAGGCTGAGACCTCCAATGATAGGGACTGGATTACCTTTCTATGCACACACTGAGTAGCACAAACATAGAAGGGGACCTTCTTGGTGTTGTGTGGCGCAAGTATTAAGGGTGTCAGGCTAACTGATTCTTCTTGAGGTGCTTGTAGCTCTGTGGTTGAGCTCACTAGCTTAGAAATCCTTCCCTTAATTCTCTTGGTTGGCTGATAAACCCAGTTGTGGGTTCGCTTGGCCGTCAAAATGTGTTTATATAACTGTGAGTGAGCCTTAGTCATTCCCTTTTTCTTGTGGAATCATTCCCTGCTCAAGGGCATCCTCTCAATAGAAAGACTATATGCTGGACAAAGTGCCTACGATTGGGCAGAACGTTGCCCTTCGCAGTCAATTGCTTGCAAAAGCATTTTTTGGATAAGTATTCATTCGATGTGTTCTTTTCATTTCATTGATTCATAAATTAATGTCGAATGGAAAGAATAATTCTAATTTGTTGTATCAAGTGGTTTATAAATATAC
>LPNX010076475.1:343952-460392 GCA_001517045.1 Pseudotsuga menziesii
ATGGAGGCACCTGGTCAATTACCAGGATATTGAACCAGTCTAGTACTGGGGGACTCAACCGAGAGCTGAGGGGCCATTCTTTGAATGGAGGCACCTGGTCAGTTACCAAGATATTGAACCAGTCTAGTACCGGGGGACTCATCCCAGAGCTAAGGGGACATTCTTTGAATGGAGGCACCTGATCAGTTACCAGGAATTTGAACCAGTCTAGGACTAGGGGACTCAGCCTAGGGCTGAGGGCCATTCTCCAAGAGAATGGAGGTGCTTGGTCGGTTACCAAGTACTTGACATTAAGTGAAGTGATGCAGCCTAGGACCGAGGCACCTGGTTAATTACGAGGTTATCACTATAAGCCCTAGACCGGGTCTAGGCATGTGAGGCACTCATATCCTTGATTTATGGGTTGTGTGATCTTCTCCAGGGATTAGCTACCCCTGGTTAAGACACCTAGTACCCGATCTTGGTGGCACAAGGAGTTCAAGTTAAAAGCATTAGTAATTCTCCCTATTTACGATGATGTACTTTAAGTGGGCATGAAGGACCCTTATGACCACTTACTTTGACCACAAAACACTTAAAGGACCTACTCGCTCTAAGCCTTGGTCCATAAAGAAGACTAAGAGGCTAAAGTCAAAATACAAAAAAGACTCTTGTACCACAAGAAGTAAAAGTAAAAATACAAAAAGGTCTTTAGTACCACTAAAAGTCAAAATCAAAAGGGTGAACATGAAAAAAAAGAATAAAACCCCAATATTATATTCCTACCTATAAGGGACCACCACAAGTGATTGAAAGACTATAAATAAAGTTCAATCACAAATCATTTGCATAGATCACATCTTCATCTTGGCTGCTAATCACAAACTGAAGTAGTCATTGGTTTTCCTCAAGTGTGTGGTGATCATTGTTTTTATGCCCTAGCATGGCGGTTTGGCTAGCTAGGGCATATCCTCTCCACGGGCAACATTTACCTCTACTCGGGCAACAGAACAAACCTAGGGATACTATCTCATAATCCGAGCTAGTCTCTCCCCTTCACGGGCAGCTACAGACATACTTCAAGCAGCAGGAAGAGTTCACGGGCAGCCTTCAAGCAGACCACCGAAGTCACAGGCAGCTACCACAGACCCTCACTCTACCTCGGGCAGCCTTGAATTGTTCACGGGCGTACACAGCAAAATCTTGGGCAGCCTCTGCAAACATTCGAGCAACCCACAGGAATCTCGGGCAGCAATATATCGATCTAGGGTAGCAACAAACTAGCTCGGGTAGCCCGGATTTGGTTCGGGCAGCTATAGCAAATTACGGGCAATCTCTTGTGAGTCTCGGGTAGCCCTAAATCTGATCCCGGGCAGCAACAAAAATTTCGAGCAGCTTCTGCAAATATTCTAACAGCTCACAAAAGTCTTGGGCAGCCCTAAATCACTCACGAGTAGGCTCAGATTTGATCTCGGGCAGCAGCAAATTGATCTCGAGTAGTAGTGAAGGAATCTCTGGTAGTCTCGCGCAGACAGCTGCTAGGCAAGTGTTTTGGGCAACAGACAGAGTCTGTATTTTTCTGGACTTTCTCTCTCCATGTAACAAACCTACTAGGGTTTGAGATTGTTGATCAAACCAACTAGGGTTTGGCAAAATTCTTTGAAGAACGTTCATCTCAGAATTCTAAGATTTCTCTTCTTGCTGCTACAAACTCAATCATCTCATTTCAGGAATGAATTACTAATGCTTTTGGGGGTTTTGTCCTTTAAAAGTTTCCCCGTGAAAACATCTAGTGTTCATTGTGTTGATGCTTGATTATCTACTGCACTTGTCTTATTGTTATCTAACTTATAGACTGCAAAATTAAAGAATATATGCACATGCTAAAATTCAACAGCTATGTAGTCTTGCTTATTTACATGCAGCTTTGCTTGATTGCGTGTGGAATGGTATGTTTGCATGAGTATAAATAATTGTAAGTATGGGTAAGTATAATCGTGTATACTGATCACTTTACTAGAGAATCCATTGTTCCAATCCTTGAGGAAACCTAGAAATTGGCTAAGTATAGCCTATCCAATAGGCCTCATCAGGGGATAGCTGTTAGGAAAGCCAACAAAAAGCGCATAAAGAAAAATTTCAAAGGCATAGAAGTTCGATGTATTGAGACCAATATGTCGAGGATCGAATATCGAAGATGATGAGAGTACGTGCAGGAGATCACGATGGAGCGATCTCAGATGGTACATCAAAGGCAATGTATTGGGGATGTTATATCAAGATTCATAGAGGCAAAGTACATGAATGAGGTCCAATAGACCAAAGCCCGATATCATATCAAGAAAATTGTATCGGAAGTGTTGGCGGAAGGACCCAATGGAGCAAGCCCGAAGGAGTATCAGACCCGATGGAGCAAGGTCCAAAGGAGTATCAGACCTGATGCTATTAGAGGCAGGCTATTGGAGTATTCATCTAACAGTGCATGTGTGGACAAAAGGCAAGATCCAATGTATCGGACCCAATATATCAGCAGTGCCTCATGGAAGGCAAAACTACAAAGTAATAACGTCAGGAATGGTCCATCAAAGAATCATGTTGCAAGTGCATGTGAGGGATTTCGATGGAAGGAAAAGCCAATAGATTAGGACAGCCATGGAACAGAATTCTCGATAAAGCTGGAAGCGTCAATAGAGAATGAATCTAATGAACAGAGAAAGGAGGAAGAAAAAATATATGTCTGTGTAGCTGAATAACGCCACCTGATACCAAGAAGGGTTACGAAGGAGGCCAAGGACATTACAGCACGGTATCAGAGTCGAAATTTTGTCAGAATGGAGTTGAGGGAGTTCCCCGTCAGCCCAAAACGCTACCAGGTCGGCCAAGGACGTGACAGCTATGTACAGTAGGCAAGGTAACCCTCCTTCCAGCACAATCCTATACAGCACTAGAGCAGCTTCGTACAGCCCTCCTTCAGCAATTTCATACAATCGTAGTGAGGGCATGAGCAATTGGAGAAAGAGAGAGATTATGCATGCATGTGCCATCCTCAATTTAGTTTCAGCTTAGAAGTGTTTATATTTTAACAGTTAATTCTATTTCTGGTTTTTCTATAGTTAGTATATGCACGCACGATTAGAGGACGCGGTTTCCTAGTTAAGCAAGGTGTTCATGCATGTGGATTCCCGTTTGAGTTAAGGCACAAATCTCTAGGAGAATTCATTTCAATTCAGTTCCAAAAGAGACGCACTTCAGTCGGGTTCATCTATCCATGCAAGGAAGGCACTTTAGAGTCATAGTTTAATATTTCCAGTTAAAGTGATATTGTGCATGTGTCTGGATTCATTGTACCTTCTAGTCTATAAAGGAGAAGGCAATGGTATAGGTTTTATTCATCCAGTTTTCAGTTCAACAGTTTGCAGTTCGTAGTTTTCCTGTACAAGATTTTCAGTTGCAGAAGTAATGAAAAGCAATAACAAGTTTTGACAATCAATTTATTGTGTTTCCATTATATATTTTCTACAGTATGTAATTATAGAATCTAGTATATCACAGAGTGTTGTTTTCAGTAGCTTTATGTTTTCCACTGTTTAGGTTCCTGTCGAAATTCTTTTCGAGAGTGTTGTCCGCCGAATGCACACTGTCAATAGAAATCTTTTGGACTGTTGTTTTCCTAAGCGGGAAAGGTGTGTCCTTGGGGGCAAGCAAAGAGCCAAGTGCTGTCACCTGATCCCAGTGCCTCTGTTTAGGCTAACTCCTAACGAAGCCAAGGGGGGTAGTCCCTAAAAAAAGTGTCTAAGGCTTTTGCTTAAAGTATTCTTAGATGGAAGATGAGAATTAGTGTTGTTTAGGAGTTTTTGACATACACAATAATCAATTTAGGCAATCCATGTTGTTATTTGCAAAACACGATATAAATTGAATATAAAGACGGAAATTAAAGCATCCACGCATGAATAACTTAGACATAAACGGACAAATGGTCCATGCAAAATAATGCAAGAATTAAAAGACCAGTGCCTTAAATGGAGTCAAAGTGTTGGGGATGCTGAAATACAAGTCTTTGATGTTTGTGCGTGAGATCGTTTTGCAAATGCTCTTGGTCAAATTTTATTGTGTATTTTATGAATGATCTTTTTAATTACGCGAGGGGAATTACCGAAAATATTTTAAGTGCCCTTGTTCGATGACATGTTGGACCCTCCGGTTTGCAGCGAGGCGTTCAATAACTTTCCAACCACTACCTAAACAAGGAAAGCTACCCAGCGTCCACAGTAAAGATTTGCCCACTTAGAATATTGCGCTCAATGCGGGGTGGTAAATATTATTAAGTGTGAAATTGGAATTAAATAGCTACAGTGCTTCTAAGTATCCCGAAAGGGTAAAGCACACACACTGTAAAATAGTAAATTCCAATTTTAGGGATGTGTGAGTTTAAGATTTTATTATCAAACACAACTCTCCGCCAGAGAGTGCTCTTGATCCACCTTATGATGAGATTCAAGAGTCTTATCTAAACTATTATAATAATGCAATGCAAAATGCTCTCTGATAGACAGTGCAAGTGACTTGTCTTATGACAAGTTCAAGAGTCTTTGGTTCCTTTTATGAAATATTAAAAAGCAAAAATACTCATAAAGCAAAAAGCATGCAAGTGATGAAAGTTAAAACTAGCAATTCGTGGAAATAAACTAAGTCTAAAAGCAATCTAATCTAGGTAAGGAAAAACACAAGACACACTTCCCCCAAATGGGGGAAGTAGAAAAAATGTGGGAGGCTTAACCCCACTAGTCTTTTCTTATTAATGATTACAATGAAAGGGATTTTAACCCTTGAAAAAAAAAGATTGCAAACTACTAAGATGAAAAAGCCTTAATGGCTTTTACAAGGATGCAATTTTATGCTTGTATTCGTCTTCTTGTTTTGCACTCCTATTCAATCCTCAAGCCTTTGAACTTGCTCCTTTGGTTCACTTGGTCCTTGGTACCTACACAAGAAGCAAATCACTCATGCACCCATTATTGTTAATACACAAAAAACTAATCTAGATGCAAAGAAAATCAAAATTGATCTAAGTATGAAATTGCAATTTTTTAAATGCACTTTTTTGGTCTTTTTTGAAGTAAAACTAGTGAAAAAATACATGCAAAAAAGAGGGAAAAAAGGCTTGAAAAGATGAGGAAACAGGGCAGCCAACAAAGAACTGAAAGATGGCTGCAAAAAGGAAGGAAAGAAAGCTCAAAAAAGTGCCAAAAAGTGCTCGAAAAGGCTGAAAATGAAGGAGAAAGAAGGCAGCCAACTAAGAGAAAAGTTGGCTGCAAAATAATGAGGAATGGGACAACCAAACAAAGAGAAGAATGGCTGCAAACAAAAAGGACAAAGAGGGCAGCCAACAAGAGGACAGTTGGCTGCAAAGATTGAAGGAAAGAGGGTAAAAAAGAAGAGCAAAAAGTACGGAAGAAAACCAGAGAAGCAAGAAAGGTAAGGAGTGAAGACAAAAAGGCAAGGTAGCAGGTAGATGGAAGAAGTAAAGAAAAGAAAGACTTGTAATAAGTGAAAAGATTTTAAATTTGATTAAGAGGGATGAGGAAGAGCCCCTTTTAGCCGTGTGTTTTTGAAGCCGGGATCAAGCGCTTTGAAGAACCTGCATGGTGAAAGTATTAGATTAAGAACTCTTGATGAGAAACTGGTTGAACTACAACCCCTCCTCTTTTGATGATTCATGAAACGAAAACACTCAACAAAAGTAAACGAGATCAAGTGCTAGAATATAATAATCAAATAAATGTTTGAAAAGCAATGGTATAACGGACTACTTCCTGCCCACTTCAAACATGTAATGAATATTGCATAGATAACCAAATTAAGACATTAAATGGCTACCCTACGTGCTAGATTTATAACCCTCATGAGCTAGCATTGATCAAATATTTACCAAAGAAAGAGTACAGTAAGAACAAGATCACCTCACAAGATGAAAATCACATACAAAAAGCCCACGCATAGACCTTCAAAGTCACTTTATTCCAATAATCAAAAATCTGTTACAAAATTGGCAGAGTTCTCTTGCACATTCTCCATATCAAAAATGGGAACAAAAGACCCGTTTTTATACAAAAAGGGAGAAAGATAGGGCTTAAAACCCTAGCGCATGGATCAAGGAGAGATTAAGGAGGCGCAACCCTCACTGACTGAAGCTTCAACAGTTGATTCTAAGTTGAACTGATCACTAACTGAGATGCAACTAAGTTGGAGTAATGAGGGGGGGTGAGGTGGCCTCAATCCCCTCGGTCTTATCACCAATCCAATACAAACGTGCCAAAGAAGGAAAAACGTCCATGCATGGAGAGGGGCACAAATCCCAAGGTGAATTTCACTGTAGCACTCTGATACTGACTTAGATTAGCTAGGACTTGATTGGAATCTTCCCATATGCTTTACTAAATTCAATTTGGCGTTTTTTTGAGACATTTTGATTTTCTCCATTTAATAAAATAATGATTATTTTAATTAAATATTCCTCACTTATTAATTTTGAGGAAATATTTAATTGAGAGAAAAATAATCGACCAAAACTTAAGATAAGTGTGTCTAGGGGTTAAATGAGTATTTTCGCTTAGAAAATAAGTTTTTATTTGCCAAAAACACCCCTCGAACCACTTAATTATTACAAATTGAGTTTTTTCAATTAAACCATGGTCAAAATGGTTTAATTAATTGAAAATTTTAATTAATTCTCTATAGTCAAATAATAAAAATAAATAAAAAACTCAACGCCGCCGGTAAAAAAAAAGTTTCAACAATTTTTTAAAGCATCCCGAGGCTTAAGAAATGACCATAGAACATGCCAATAGTGTCTAGTAGGTTCATATTTACTAGTTGGACTCTAATAAGCCCCCAAGGCCCAAAATTCAAAATCGGGCATTCCAGCATTAGAGGAAGCGGGAGAAAACCTCATCGATTATACTCGGCTATAGGCAAAGCATAATTGACAAGAGAAAAAACTCCCTGGAATACCTTAGTTGAAAATTACGTCTTAGGGGGCCGAGCCGCTCAAAACCCCTACTAGCACACTTCATTACAAACACCCCATGGGGCATGGTCGTTTCAGCATAAAAATAAAACTGACTGGCCAAAATTGGCTAGGCAAAACATTTTGAACTTCTGCTGCACTGGATATAAACATTGACCATGTTCATCAAATGGCGGCTCAACAAGAGGTTCAACTATGGTACAAAATAGTTGGTAATAGAGAGCAGAATCAGTTTACCATGGTTTGAGAATATCTAACAGTGCGTGTGCAGGAACATCATTTCCTCGTTTCCTGAAATTTTGAAAGCATTATTTCCAAAACCCATACCCCTGCCCCATTCCAAGTGACATCATTATTAATTAATCAGTCACAAGTTTTTATCTATGTAAATAATTTCAGTTAACCTGGAGATAGTTGCCAGAACTCAGACTGATCAAGGTAATAATTTAACAATACTGATATTATGTAACCAAGAGATTATACAAAGCGTAAAGTTGACTGCAACCTATAATTTGTCAATATAGGATTTTAAATGGTAGTTTATGTTCATAGAGTTGAGACTTCCCGTGATCAATCAAAGAAGCCTCTACACTTCTACAAAAATACATGTTTATCAAACATGTTCAAACTAGTTCAAATATTAATGCCAACTAAGAGATAAGCAAGCCATACAGCATGCATGATGCAGTATATACTTCAAGCAGAAAGGAAAAAAGCATTTAAGCCATTCACTTAGTATCCATCAAGACAATAACATAGGAGTTTCTTCTTACCTGCTCCGATGGCTCTGAAACTTCACATTCAAGTCATTGTGAGCAGAAAATGTTATCCTCAAGCTGCACAATCCCACATGCTCCGGCAGGAGATATCTAAACCCAAATAGATGAAACACAAACATACACTGTCAACATATCAAAAAAGATCATGACTATTATACAGTTGTAGTGCAGACAATAAAAAAAGCGCACTTGCCTTGGAATGCTTCTTCCGTCCAGTGCATTTTTTGCAGAGGTGGCTGTATTTGGGTCACTGAATTGCACCAGAGCCTGAACAAAGCAGAATTTAATAAGAAAATCAAAAAAGTAGCATCTTATAAAAGAAAATGAGTTTCTATGCATCTCACAAAATTTACATAGCTCTGCTTTTAAGTCTAAATATTGTTGGTAAGTTTTTTTAAAGATTCAAACCTGAAATCCAGCACTTTTCTCAAAGGTTGCAATCTTGTGCACAAAACCAAAGGCTGAGAAAACCTGTCACAACACAGATTGGATAATAAGATACTTGTGCATAATAAGGTTCATCATATTATAAATCAGACAGCTTTCCATCAATTACCTAAACCCCTGGATAGTTCCATAAACCTAAACATTAAATGGCCGCATTTCTTAATTTGTCTACCCAATCTCAAAAATTACCAATATTGCAGAAGTTTGCTTCAAGAACACCAAAAAAAAAAATCAGATATGAAGTCTATCTGCCTTCTTTATTCTCTAAATTTTAAATTCCAAAAGGCCACAACAAATCACAGTCCAAAAATGCACTGCCTAGAATGTATTAAACAACAGAATGCAACAATGCACGATACATTAGATATCCACACTCTAGATCCTTCACAAACTGCCTCTATCATTCAACCCAAACCCAATTATTACAAATATTTCAGGACTTTCGCTCCAAAAATACAAATACTTTCTTAAATGAATTCTAGTTGTCCTGTTTTATTGCATAATATTTAGAATTAACATTAGTAAACTGGCACAAACCATGATCCATTCCAATTAGGGCAACCCCAAAGAAAGCAACCACTCAATGCCAAATACTTTAATAATCAGGGTTACATGGATCTAAATAGGACTTTAAAGGCAATAAAGGAGAGAGTAGTGAGATGCATCCACAACATTCTCAACTTGTCAGGAGGTAGGGTTAAGAGTAGGAATAGGGTCAAGAGGCAGGGTAAAGCAAAGGGGAGGAAACAAACACACGTGCGCTTTCTCCCAATGCAGTAGGCGACCACCGAAGATGTGTCCGTGACATGGACCTGCTGATCCATGTACAGTTATGTCAAACACAAGCCATACATCAAGTATAACCCTTTGTTTGTAACTGAAATTCACAAGAGGCACATCAAAAATCTTTTCATAATCAAGACACTCCTTTGTAAATAGATCAATATAATAAAGTATTTACTACAAAAAAAAAAAGAATTAGCGTTGACATAAAGAGGCTATAATACCTTTTCTGCTCCAAGTCCTGATATTTCAATGTAGAGTTTCAAAGACTTACCAAATGCAGAACATCAATGCTGACATCACCAGCCTCTACTCCCTCAATAGTCACCAGCAGAACATTGCTGGCAACATCCCCAGTGTTTTTGCTGTTGACAATTTCTTGTCTGTTGGAGTATTGAAGGTAGACAGTTTTACCCCGTACCTGAGCTGGCTCAGATGATGAAGCATAATATGAAACCATTGAAATGGCTTGATTCAAATCCGCCTATAAGGCATCACAACAATTATCAAAATAAGAGAATCAATTACAGCTCAGTAAAATATTCTTATGTCATGAGGAAATGCAATTTCTAAGAAAAAATATTAAGGTCAGATGTTGCACCTATTTTCCGTCTAAAATGTTAAAGGCATGGTTTCCAAATCTTCTGGGAGCCATCATTCTCGACAAAGTTAATGAATGCCGCAAACCCATGGTAAAAAGACAATTAGAAGAACAGAAAGAGAATCTAGCTGCAGGATACACTTACAAATTCAACAAAGGCCTGGTTACGATTAGCTCCAACATTCACTTTTGTGTTGACAATTTTACCAAATGGCTTGCCAATTTCAATAAGTTCCTCTTCAGTACACTCCCAGGGCAAATTCCTGAGGTGTAGAACTTTGGAAGGTGGCTGAGTGTAACGGAACTGTGGTTGTCCAGCTATGGAAGCCATTTGTTCATGCAATTACTCCTACCACAGTTCAAAATCTCGCTCTACCTCTTGGTTTAGACTCAGAGAGGAACAATTTCTAAGTTCTATCGAGAAGGTCAAAAAAGCATTCAATCGTATTACACTGTAGTAAATTTAACTGCCCACAAGAGCCTGTAAGAACACAATCAAAAAATGGCTTCTTCCCCTCGGAACTCGGTGTGAAGAGACAAAATTTATCAAGACCTGCACATGTAATTCAGTTTCAATTCACTAGAGAGTAGCTGATAATCAACAAACACTGTAGAGGGTGAACGAAACATAAACGACTAAGAAATGAACCATACAGACAGCTTACACATTTAATACATAATATAAAAAAAATAAGGAAATTCTATTCAAATTAGAGCAACTTTTGAAATATTTTAACCAATTAACACAACTGTAGTAAACTCTGACTTAAGTTGCCCACTATGCGTCCAAAGACAGAAGAACAGATATCTGCAAGAGGGGATAGGGAAAAAAATGCTTCTTGCATACAAAACTCTGAAAACCTTAGCAGTCGCAACACCAGGTAAAAGACAATAAACTGATCAAAAATCTCAGTCTTGAACCCTAGGGTATGCAAACAGATAAAAGTCTAAAGAGCATAATCAACCAGGCCCAGCCATTGTCAATTCTAACAACAAATGCAAGCATCCTAATATGCAACAGAACAAAACAGCAACTAAGAACCTACAGCAACCCCAAACTACAGAAAGAAATCAAACCAACTTGAAATAAAGAACCCATGGTAACTTTACAGCATAAAGACTTGCTAACCTAGACACTAAACATCCTCATCTCTCACAAACCCTGGACGGCCATAGCAGTGCTTATACCAGATATATGCATTTAAACAAATATTCCCTAAGACTTGTAAACTAACTTAATAAACACGACAATGAATATTTGCAAATTGAAAACAACATTGTCGATGGTAGAGTAAAATAGTGAATTAGTTGCGAAGGTTGGGAAAATGGGAAAAATCTACTCATCGGAGATAAAGAACAAGCAACCATCCGTACGAAATCAAAAAATTTGCCAAAGACGAAATTTTGCAAGCAAGCATTGGGTTTTTGTGTTAAACCGCATAAAAAAGACAGAAATTTTGCGAGTATTCCATACAACGAGGAGAATTCGAATGCCTTGCAAAACAACAAATAAAAAGATCAAGATTTGCTCGGAATACCTGCAAATCTTTCCAGAAAAGTAGAACCACGTTTGAGCCGCTGACATATAACGATGAAGCTCTGATGGGTGGTTTGACTACTGAAACCAGTTTGAACAGCTATAGAAATTTAACCTAATAAAAGCTTCGTCCCCCGACTGAAAACGTAAACATTTAACGCTCTGCCTACGAAATTTTGTATAATATTAAATCCGAATGCCCTCTTTCCTCGTGCAAATCAGCAGGCAATCGGTTTATTCTACTATGATCGGCGTATTATACGCATCATTCATCAACTTTTGGATCTGAATGAATGTAGTGCTATCGTGTTAAACGATTTTAATAACCCAGGGAGGGGAATTAAAGTGCTAAGCGCAGACGCTCGGTCTGTGTCTCGTAAATTATCGTTCTTCTTGCACACTCCTTTCAATTAAATCCTCTTTTATTAAGAGATGTAATGATTTCATTTTATAAACATTACAATTTTTTTCATGATGTCATATTCGGCTAACAATAAATCACAGGCAATATGTTATTTAATGCAATGGCGGCAGCATTGCCAGCAATGGGATCTCAACCCCCACTAGATCCAATGGCTTGCAATGCTGCCACCAGCGCATTAAATAACGTATGGCATGTGATATATTTTTTGCCGTCATATTCTATCGGGCTAAAGATTTGTGCTTTTTTAAAATAATGTCGACATCGTGATGTAATCATGCATCCGATAGTGACATGGCAGTGTAATAAGAGAAAGAGAGGGTTAGAGATGGGCACAGTTGTGATGTGTCCATTCTAGCATGGATAGAAATCGCGTCCTTTGTGAAGAAGAAGAAGAAATTATTTTAACGTTCGAGAGGTTAAAAATAGTCTATGGGACAGACTGTCTTGCTCGTTGATTTTGTATTTCCACCATTTTCCTGTTAAGCTTGATGATGAGCTTCCTCAATTTCACCGTGGTCTATGCATTGAACAAATTAACCGAAGAACTAGTTGTCAAGATATTCACATGACTGTCGGATTTGTGTTGAACCTCTGGTTCCATTGCTGGCGGATTGCAGACGGATCGGCCTCTGGAGGAAGTGTTTTCATTGCAGGTGGAGTGCGCTTTTTTCCATTGCAGGTGGAGTGCATTTTTCTCCATTGCATGGAGCGTTCTCTTCTACGTTGTGCCCTCCATTCGATTGACATCCTCCTTGGTTTTATTCGAGAAGGGTGTAGATCGTGTGAGATCTCCAATCTCTTTGTCAGGGGCTGTGTTTCTTGGCTACTCTGAGCAGTCCTTTACAGCACCCTTGAATCAAGAAGATCGACTTTGTCGTCTCTGTGAAGGAGGTTTCCTGTGTGAAGGAGTTTTTTTTGTGGCTGAAGCCTGAATTCGAATTTGCAATTCTGTTTAGTACCCTTGCTTTAAGAAGATCTTTGTCTTCTCTGTGAAGGAGGTTTGTGAAGGAGTTGACTGCATAGTTGTTTCTTCTCGTGTGTCGTCCTTGGTTACTGGGTGAATTATGTTCCTTGGCTACAAGAGACTTGAGTGCCTAGGACTCCTTGAGACCATTTGTTTTGAGGTCATGGTAGTTGGAGGGGGCTCCTCCCCTTCCACTGATCTCAATGCCTTCAGAAGACTGGTTGCTTCAGGAAGCAAGCGGAAACTCAACCAGAACTAGCAGTCTTTCGTTAAGAAGCTTGACAATATCCCTACAGTGGATCTTCCTGTGGATCACCATGTCGTACAACCCTTAATTTAGCTGACCGAGGCCTCATTGGACAATTCACTGGGCTTTGGCCATCCCCCAAAGCAATCGAAGGGTGGGTTCAAAGGAATTTGAAACCTCTTATCTCAGAAGGCATGTGCAACAATTTGATAGGTAAGGGATACTATGTCTTTCTTTTTGAAAACTCAGCAGATAGAGACTTAATCTTTAGAAACGAACAATATTTCATGGTTCCTTAAGGGCTCTACCTGAACAAGTGGACTCCAGACTTTGATCCGAATCAAGATGTCCCTTCTGTTGTCCCTGTTTAGGTTAGGTTATTGCATCTTCCTCCCTATTGTTGGAATTCAAGATCTCTATAAGCCATAGAAGACACTTTAGGGAAATATATTGATAGGGTTGAAAGAAAAGATCAATATACTTGTGTCAGAATATGTGTTGAAGTGGACTTGGAGGTAGGGCTTCCTGAAGCTATTAATTTGACTGTAGCAAACTATTCACACATACAAAAGTTAGATTATGAGCAATTGCCCTTTAAGTGCAGATTATGTCATGGTTATGGGCATTTTGCTAGATCTTGTAAGAAAAAATATGAGGAATAGGTTGTCAAAGAAAAGGGAGATCAGTGGACTCTAGTTCAAAAAACTAGTTCAACAAAGTAAGGAAACAAAGCTAAGGGACAAAGAGGAGAAATGGGGACGGGTAGCAATCCCTTCGGGCAGAATCAGAAAGAAAATGGAGCAGCTATGAAGGCAATATCGCCTCAAAATAACTTTGAAGTATTGAGCATCCCAGAAGATCAAGGGCTCTCAGTGTTTGAAGAGGGAGAAGTCCCTCTACCTCAAATTCAGACTTGTGAACAAGCTAAAGGTCCAGCTGAGCCAGATCTTGGCACTCCTGCGGAAGGACATTCTCCCACATATGCAGAAATGGCAAAAAAAAAGAAACCTATGGGCAATTATGGTTCATCCAATGAAGATCCCCTTGAGAGGTCTTCCAAAAAAGGGTGTAAATCTCATAAGACTGTTCGGGAGGAAGAAGTCGAACATCTTAAGATGCAAGGAAGTCAAGCAACTATAGAGATGTCAATCAGCATAAATACTTGGGCCAGACCTTCGAAAGGAGGCCCTCTCCCTTCCGGCAGTAAATAATGAACATCGTCTCTTGGAATTGTAGGGGGCTGGAAAATTCTTCAAAACTTGAAGTTGTTAAAGACCTTTTAAGAATGGCTTCCCCCGATGTTCTTCTGCTCCAAGAGACAAAAATCGAAGAGGGAAATCTTCTTTCCTTAAGCAAACATAATTGGAAAAAGAAAGAAGGAAAGGCTATGAGTGCTCGAGGCTCATCCGGTGGGCTTGCAACGCTATGGACAGAGGACCTATTTTCACTAGAAAATTCTTTTGTAACGCAACATTGGATATTCACTGAGCTTCGACATACCTCAAGTAAGATATCTCTTGTTATTTTCAATTTATACGTCCCTGTTAATTCTCAAGAGAAAAAAGTCTGTTGGAATTCTTTGACAAAGTTTCTAGCAGCATGCAATCTTTCAAACATTTTAGTGGTTGGTGATTTAAATATCACTTTGGCTCCTTAAGAGAAAAAGGTGGAGTTTGTGGGAGAGATCCCATGCTCAAAACAGTGGAGCATATCATCTCAAATTGGGATTTGATTGACTTCAAACCAAAAAGAGGTCGCTATACATGGAGTAATAACCGTATTGGAGCTGCCAATATCTCTACCAGACTGTTAAATAAAATCATTTCCTCCAGCATCTTGCCAAAACTCTCTTCGGATCACAAACCTATCTTGTTGCAGCTCGTGGATGATGAAGACCTCGGACCCATCCCTTTCCGGTTCAGTCCCTTATGGATTGATGGAGATGGTTTTTTAGCCACTGTCATCAACGTGTGGAGTATTCCAACTATTGGATCTCCTAACTTCGTGTGGGAGAGGAAATTGAAAAATACCAAGTCTGGGATGAAGGATTGGATTAAGCAATCTCTCTAATCTCCTTCCAACGATAGAATTCGGGCCTTGGCTCGATTGGAAGAGATACAATTGGAAATGGAGGAATATGAGATCACCCTTGCCATTCCGGTTAAAGAACAAACAACTCGGTTTAATTCTTTCAGAGCTTTTAGGAAGGAAGAGGAATTATGGCAATTAAAATCTCGCAGTTTATGGTTGAAATCAGGAGATTAAATTACCTTTTTTTTCCATAAGCAGTATAGAGCTAGACTTTCTCACAACCACGTTTCGGAAATCTCCTCTTCGTCTTGTGAATCTTTCAAAGGCATTTCTCAACTCAAGCAAGCAGCTTAAGTTCATTTTCAGAGCTTATTTAGAGAGGATGGAGCTATTGATTCTGAATTAACCTCAGAATTTCTTTCTAGCATCCCTAGTTTGGTGAGTGCAAAATAAAATGGGGAGCTTATGAAGCCCTTTTCGGAGGCATAAATTATTGATGTTATCTGGTCTATGTAATTGAATAAAGCTCCAGGCCCTGACAGTTTCTCCATACATTTTATAGAGTTTGCTGGACTGTTATCAGAAAAGATCTTATAAGGATGATCAAAGCATTTCAGTCTAAAGCCAAAGTTGGTGGAAGCACCAACTCCACCTTCCTTGCTTTAATTACCAAAGAAGTTAAACCTTCCACCTTTGATCATTTCAGACCTATTTCTATGCGTAATGCTTCTTATAAAATCTTATCTAAACTCTTAGCTAACAGGCTCAAACCTCTTCTCGGAAAGCCGATCTATCCTCTTCAAGGTGGATTTGTAAAAGGACGTCACATCCTGGATAATGTGATTCAAGTTCAGGAAGCCATGCATTCTAGTTTCAACAGAAATGAGAAGGGCATGCTAATAAAACTTGACATGGCAAATGCTTTTCACAGGGTAAAGCTTTCCTTCCTTTACAAAGTTCTTAACTTTGTTGGGTTCAGTTCTGCATTTATAAATTTGATTAAAGCTTGTACCAATAAGCCTTGGATAGCCCCATTAGTGAATGGTAGACCAGCTAATTTCTTTCAAGCTTCCAGGGGTCTTCGATAGGGCTGTCCTCTCTCGTTGTTTCTTTATATTCTAATGGTTCATTCTCTGAGTAGAAAGCTAACTGTAGAAAAAAATGTTGGGATTATTCCGAGAATCAAATCAACAAGTGGAGTAGAATCTATTAATCATGCCATCTTTGCGGATGATATGTTGCTTTTGGGAGGGGCTTCGTTGAGGTTGGCAAGAATCTTTAAAGAAATTATGCAGCATTTTTGTATTATCTCAGGGGCTCTTATCAACACTCGGAAGAGCGTTGTGTATGGTTGGAATGCAGATCCCTCAACTATTGCAAATATTTCTCATATTTTAGGCTTTGATGGTTGTGTCAAATGGGACAAGGTCATGTACTTGGGCCTTCCTCTAACTCTAGGTCAAAACAGCCCTTCACTTTGGCTGGAAATTATTAGCCAGTTAAAAGCAAAGATCGCCTTATGGGGTGGTCATTGGCTTACAATGACAAGGAAACTTGTTTTAATCAAGTCAACTCTCTCAGCTCTACCGATTTATCAATATTCACTCCTTCTGGCTCCAAAAGCAATTATGGACCAGATATCCAAATTGATAAGAGACTTCCTATGGCGAGGCCGTAAAGGAAATCAAGTAGATTGCACTTTGTTAATTGGGATATCGTCAAGAGACCTATTATTGAAGGAGGTCTACATATTAAAGATCCTGGATTGGTTAACCTAGACATGGGAGGTAAACTGTTGTGGCAACTTTTCTCCAATAAAAAACATCCAGTCAGCCAAATTTTTTGGAAAAAATATCTCAACGGAGGATCTCTTCGGAATCTACAGTTGTCAAATACTCCTAAAGGAACTATAATCTAGAATCTCTACAGAAAAGGTTTAGATTTTTTCACTAAGCATTTATTTCGAATTCTTGGAAACGACAATAAAAAAAAATTATGAGATGATAAGATTAAAGGTTACGATTCGTTAAACTCCGATCCAACTATCGTTGAGATCAAATGTTGGCTGGCTAGCAAAGGTTTTTTGTGATTGGCAGACATTTCTTCTTGGGATCGTGATGGAAAGTGGGTGACATGGGAGTTCCCAGCATTGCCAGGTCGTGGAGAATCTCTGCTTCACTCCCAATTCACCCTTCTGTTAAATAAATTGAATGGATTGGCTCCCATTCATTCTTCCTGCTAACATGTGTGGGGATGGGGCTCTACAGGAATTTATTCGGCAGCACTTGGATACAAGTCTCTTCAAGCCAATCCGATTTTTTGTCACAGTGCAAAGTTCTGGAAATCAGTGTGGTAATCTCCAAGTATACCAAAGGTTAATTTATTTACTTGGATCCTCATGCACTAGTGAGCACTAACAGGTGAAAATCTGTTAAAAAGAGGCTTTTTTTGGCCCATTCAGATGTTGTTTTTGTAAGCAGGCTTCGGAAACTTCAGAGCATCTTTTTGTCGGTTGTGATTTTACTCAGCAAGCTTGGGCGTTTCTCTTAAGTGGGTTGCCAGTCTCAACTCCTTCAAATAATGAACCTATAAACCTTTTTTCAAATTGGCAAAATAGGTATCCTATGATTTCTTTTACAAGTCATGATTGAAGTAAATTTTGGCAATCCATCCCAAAATTCTTTTGGTGGAAAATTTGGTTAGCTAGAAATGACTTGCTCTTCAATAGCAAAGCCAAGAAACTAGAACTTGTAGCAATTAAAACTAAGGCAATGCTTTTGGAAGTTGTGGGAAATCATCTTGATCTCAAAAAGCTAAGTGTTGAACATAATTGGCTTGGATTGTCATAGGTAAGAAGTTCGGAAAAAGATTTCTCATATTGGTGGCAAAAGAAGAATAAAGTTTCAATCTTCTTTGATGGTGCGTCAAAAGAAAATTAGGGGAACGCCAGAGCAGGTGGATTGATTTTCTATCTGAGAGGAAAGATTCAAACCACCTTCAATTGGGGATTGGGTCAACTCACTAATAATGAAGCAGAATTATATGCCCTTCTAAAATCATGTCAACTCGCCAAAGAAGCTGGGCATAACAACCTTCAAATATTTGGAGATTCATAAATCATAATAAGAGTTTTAAATTTTGCTACAAAGTTCACCAATCTCAGCTTGAACGTGACTATGCAAAGGCTACGCTTCATCCTGATTGAGTGTGACTCGGTCTCCTCTTATCACATTCTTCGTGAATTGAACAAGTCGACAGATCTTAAAGCAATTCAGGGATGTCTTCTTCCTCAAGGAATGTTAGTTCTGAATGATGAACCTAGTGTGTTGCATCAAATTCCCTAATTCTGATCTGAGAATTTTTAGAGAATAGGAAATGTATACTTTTGAAATGATGTAATTGGGTGAAGGCCCTTCAATATTCTTTATCAATAAAAAAAAATCAATATTTGTTTTAGTGAAAAAAAAGATATTCACATAACTGTCCCTGCTGTCCTTGAAGGCCTCGCGCTCTAAAATAAAATGTTTTTTTGTTTCCACTTTTCCGGAGGTGCAAAAAGTACACACTCTTTCTTCCCAAGCTTCATTTGGTCTTTTCCAGCGTTCAGTTTCACAACGCAACTAGTGGGAATTGGTTCTTAGTTGAGCAATAAGCATTTTGGCCCTCCATGATATATTATCCCCTATAATAGCTCTGTGATAAAGATGTTTAACTAGTTTCTTTTTTAAGTTTGTCCAACTTCTCTTTACACTTTTTTATTTATTATTAGCAATTTTGATGTAATTATTGATTGAGAATAGCTAAGTGTATTAATAATACAATATAATATAAATGTTATCTTTGATTAAAGTTTACATAAATATGATATTATAAAATTATACATATATATAATCTCGAAGGAACTATATTAAAGATCTATGTTTGTGGATTAGAGATTGGCACAAATAATCAGGCAGAGCGTTCTACTTTGTTCTTGGGTTTGAAGCACTTTTATGCCTTAGGTGTTTGTGCTATGGTGGTCGTTGGAGCTTCGCTACTTATTCTCTCTCAAACCGCACACTGTCAAAACATAGCGGATCAAATTGTTGAAAGACTTCACAAACGTATCATTGGGCTTCTCCCTCAAATTCAGTCTCTTCAATTCTTTCATGTTCAAAGAGAACACAACTATCTAGCTAACATATTAGCTAACCAAGCGTCTAACCTTCCTAGGGGAGGTTTAATTGAAAATTCGGGTCAAATCTAACATTGTTAGCTGCCCTAATGCTCGTCCCTTGGCATTTGCTGATGATAATACACCTGTTTACTTCTCAAATTCGACGACAAGAGGTTGCTAATAGTGTGTTCACGCTTGCTAACATGTGGAGGTTGGAAGGCCTCTTGGATGGTGATGCTACTCGAATTTCAAAGAGTCGCACAAGTAGTTTTTATGTCGAATGGTGTGGTGGCACTCTTGAACATATAGCTCTCACTTGTGGAGGTAAGGAAGTCTTGTTTCTTTATTCACATTTTGTTGGTAGTAAAGAGAGTTGGGGTTCAAGGAAGATTTGGTACTTAGCGAGTTGTAGAGGGTATTGTTGCTTTGTTTGATGTTCCATAGGTATCAGTCTTTGGAAGAATTTTGCTTTTGTAATGGTGGCGAGGAATACTTGGAATTATTATGCCTTCTCCTTTGCTCGAGGGGATATGCATTCTTGCTCTGTGATCATTATCAAAACATGCTCTCATTCTCAAGTAATTCTCTGTCCAAATCATAGCACTAGTTCTTCTCTTTCTTTTGTGTGGCAGGTCTAGGATACTGGGGTTTGGAGGTTTATGTTGGTTGTATTGGTTTATGGAGTTTGTTCTTTGAATGTGTTGGTACGAGTTTCATCTTTTCTCTGGAGTTCCACAACAATTACGAGAAAGTGTTTATTTAGCTCTTCGGTCGAGCTATTAGCAACTTTGCTCTTTTAGGAGTCAACTATGGTTGGCTTGAGAATTTTGTTTATCCTATAGGTTTTTATAGTTTGAACTTTTTGTGTTACTTCTTTCGTGGTAGGTTATGTACTAGTATTGGAAAGATTGATAGGAATTGGGGCAACACTGTGATAATGGACATTCAAAAAAGGGTTGAGGACCTTCCTGAGCAAGTCAGTGTTGCTCACGCCAGTATTCGCAATTTTCATCATCATATGAGGTGGATTAAGGATCAAATGGAAGGTCTAATAGTTGTTGTTCATTAATTGATTGCTCATCGTCCGGTGTAGGATTAGTGTTTGGATCAAATTGATCATACCTCTCTCCAATTTTCAACTATTACTGCTGGTCTAGATGCCCATCTCATTAGTGTTAAAGGGATTGTTAGTGCCTGTGATTAGCATTTGAAAGAAATATCTAAGATTTTAATGAAACATGAAGACCTTATTGATGGGAAAAAAATCCAAGATTGATGAAAATTCAAACGACAAAAATGTTGATGGAAACTAAGTTATGAAGTCGATTCAAATTATCTCCAACTCAAATGAAAGAGATGGGACTGAGGGCATGCAAGAAAAATCAAGTTGCAGATAGTGAGGAATCTTAGGAAGTTATTAGGGATATCGATGATGAAGATGTTTCTCGGGATGATGCAGTGGAGGAAACTATGGATGAGGATCCATATTATGATGTTGGCAGTCAAGATGAAGATGTTGCGAACATCTCAAAAGATGATGAAGATGTTATTTTGATGTTCAGGTTTCAACTAATGATACTAGTAGTCAGTTTATCTCTTCATGGGTTGTTTTTGTAGGCTATTAGTTGGTCAATTTATCAGAATTTTTAACAACGTGGGGAATTTTCTTTTTTGGAGTAAGAATGTTCCCTTTTGGATGACTGTAATTTTTTTTCTTTGCAAGATACTGCACATGAAACTTTATATGAGGAATTTTGTAATGATCTACTAAAACGTTTCATCCTTTTATCAATAAAATCCTAACCATTCTCTCTCTCTCTCTCTCTCTCTCTCTCTCTCTCTCTCTCTCTCTCTCTCTCTCTCTCTGTATATATATATATAGATAGATAGATAGATANAGATAGATATAGATATGAGCTTTGCTATAGCAAAATGTTCGAAGATGCGAAGGGGGAATAAGCAGAGCAGCTAGGAAACAAAGACAGTGGCGAAGCAAGATCTCAGAGGTTTTTTCTCTTTTTAGGCGATTTTTATCCTTGTTGAAAAAAACTGGGAGTTTGAGTAGAATCATTTTTCAACACCACGATGTACGACGATGTGGTGGACTATGAAGTGGAACCTAACTAGGATGCGATATTTCGCTCGGAAGAGGAGTTAAGGTTAATGGGCTTTGATGTCACCCCGCCCAAATTAATGAGTATAAAATCAATGGGTGACAGTTCGCATATGTGCGAAGCTCTCCCTATGGGGAATGATGGAGCTGCAGTAAAAAAAAAACAAAGGTATGAAGCCCAAACGTAATTACCCAGAGATGGCAGTTAGGAAGGACATTGTGATCTCAGACATTCCAATTTACCTAAAAATTGCACTGGTAGAGAGATTATGTGGCAAAATCATTGGGAATTCTGTCTTGAAAGCATGGACAGAGAGAAATTGGAACCCAGTTCTGGGCTATACCCCTCATTTTCATGTCTTACCAAGAGGGTGGTTCTTGTTCAAGCTTGAAAAGGAAGAGACAACGCCCTGCTATTGAGATGAAGTTGGAATTGGGATCCTTCCGACCTGATTTTAAGAAAATGGCATATCGACTTTAATGCCAAAAAGGAACCTCACAATGTCCAGCAAGTATGGGTTATCTTCCCAGGATTACCAATGGTTTTTTGGCAGTAGCACGTCTTAGAAGCAATAGGGAACAAAATTGGAAAATTTATCAAGCTCGAAGATGACTGGGCAAAATAAGGTTGACAGGAGATGTGTGTGGATTTTGGTAGAAATGGATGTAAGAGAAGGGTTGTTTGAGGAGATAATAATCAAAATGCATGGGAGCATATGGATTCAACGAATTGACTACTGGAAGTTTCCATTCATATGTTTTAATTGCCAACAGGTCAGACATCTCCAAAAAAGTTTCCTGGTGAATGTAGGCGAGAGTCTGAAGCCAATCCATAAGAAGGTTTGGATGAGAAAGAAGATTTGGGTGGAGAAACCCGCTACATCAAGAGACGAGATGGAGAAAACAGTATGCGACACTGATGACAGACTTCTGAATGCGAAGGGGCCAGAATCACAGAGTGAAGCGGTGGAATAAGAGAAGCGCAAGAATCTATTAGCTTTGGACGTTAAGCAAAAAGGTGACGACATGGATGGTCCCAGCGAGACGTCGACGAACAAAGGTAACAATGTTTTTTTTATTTCCTTTACTTGATGTTTATCTGTAAAAAATCGTTATGGAAAAAAGTCTTGGAGATAAGATTGAAAACTCACCAAACGTTTTAATGAAAGAGGTGAAAGTACTCACCAAAATAGAACAGACAAGCTCGAGAGACAGTAAGGGTTATGATTTGAGGCCTATGAATAAACAATAGGGCAATACGCGCCCGATAGAGGGTTTAGCCCACAGTCACATACCTAAAGCGTCAGTGGGGCGCAAATATTTCTTGAACAAGGCATAATTATAAGCAGTTAGAGAGATCATGGAGGGAAAGCAAGCTACTATAGGACGAGCTCTTAGAGTGAAAAAAACCCTAACATGGCTTCTTAATGCTTTTTATGTCATACAACATGAGGGGGATAGGAGGGGCCTCAGAGTAACAACCCTCCGCAGGATATTAGAACTAAAACCTAAAATTGTAGCAATCTAGGAAACAATGACGGATAGTGAGAGAGAAAAAGAGGTAATGAGGTCCATTCTGAAGGATTGGAGGATGGGAACCATAGATGAAGAAGGCCATTCAGGAGGTCTTGTAACGGCTTGGATCCCATAAATCATTTTTCATACCAAAGTAGAATACAAGGATGTTGTTGAAACAGAGTTGGAAGACCCAGAAACTGGGATTTGTTTCTTCTTCCTCAATGTATATGGCCCTTTTTATGACAGAATAAATTATTGGGAAACCCTAAACAATGATGGAGCTCTAGATTAGGAAAACTTGATACTGGCAGAGGACTTGAATCTAACCTTGACTAAAGGAGAATTATGGGGACAAAATGCAAGGTCGGATGTGCTAGCCATCTTTTTCAACTCCTTATTTGAACAAAATATCTTAATAGACCTACAACCGATTCAAATAGAACATACCTAGAAAACAACAGGAGTGGAGAGCAAGCGATCTCAAAGAGATTGGACAAGTTCTTAATCTCATAAGGCCTATGCCAATATCATTTGGTGTTTAAAACTGCAGTGGAAATAGCGGGTGGGTCAGATCACAGGCCTATTACACTTTCTATCACAAATTCAAAGGAGAAACCACCACCTCCCTTTAAGTTCAACCTAGTGTGGTTTGAGAATGAGAGTATGGGGAGATGGTTAAGACAAACTGAAAAACCTTGGAGGTTCAGTCCTCTGAAAGCTGTATGTATCAAATGATGGCTAAACTTTCAACTATTAAGAAACTCACCAAGGAGTGGGTGATAAAATACAGAGAGTCACAACAAAAGGAACTTAAGGATTCAAAGCATAAAATCCAAAATCTCTACAACTCCAACATTAGAGGGATTTCCTCTACATAAGAGTTACAAATGCTAAAAAATGAGGAACAAAAGAGAAGTATAATCCTAGCAAATGAAGAGAAGTTGTCTAGACTCAAGTGCTAGATTTTTAACATTTAAGCTAGCATTATATTAGGATCTTTAACTGAGAGAATAAAAAGCACAACAATCAAACACAAGAGACAATGGACACAATGTTTTTCCTCGAGGAAACCATAAATGGAGAAAACCCCGCAACTTCCTTAGAGATAGAATCATCACCAAAATTAAAACCCCAAAACAATAAGATGATCTCCCGGCAGCAGTAGCCTCTTTCTTTCTAGCCCCAACAACTTCTTCTCCCTCGGCTATGCGCTACAACTGAGTGTGAGTGAGTGTGTGATAAATAGAGAGGCTCACTCTCTATTTATACTAATTCTCGACTTGACAATAACTCACTAGGGTCGACTTCACTAGGAGAGTCTAATAACCTTAGGCCCCGGCAACTCCGAGGACTTTAACCCTTGATCAATAGGAGGGTTACCCACAATGACTTGACATGACTTGTTCACATTATAGAAACTCTCGATCGGAACATCAGGGCATGACATGACTCAATTACATTACAAACACTTCCCGAAATAAACATCGGGGGTACAATACACAAGATATACAAGTGAATACATTCCGAAGTTACAATTACATCAACACTCCCTCTTTACTAGGAAGGTATTCTCTCAACACAATTTAGCAACACAAGTCTTCTTCTTTGTATCATCTGGATCATCATCGAGTCCTCATCATCTTCAAGTCATATTCATCTAGATTTGGATCTTTAATCGATCTGGATCATCATCACTGGATCTGGATCATCATCACTGGATCTGGATCATCTCTGGTTCTGGAACATCTTTGCTGGATCATCATTACAGGTGTTATCTCTTGATTCTTCTCGTCATAGGAAGTTCTGCAGAGCCAGCCCTTTTTCATGCTGGTTGTAGTCCTAGCCTCCATGTAGGTCTTTTCTAGCACTTATATCTGACCCTAAGTTAGAATGGCCCACCCAACACTTATATCTGATCATGTAGGAACCAATCCTACAATCACATCAGAAAGGCACGCCCAACACTCACATCTGACCATGCGGGAACACATCCCACAACCCTGTCAGAAAGGCCCAGCACTCACATATGACAATGAGAGGAACCAATCCAATCATCTATGTCAGAAAGGCCCAACACTTACATTCGACCATGCGAGGAACCAATCCTATCTACATGTTGAAAGGGCTCTGCACTTACATCTGATCATGTAGGAACCAATCCTACAATCACCTCAGAATGGCTCTACACTTACATCTGATCATGTAGGAACCAATCCTACAATCGCCTCAGAATGGTTGTGCACTTACATATGATCATGTAGGAACCAATCCTACAGTCACATCAGAATGGATCTGCACTTATATCTGATCATGTAGGAACCAATCCTACAGTCACATCATAATGGCCCTCAGTCCCAGGCTGAGTGTTCCTGGTAACTGACGAGGTGCCTCCATTCCAAGAATGGCATTCAGCACTTATATCTGATCATGTAGGAACCAATCCTACAGTCACATCAGAATGGCTCAGCACTCATATCTGACATGCGAGGAACCAATCCTCTCATCATGACAGAATGGCTCAGCCCCTACATCTGACCATGGAAGGAACCAATCCTCTCACCATGTCAGAATTGCTCATGGACTCATCACTTCCCTTTGGAGGGAACCTTGATCTGGAGAACACCAAGATTCTCCCTGAAGTACTCAAACTTCACTCTGGCTAATGGCTTAGTCAACACATCAGCTATATGTTTGTCCGTTGCAACGTACTGGAGCTTCACTGTTCCTTTCTACACCATATCCCTGATATAGTGATACTTGATCTCGATATGCTTCGACTTGTCATGGAACACCAGGTTCTCCGAAAACTTCACACAACTCTGGTTGTCGCAATATATACAAGTAACATCAAACTGGAAATCAAATAAACCAGACAGTATCTTCCTCAACCATATTGCCTCACAACTAGCTGAACAAGCTACGACATACTCTAATTCAGCTATACTCAGTGCCACACATGATTGCTTCCTACTAAACCAATAAATCACACCTGATCCCATACTAAAGCAACACCCTGAAGTGCTCTTCTTATCGATGGCACTGCCTGCCCAATCTGAATCAACATAACCCTCCAGATTAATGTCACATGCCCCAATTTTGTAAAACAATGGTATCTTATTTTGATATTATTCCCAAACATTATGTTAAATTTAATGCTAAGTGGAAACTGATGACTCAGCAGAGTCAAGGATGTGGAATGTAATTCTGAATATTTAATTTTTAATAAATAAAAGTGGAGACAACAACTTGGGAGAGCTGTTAAAAAGAGTGTTGCTGGTCAAGTGGTGGAAGGAACTAGGTGGAGAGCAAAAAGACAAGTGGCAGCGTCCTCAAACACTTCCTATGTTGCAGGTGGCAACTTCCCTACATTTGGGGTCATGATCCCCCAAGAAAGTGGGATCAGAGCAGGTGGCTGAATTAATGACAACTAACCCAAAAAGACCTAGGCAATCTTATTAAAAGTGCCCAATGTAGAGAGCTGAGGCTGCTCATTCCAGGAGAAGAATCATTCAGGTGAATGCACTTCAAGGAATTTATTGGGAAAGGGAAATTGAAGGAAGGTGTTTGAGGGGTAAACTGCAGGAAGTTGATCTAGTACAGCTTTGCAGCTGAAAGATCTTACTGTAGTATGCAGAGTTGGTATTGAGTCTCAGGACTGGTACTTTGTTGATTGCTCTACCTAGTTCCAGCCAAGCAGACCATATCAGGCTCGGGGGTCCTGAGAAGTCGTTGTTTGAGCCCTCTCCAGGAGTTGGTAGGGAGGAACGGCCTCCCATTGTTGTTGTCATCCAGCTTCAAAGACATGTTTCATTATCTTTTAATTCCTGTGTTATAGTTTATCTCTATATATGATCAGTAAATGAATGATGTTATGATATGCTGTGTTAAAACCTCTTAGTTATTCTAGATTAAATCTGTACTATGATGAAAGATAAATCCTACCTGTGTTTTCCCCCTTCTGAAGTAATCCAGATCGTACTCTAGCACATGTAGTTTGTTTAAGTAAATAAAGTATGATAGGATTATAAATGAATTGAATATTTATGTTCAGAGTAATGAAATGTTACTTTTCAGTAGATAGACGCCTTCTAGAAAGATTATTAATTTGTTTGCAGACATGTCATTAGAAATAGACTGTGCAAATAACATGTTAATACAGAATATTACTTATAGTAATGTTTGACATTAGTAGGTAAATTTTATCAATTATTTTCTACACAGTCTTTAGTTACATAGACTGTACTTTACTTGAAAATAAAAGAATTAGTCTTATCAACTGGAAGTTAATAGTTTATAATAGATAAAAATATAGTACTGATAGTTTTTCCCTTTAGTAACAATTAATCTTCTTGTATCTATTTGATCTATAATTAAATAATATGATAAAGGTTACAGTAGTCCTTACCGAGCTTAATAGCTAAAGGACAGAAGTAACTTAGGGTTTTAAGTAAATACTGTAAACCATATTATACTTTTGTAGAACTGTGTAAATATAAAGAATAGTGATAAGTATGGAGGTTCTTTAACTTTGTATTCTAAATAATCCACAGATACAAATTAAATTAAACTAACGCAATTATTACACACTGCTTTCCGTCATAACCACTATATAAACCAATTTTAACATAAACTTAAGAATGTATGTACTACTTAAATAATAGTATTATAAATGTAAATAATAATATTATTATTCTTAAACAAAGACAACTATAGGTTAATAATTTATAAATACAGTAATAAAAATTACAAAGTAATAACATAGGAAACAATATCCTATTTAAAATAAAGGGGAGTAAAACCCTAGCTCATGAATTGAGCATAAATGATAAATATTAAAATATAAATTATAAATAATTCTAAGTACTGTAGTAACTTAGGCCATACTTAGGTTAATTTCTTTTAAAAACTATTGTCTAACACGTGCAATGGCATTTATAAAAGAAACAGAGTCTATTAAAAACAGGATGCATCTAAATGTCGGGGTTTCAAACCCTTAAACTAATACATTACCGACATAATAATCATTTCTCGTATAAACTTTGTAATCATCTTAAATAATTAAATAATCCACTCTCAGTCCCTTAAGGACAGATAAACTAAAATAGAGAAACAACTTAATTATTAACTTAAGAGTAAGATAAACCAAACAAGGGTTTTACAGGTTAAACCCTAACCTACGAATTTCATCAATTACTCAAGATTTACATCACGGCTGTGAGTACAACTTTCAAATTTTAACATATAAAAACCTGATAAATACTCAAACAGAGTTTAACTTCATTAATTTTCAAAAAGGGTGTAAACCCTCAATTTTACAGAGTACAGCTCAACGATTACCAATCAAAAACAAGTTGCAACGAAGCTATCTTCGCAAGTACACATTCAAAACTCACTGTGAAGCCAAGCTTCAACCAAAACATTACACTCACAAAGCGCATCCACCCTATCAAGGGTTTGATTTTAAAACATGTTTATAATAACCTATAACAACATAATAACAACACAATATAACTCGTGGCAAGACGAGAAAGGGTATTCAAACCCTGGGTGAGTCCAACGACCACCCCAACTGCATTTAAGGAGAGAACCCATCCTTCAAACCACGGGGCTTACCCGAAATGGAGCCACGAGCCACGACTGTCGCAGGGGTAGACTTCTTATCCCTGTACGAGCTGCACTTCAACGAGCACCTACAGCAAGTGTAAACCCTTGTCAGCAAATCATCTTACATGTAAAAAGCCTGAAAGTATTTTCTTAATCGAAACTTGTTGCGTACAAAAGAAAGGTTTATGTAATCTTTACCTGTCACGGGGAGTATGGAGAGCTGTTTTGTGAGCAATGTCACCTACAAACGACACAGTGGAGAACCCATCAACTGTCAAAACCTCACACAGTAGCAAGCTTCGAAAAGCCGAGAAGAAAACTGAAGATTCACCAAACTACACAGACCGTGGGGAGAAGGTTTCATAGGCAGCGAAACACAAACAGTAAGAAGAACAACTCCACGACCGACAGAGAAATAACTAGCAATCAAAACCACTCATTGAGGACGGAGGCAGCACAGAGTCAAGGTATAATGCGATGGTAACCAGGAGAACGACGACGGCCATGGAAGACGAGTCCAAGCAACCCTGGAGCAGCATAAACTGTGGGACAACAATGCTTTAGGTTAGGTTTTCAGAGTGTTTTATACTCTCTGCACATGGACAGGATTCCTCCACATAGCCTTAAATTTATTCAACGACGAGGGTCGTGATCCATAGTTCCTGCATGGAGAAATATATTATTTGTTTGATTTTGCAGTGCAGGGTAAAACTATATCAACAGCTCAATAATTTGGAGCCAACCTCTAATCATTTGCATTATGTATTATATGAACCCAATCACCAAATTATTATCGTGGAAGAGTTTACGTTGACCAAGCAAGGTGTCACGTATAACCATAAACATAAACCCGACGTGGAATAAGCCAAACCCTCGCTACAACAACGTATATTGTTTTATATTAAACTTTATCATAACGAGTTAAGTGATGGCATAACTATTTTTCTAACTTGGTCTTAATAAGTTAGATAGCATATGATATATGTTATGTTTTTCGATTAGGACATAGTTGAGTCTTAGTATAGTTTTTCTAGAGTGCATATTAACTATTACAAGACCATGGCGACTCTAGTAACAAAGCTTTAAGACCCTTAAGTTGTTCCTTGCAAACTTAAACTCGATGAAGGTTGGGATTTGAGTGCTTGGTAAGTTAACCTTTGATATACCACTCATTTTTATAGCTTGGGTATAGTAAACCCTTTTTACTTTAAGAATATTCTAAGTCTAGCATTAATAGATAGTATCTTATAATAATAATGCCAAGAAGTTAAGGCTAGGATTGAATATGTGACAGTAACAAACTTTTGTAGATGGATGGCTCATCAAACAAGTCAATTATGCATAACTAAGAATTATAAATGAACTGATAACTCCCATAGCATCAAAACTATGAAGTAGTACATTTCTTAAAAGGCAAAAGTATTATCACAAAAGTATGTCATATAGTTTATGCGACATTACTTTGTTAATACTTGGGAGTATTTCCAACTTGGCTTTATGTCTAGTGGACAGTAAGATAATTACAGAGATAAAATTGGTGATAGGAATAAGGACGATCCTATTACATTTTCAAAAGTAAATAGAACTCAAAGTTATACTTGGGAACAAAGTATGGGTAGCCTTAAGCTCTTGTAGAAGAGTATAATGGTCATAGTTTCTACTTTCAAAAGTTCTTACTGTTTATAAGATAATAGGTTATGAGTGCCCTATAGAAATAAGATAAGGGCCAATGATTATACAAGCAAGACAAGATAATATTGCAAAATATTGTCAAGTAAAACAATGTTTATGAGTATTACTAACCACTTAGACTAAAGAAGAAATACACATATCTGAGATTCTAGTGGTAAAGTCGCAATTATGCTGTACTGTCATTACACTTTTTCCAAGCTTGTTTATTTGAACAATTGATGAAAATCAAATGATTTTACCTTACAGGAGTTGTCTAGTGTTTAGCAGCTTCTTGTACTAAGCTTTTTAATTTGCAAACAAAATACTGCTGACACTAATAAATCTTTAAAAATATATACTTGATCGATCATACCTGTAAAAACCTGTAAGAAACAGTATTCATCTGCGTTAGCACGAATGCTAAGTAAGCCCTGGATCTAAAAGTAGAATCCACCTACTGACATAAAAGAGCTAATCAGTAAACTGAAGCAAATAACACACAAAAATATTTTATCCTGCTACGAAAATTTAAACTGTTAAGAAACCACTTACTTAACTGATCTTTAGGCTAACTGTTAGCTGTTAGTAGAACCGCAGGTTATAACATTTATTATTAACTCGAAAATTTTAATTTTTTATGAAAAATTGGGGTTGTGACATGTGGTATCTGAGCACAAGGTTCAAACACTAGGCCTTGATGTAGCTCGACTAGCTTTCATAAAACAGTAAATTAAATTATTATGCTAATGTATTTTATTTTATTTTTTTATGTTATTCAACGGAGAATTGTCTTTTTTCTGAAGTTTAACAGGTAGGTATGGAAAGGCTGGGAGAGTATGCAGAGGAGGAGTCTCTAGCTACAGAAACAAGAAATTTACCTAGAGATCCTATACTAGGGGATGTAACTACAAATTCCTCAGAGTTGTTACAGACTGTAAAAGATTTGAAAACTGAAATGGAGTCTGTAAAGAAAGAGAATGAAAGGATTATGAGAGCTCAAGAAGAGCTGAATCAGATCCTAGTGGAAAAGTTTCAAACCGAAGGAAGGGGTAGAAGTTCAGAATCTGAAGATGCTAGCCATCTAAGAAAATCTAAAAAGATGAAGCATACAAAGACTGAAACTAGTTCATCGTCAGAAGTGTTTGGTGAATGACAAAGTTATCATACTACTAGTGATAGTAGTGATGATGATCTGTACGTCAAGAAGAGGAAATATAAACCTTATGAGGAAATCTCAGGGGAATTCAAAAAGATAAAACCACCAAACTTTAATGGAGAGACTGAGAAGGGGGAGGAAGTTGAGTCCTGGTTGTCCGGGATGAAGAAGTACTTCCAGATATATAATTATTCTAACCAGTTAAAGGCTAGGATGGCTATATATAACCTCTCAGGAAAGGCTGATATTTGGTGGCAGGACTTGAAGAGAGTTAAGGGTATAAAAGAGAATGAAGTTAACTCGAGTACCTTTAAGCGGTATTTTAAAAAGAAATTTCTGTCTGAGCAGTATTACGAGGAAAGGGCTAAGGAGTTTTATGAGCTAAAGTTAGGTTCAATGACAATGAAGGATCTGAACAGTAAATTCTTAAGTCTACTTAGGTATGTACCCTACCTAGTGGATGAGAAACCAAAAGTACAGTGATTCCTTAGCTGTTTACCCTATCATATTAAAGATAGAATTGAATATGATAATCCAAAGACCCTAGAGGAAGCTATGAGGAAGGCTAATTTTTGCTTTGAGCAAAATCAGAAGAAAGAAAGCCTGGCCAACTGGAAGGCTAAGAAAAATAACAATCAGTTCGCATTCAAGAAGAAGGATTTTGTGCCTAACAGGAATTTTAAGAACAATAAGGTCAAAAACTATTCTAACAACAAGAATTTCCAGGGAAATAGGAATAGTACACCCAACAATCAGAACAATTTTAAGGGTAAGGAAACTGCAAATAATCCTGGAAGTTTTACCAAGAATTTTGAGCGTAAAGAGCCTGTGAAGTGCTGGGAATGTAATGGGCTACACTATGCTTCAGTCTGTCCAAACCGGAAGAATACTGTTAGCAACATTCATACCGTACAGGAGGAGATGACTATTGGGGAACTAGCAAGGAGCATGCCAAGAATTAACGCAGCCTTGGAGAACCGACAAGCTGAATATCAGACTTCCATGGTGGAAGTAAAAGGTATGATTAATCAGACCCCTGTAAAAATTTTAATTGATCCAGGAGCTAGTCTTAGTTATATTGCACCTCGGATAGTGGAAAAATGTAAGTTATCTGTCGATAAGTTTGAGAATTCATGGTTAGTTCAGTTAGCCACTAGGGATAAAAGAAAAGTAACTTGCTTTGTGAAAGAATGTCTTTTACTTATGGATAAACTTGAAACTATTGTTAAACTTAATGTTTTGCCACTTGGCTCATATGATTTGTTGATTGGTATGGACTGGTTAGAACATCATAGAGTAATTTTAAACTGTTACGATAAAACTTTCACATGCTTAAACAGTGATGAACAACCAGTAATTGTTAAGGGTATTCCTAGAAAAACTATGGTAAGGCAGATTTATGCTTTACAACTTAAAAGAGCTGTTAGAAAAGGATGTAAAGCTTACGCTGTAACAATTATTGATGAAGAAAGTAAAATCAAAATAGATAAGTTAAAAATAGAAGATATCCCTGTTTTAAAAGAATATGTTGATGTATTCCCAGAAGAAATTTCGGAATTGCCTCCAAAAAGGGAATTGGATTTCACCATTGAGCTGGTACCAGGTGTAGTACCCAGCTCAAAGGGCCCTTACCGAATGAACATATTGGAGCTTAATGAGTTAAAATCGCAATTAAAAGAGTTAATAGATAAAAAATACATTCAGCCAGGTGTGTCTCCCTGGGGGGCACCTGTCATCTTTGTTAAAAAGAAGGACGAAACTATGCGATTATGCATAGACTACCGTCAGCTAAACAAGATGACTATTAAAAATCGATATCCGTTGCCCCGTATAGATGATTTATTTGATCAACTACGTGGAGCCACGGTGTTTTCAATGATAGACTTAAGGTCAGGATATCATCAAGTGAGGATTAAATATGAAGACATCTTCAAGACAGCCTTTAGAACAAGATACAGACACTACGAATTTGTCGTAATGCCGTTCGGGCTTGCTAACGCCCCAGCTATCTTTATGTGTTTAATGAACAATATAATGCATAAGTATTTAGACAAGTTCGTGGTCGTGTTCATCGACGACATCTTAATCTATTCAAAAACTGAAGAAAAACGTAAAGAACACCTAAAAATTGTTTTGCAAGAGTTACGAGAACATCAACTCTTCGCAAAATTTAGTAAGTGTGATTTCTTTAAGGATAAGATTCAGTATTTAGGTCACGTAGTGACCAAGGAAGGGATTTCCGTAGATCCTGAAAAGATACGGGCAATCGAAGATTGGCCAGTTCCTAAAGATGTGACGGATGTTAGATCTTTCATGGGCATTACCGGTTACTATCGGAGGTTCATTGAAGGTTTCTCGAGGATAGACAATCCGATAACTTCCTTGCAGAAGAAAGGAAAGAAGTTTGACTAGAACCAGAAATGTGAAGAAAGTTTTAAGAAGTTGAAAACTTTATTAACCAGTGCACCTATTTTAAGAATATTATATCCTAATAAAGAGTTTGTAGTATGCACTGATGCTTGTAATGAAGGCTTAGGCGGTGTTTTGACTCAAGAAGGGCATGCTATTGCCTATGAGTCTAGAAAGTTAAAAATTCACCAAAAGAATTACACAACATATGATCTGGAACTAGTAGCTGTGATACACACCTTAAAAATGTGGCGACACCACTTAATCGGCAGAAAATTTGTTTTAATGACTGATAATAAAGGACTGAAATATCTTTTAGATCAGCTGAATCTAAATGCTAGACAAGCTAGGTGGTTAGCTTTCTCAAGCAAGTATGATTTTGAAATACAACATATAAAACGTAAAGAAAATAAAGTCGTTGATGCATTAAGTAGGAACGCAAGGCTGGATTTTGCAACAACAATCAGTACTTACGTTTCAGACTTAGATGAACAGCTTAAAGAAGGGGTAAAACAAGATAAAATTTATCAGAAATTGCAAGCTAAGGCTAAGGAAAACCCTGCAGAAAACTTAATAAAAGGTTACAGTTTAAATGAAAAAGTGTTTTTACTGTTTAAAGATAAACTGTATGTACGTAATGTACCTAAAGTTAAGCTGTTAATTCTGGATGAAATCCATAAAACACCATATTCAGGTCATCCAAGTTATCAAAAAAACTATAACCATGCTAAGGAAAGAGTATTTTTGGCCAAATATGAAGACTGAAGTAGCTGATTATATTGCAAGATGTTTAGAATGTCAACAGGTAAAAACCGAACACCAACACCCAGCTGGTTTGCTACAGCCTTTACCTATTCCTAGCTAAAAATGGGAAGTGATTAGTCTAGACTTTATTACTGGACAGCCTAGAAATCAGAATCAGAATGACTCTATTATGGTAGTGGTTGATAAGTTAAGTAAGGCAACTCATTTTATACATGTTAAAACTACTTACAAGGCTGCCAATATAGCTAATATTTCTCTAAAGTAGATCTTTCGATTACATGGGATGCCAAAAATCATAATCTCAGACAAAGATCCTATGTTCACAGGGAACTTTTGGAAGTCCTTGTTTAAAGGATTAAATACAACATTGAATTTCAGTACTTCTTTCCATCCTCAAACATATGGACAAACTGAACGGGTAAACCAGGTACTGGAAGATTTATTAAGAATGTATGTGAAAGATCAGCCAGGTAAGTGGGAAGACTATTTACATCTAGTAGAATTTGCGTATAATAACAATTATCAGGCATCAGCTAGATTCAGTTCATTTGAAATTTTGTATGGACGAAAATGTAATACTCCTATCTCTTGGAGTAATCCAATAGATAGATTGGTATTGGGTCCATAATTGTTGAAAGAAATGGAGGAAATTGTGAAACAAGTGCAGGGAAATTTAAAAGTGGCACAGGATCGACAGAAGAGTCAAGCAGACTTGAATAGAACTCCAAAGGAGTTCCAGGTAGGTGAACATGTGTTCATCAAGGTAAGGCCCAAGAAAAGCTCTCTAAGACTAGGAAGTTGTGCAAAATTGGCACCTCGTTACTGTGGTCCATTTGAAATATTGTCTAGGATTGGTCAAGTAGCCTATCAATTAGCATTACCACCCAACTTAATAGTACACAATGTTTTTCATATTTCTGTTTTAAAGAAATATGCTCATGATGCTACTCATGTGATTAATTGGAATGTTGTACAGGTGGAACCAGAAGGAGAATTCCTGGTGGAACCAGACTGTATCCTCGGGAGGAGGGAAATTACACTTCGGAACCGCACCATTGGACAGGTGAAGGTGCAATGGAAGCACCTTAGTCTTGAAGAAGCCACCTGGGAATTGGAAAGTAAGATGTGAGAAGCATATCCAATTCTGTTCTAGGGGACTTCGGAGGATGAGGAATAAATAAGATCGAGGACGATGTTATATTTTAAGGGGGCGTGTATGTCACATGCCCCAATTTTGTAAAACAATGTAATCTTATTTTGATATTATTCCCAAACATTATGTTAAATTTAATGCTAAGTGGAAACTGATGACTCAGCAGAGTCAAGGATGTGGAATGTAATTCTGAATATTTAATTTTTAATAAATAAAAGTGGAGACAACAGCCTGGGAGAGCTATTAAAAAGAGTGTTACTCGTCAAGTGGTGGAAGGAACTAGGTGGAGAGCAAAAAGACAAGTGGCAGCATCCTCAAACACTTCCTATGTTGCAGGTGGCAACTTCCCTACATTTAGGGTCATGATCCCCCAAGAAAGTGGGATCAGAGCAGGTGGTTCAATTAATGACAACTAACCCAAAAAGACCTTAGGCAATCTTATTAAAAGTGCCCAATGTAGAGAGCTGAGGCTGCTCATTCCAGGAGAAGAATCATTCAGGTGAATGCACTTCAAGAAACCACTTACTTAACTAATATTTAGGCTAACTGTTAGTAGAACCGCAGGTTATAACATTTATTATTAATTCAAAAATTTTAAATTTTTATGAAAAATTGGGGTTGTGACAGTTAATCTTCTGATTCACCTCATACTTGAGCCCATAATCAACTGTACCCCTTAGGTACCTCAGAATATGCTTTGCAGCAATCAAGTGAACATGTCTCGGATCGGTCAGGAACTGGCTCAAGGTGTTCACAGCAAAGCAAATATATGGTCTCGTGTTTGTCAGGTACATCAAGGACCCAATCATCTGATGACACATCGTAGCATCAACTGCTTCTGATGAAGCATCACTCAATAGCTTCAGGTTCGATGCCATAGGTGTGGTCATGGCCTTGCAATCCATCATCCCAAACCTCTTCAGGATCTCTACTGCATACTTCCCTTGTCCGAGGGAGATTCCATCCTTATTCTGCCACACCTCCATGCCTAGAAAATAGTGCATCATACCCAAGTCCTTCATTTCGAACTCAGTAGCAAGCTTCCTCTTCGTATCAGTAATCAACCCATCCATACCTATTACAAACAAATCATCTACATACAGTAGGAGTATCACTGGGTTACCATCTTCAACCTTGTAGTAAAGGTTGGAATCTGCTTTACTTTTGGTACAGCCCAAACTGGATAGAAAGCCATCAATTATGTCGTACCATGTCCTGGGTGCCTATTTCAAATCGTACAGGGCTTTCTTCAATCTACACACATGAGACTCCCTATCATGTGTCTCAATACCTAGTGGCTGCTCTACGTATACTTCCTCTTCCACTACACCATTCAAGAAAGCAGTCTTAACATCCATTTGGTGTATCTTCCATTTCATCACTGCATCCAGAGCAAGTACTGATCGGATGGAAGTATATCTGGCTACAGGTTCAAAGGTTTCTTCATAATCTATTCCTTCTTTCTGTGAGAAGCCACGAGCCACGAATCTTGCTTTATATTTCTCTATGGTGCCATCTGCAGCATGCTTGATATTGTAGATCCATTTGTAAGTTACAACAGACTTCCCTTCTGGTCTTGGGACAACATCCCAAACATCATTCTTCATGATCTATTGATACTCTTCGATCATAGCATCATTCCATTCTTTTCTTTATGTCGCTTCTTCATAGTTGGAAGGTTCTTTATCGATGAAGTCACATAATAAAGCTACATATTCGGAGCAGGACCTGGTCCTCTTTCTTTCTCTATGATTATGTTCTGGAGCCCCATATCTTTCTGCATCTTGGATAGCTTCTCGTACCCAAGCAGGTTTCCTCTTATGAGGATTCTTCTCCTGAGGTGTATCTACATGTTCTTCTAGTTCTTGGTCTTCTTCTTGAATTTCTTCGTTCATGGTTGTGTCATGAATTCTGGGTGCTTCTGTTTCTTCAGGATCTTCAGTAGGTCTCTTTCTGGATTTGTTGTAAGCTGAGTCTTCGTCAAATGTTACGTCCCTGTTGATGTCGATCTTATTGAATCCTGGGAAGTATATTCTGTAAGTCTTCAAGCTTTCAGAGTATCCCACAAATATACCCTTCTTTCCCGAAGGATCTAACTTTGTCCTCTTTTCTTTTAGAATGTGTATGGACACTGGATAACCAAATATTCTGAGATGGTTGACTTCTGGTTTCTTGCCGCAAAAGACTTCTTCAGGTGTCTTGTTCTTGAGTACTTTGTGTGGAGTACGGTTTTATACATACACTATTGTTCTGGCAGCTTCTACCCATAGATGCATGGGAAGATCTTGATCATGAAGCATTGCTCTTACAGCTTCCATGATAGTTCTATTCTTCCTTTCTGCAACCCCATTCTGTTGTGGATTATATGGAGTGGATAACTCCCTCTTAAACCCTAAATCTTTGCATAACTATTTGAATTCATTTGATGTGAATTCTTAGCCATTATTTGATCGAAAGGTCTTGATCTTCTTTTCAATGTGGTTCTCGATCAAGGCTTTGAATTCCTCGAATTTGCTGAATATTTCATCTTTGTTCTTCATAAAGTATATCCATGTCTTCCTATAAAAATCATCAATAAAAGAAACATAGTATACATACTCGCTTAAAGAACTAGATGACATTGGACCGCATACATCGAAGTGAATGATTTCCAAGATTCCTTTTGCTTTGCTTTCGCTACTTGGAAATGTCTTCTTTGTGTTCTTTCCTTTCGCACATCCTTTGCAGACTCCTTCATGTTTTGCCTGAATTTTTGGAAGACCTTCAACAACTTTGCTTGCAAGTGGTAGTGCTTTGTAATGCACATGTGCAATCCTTCTATGCCAAAGTTCATTTGGCTCTACTGTGTCATGGACCAAAGCTTGTTCTGGATGGCCCTTCAATTTGTATAATGCTCCTTCTTGTTCTCCAATTACTATTGCATCATCAATAGTCTTTCCTCTTGGCCACATGAGGACTTGGCCATCTACAAATGCAACCCTCATGCCTTTTGGATCTAGTGTCGATATGGAGAGAAGGTTCTTCTTTAGTTCTGGTACAAACAAGACATCCTTCATTTTCATAGACTTTCCAGATTCTAGCTTGTAGGAGGATTCACCACTACCTTTTATGGGATATTGGTAGTCATCCCCAAGTTTCATCTTATGGGGTGAATTATGTTCGGATAGTTTTTCAAAAGATTCCTTGAATCCTGTCACGTGTTTGGAAGCCCCACTGTCAATAAGCCAATCTTTGCTTCCATGTGTGACAGTTCCCATGAAAGTGGAGATCAGAACATATTCTTCATCACTTGAAGAGTCTTCACTTTCTTATTTTACTCTCTTTTCTGGGAGGATCATCACCTTCAGTAGTGTGAGCATGATGTCTTCTTTTGGAGTTCTTCTTCTTCTTATCCACTCTTATTCATGGGACAATTTCTAGCAAAGTGTCCTCTTTCATCACATGTATAGCATCTGAGTTTGGATGGATCCTTCTTCACAAAATTATCTTTCTGATGAGAATGCTTACCTTGGTGATGATGATTTTCCTTTCTGCCTTTCCTGGAGTGTACTATGAGAGCTTGATCTTCATTTCCCATATTTTCTTCTCGAGTTACTATTCGAGGTTCTTCTTGTGAGGATTCTTCCCATTGTCTGCTGGACTTGATTAGCTTCTTTCTAGCATATATTCCTTGGATGAAAGAATCCCATGACCCAGGGAGACCATTCATGGTTGTCATCACAATTTCTGCATTCTCCACTTCTTCATCTACTGCTTCAAGTTGTTCTTTGATCTGGGAGACCCTTGTAAAGTATGACTGTATGGTCTCCTCATTCTGGATCTTTACATTCTTCAACTGGTTCCTCAAAGTCATCTTCCAGTTTATGTTCTTCTCTTCAAACAGTTTGGTTAGGGCATCAAACATGGCCTTAGGGAGGACACTTGTGGTATGAAGTGATCCTTGATTGAATCAACAATAATCCTCTTATCCATAACCAACTTCTTCTTATGTAAGGCCTTAGCCTCGTCTTCCTTTGGAACTAGAACCTCCTCATCAACATTGATGTAGGAGTCCAACTCATTTTCTTCCAGGACTAGGGAGATCCTATAATTCCAAGCTCGGAAGTTATCAGCAACCTCAAGCTTTTCATCAAGCTTGGTATGATGAGACATCTTAACTGAGAACCTCAAATGGAAATACAAAAGATTTAGATCTTACCAGGTCAAGATGTTGGATCTGGTTTTGGAGCTGAATTTCTGTAGTGCTAGTTCAGGAACAAATTAGGGTTTGACTTTCCCAGAGTTCTGTCCAACCAAATTATTTGATCTTGATCTCTAAACTTTGATTTTGAGGAGGAGATCAATCCAGGCCTGGGCTCACTCAAAAATTCCACTTCTGTGGAAAGTCCTAATTTTCGGCAGTAGTGTCGGATGAAAAACTAAAAATGCTCAGAATCAGATTCTGCTTCGACAGAAAGATGCGCCCTAGGGAGGAGAGTCAACCCAACCTTCTTTTGCTGAAAATCTGTGGAGAGAGATCCAAAAAGTGGGAAGCCCTAGTTCCTGCAGCTTCATAGTATCTTCTTCTCAGGTTAGCTCTGATACCATGTTATATTTTTAACATTTAATCTAGCATTATATTAGGATCTTTAACTGAGAGAATAACAAGCACAACAATAAAAAACAAGAGACAATGAACACAGTGTTTTTCCTCGGGGAAACCATAAATGAAGAAAACCCTGCAACTTCCTTAGAGATAGAATCAACACCAAAAGTAAAACCCCAAAACAGTAAGATGATCTCCCGACAGCAGTACCCTCTTTCTTTCTAGCCCCAACAACTTTTTCTCCCTTAGCTATGCACTACATCTGAGTGTGAGTGAGTGTGTGATAAATAGAGAGGCTCACTCTCTATTTATACTAATTCCCGACTTGACAATAACTCACTAGGGTCGACTTCACTAGGAGAGTCTAATAACCCTAGGGCCCCGCAACTGTGGGGAATTTAACCCTTGATCAATAGGAGGGTTACCCACAATGACTTGACATGACTTGTTTACATTATAGAAACTCCTGATCGGAACATCGGGGCATGACATGACTAAATTACATTACAAACACTTCCTGGAATAAACATCGGGGTACAATACATAAGATATACAAGTGAATACATTCTGAACTTACAATTACATCAACATCAAGAGTAGAGCACCATGGCTAGAGGCAGGGGACAAGAATACAAAATTTTTCCATCATCATGCTTCTCACAGGAAAAATATCAATATATTCTAGAAATCAAGGATGAAGAAGGTGAAACAACACAAACCTTTAAAGACAAGGCTAAAGCAGCAGAAGAGCACTTCCAGAAAAGATTTACAGCCCCTCAAGGGTGCCCTATTCATGTAATCCTAGAAGTTCTCAGTCTTTTCCCTTGGTTAATCACAGAGGAGATGAAACAAGATCTAATGGAGGAAGTGTCAGAGGATGACCTTAGCAAAATTTTGCACTTTCCAGAAAGGCAAAAGTCCTAGCTTAGATGGGTTTACCTTGGATTTCTTTCTTGGTTTTTATGATATGCTAAAAATGATATCCTGAAGGTGGTAAGAGAGTCACAACAAACATGAAAGGTCTTAGGGGCAATGAATGCCACCTTTATCACCATCATACCTAAAAAGCAGAGAGGTGAAACCTTTGAGGATTTCAGACTAATCTCTTGTTGCAACATGATTTATAAAATCATAGCAAAAACAATAGCACAAAGAATGAAACCTATTTTGAGTCAGTTCATTACAGAGGAACAATTTGGCTTTCTGTTCAATAAGAAGATCCATGATGTAGTGTCTTTAGCATAGGACGCCATGCATTCCATCAAAATAGAAAAGCAATAAGCTTTTGCAATAAAGGTATACCTATCCAAAGCATATGATAGAGCGAGTTGGACTTTCTTGCATATGGTCTTAGTTTAGATAGGAATGTTAGCAGAGATGGTGGAATGGATTATGGGGTGCATTAAGTCGACCTCATTTGCGGTCCTGATGAATGGATCCCCGTCAAATTTATTTCTTCCATCAAGAGGATTAAGGCAGGGATGTCCTCTTTCTCCCATTCTCTTTTTGTTAGTAGTGGAAGCACTAAGTAGATCTATTCACAAAGCAAGAGAAGAAAGGATGATAAAGGGGCTAAGAATTTCCAATCAGATTGAACTCACACATGTTTTGTTTGTAGATGATGTGTTAATGTTTGGAGAAGGTACCCTAGGAAATCTGGAAAAACTAGTTAAGGTTCTAGATAATTATTAGAAAGCAACAGGGATGGAAATGAATATGGAAAAGTTGAAGTTATCTTACAACAATGTACAAGAGGAAACTTTAACATAAGCTAAGGAGTTAATCCCAGTTTCAGTAGCTCCATTATCAGAAGGGTTCAAATATCTAGGGTTTCAATTGAAACCAAATGCTTACTCTTTTCAGGATTGAACCTGGTTGTACAAAAAAATTGATAATAGAGTGTCCACATGGACCAACATATTTCTTTCAAGGGGAGAGCGTTTAGTCCTATTAAAAGCAGAGCATCCCTATTTATTAGGCCTCAATATCTTACATACCAAAAGGAATATTTACGAGAATCAGAAGAAGAAGAAAAAATGCCTCTCCTTATTGTGGACTGCTAGCAAAAAAGTAGAACGTATTCCGTTAGAGAAATGGACCACTATATCCCTCCCTAAATCCAAAGGAGGCTGGGGAATTAAAAACCCTGATCTTTTTCGCAAATCCTTAGCAGCCAAATCTCTGTGACGTATGGTTGAGAATCTCGAGTCTCTATGGGGTAGAACTGTGAGAGTTAAATCTTTCCCTAACTCCTCAATATAGGAATGGTTCAGACAGCTGGTTAAAACACACAAAGGAGGATATGTATGCTGGAAAGCCTTTGTCATGGTTTTTCATTTAATAGGTAATTTGGTAGCATGGGAAATTGGGAATGGAAGAAGCATACAAATTGGATGAGATCTGTGGGCAGGATCAGGTGAAAACTTTAGACTACCAGATCACCTTATCACACAGCTAGCAGACAGAGGAGGCAGAATGTTAGCAGATGCGCGCTCTCAGACAAAGGAAGGAACAGTTTGGAAAACAACGCAAGAATTGGGGCTAGAGGAAAATGAAGCAGCAGAATGGAGTAGATAAATAAGTCAGCTTGAAAATAGCTTCATTCAGTTAAGAGAGGAAAGGGACAAATTAATTTAGTCATGGAACAGGAAGGATGGAAAATTCTCAACAAAGTTGGGATATGAAGCAATGGTACACTTGGAAAATCAACAGTCAGAGTGCTAGTGGTGGTTTAGAATATGGAAAAATCAGGCACCCCTCAAAGCCATCTTAACACTGTGGCTGACCACGAATAACAAACTTTTAACCTGGGAATCTTTACTCAAATGAGGCGTCATTGGGCGTGGAATTTGCTTATTATGCAGAGCTGAAGGAGAATCGAACTCACAATTTTTTTCAATTGCAAATATGCAGGTACAATGTGGAAACAAGTCAGTTACAAGCTAGATACTTCTTCCAATCCAGATGAGGACAAATCTCTTGAGCATAGATTAAAAAAATTGTGTGGAAATGAAAGGGTACGTACCCATGAAGCACTCCCAACCCTATTTGTTTTTACTATATGGGAAACAAGAAGTAGAGTCCTTTTCAAAAACACTTGGACATCAATAGAAATAATGGTAAATGTGTTAATGCAGAAATTGAGTGAACATCAAGCACTTCCAAATCCAAAACCAGCAAGATCTATTACAGCACCGGAAATAGATAAAATCAAACCATGGGGCTTCTTTGATGGAGCCAGTCAAGGGGAACCTCCTTTGGGAGGAGTTGGAGGCATCTTATTCCTCAACGAGGCTACAAGATTCGAGATAAAATTTGCACCAGGGAAAGGCACGAACAATAAAGCAGAACTTGTATCCCTCTGGACGGTTCTTATATGGGTTTAGGAAAAACAAGTTCAAAACTTACAACTCTTTGGGGATTCCAAGATGACAACAAACTGGGCAAATAGAAACATTCAGATAAATTCTCCTCATCTCCAACGTTTGCTAAGAGCAATAAGAGACCAAATGGCGGCATTCGAGTCAATTGCCTTCCAACATATTAAAGAGAATTGAACACAGAGAATGATAAACTCCCAAAATTGGCTCTTGCTCTCCCTCCAGGTTTAATGGAGGTGACACGCTTTGTAAATAACCAAGTGGTAAATCAGTATGTAAGCTTGTAAGATATTAAGCAAAATGGATAATATGATCTTTTTTATGTCAAGAGAAGCCCACCAAATGTAACAAAGTGTGAGGCGATTTTGTTGTACTTTATGTATGCTCCTAGAGGGTAGCCCATGTTTATTCAGTGTGAATAAAGAGATTTTTTTCCTTGGAAAAAATAAAAATACACACACACACACACAAACATATATATAGAGAGAGAGAGAATGCATCCTAGTTTACTGGGCATCCATTGCATACATACCCAAGGGGATCATCAATCAAATTCATCAGAAGATATTTTCTTTCCTCGTGACTACAAGCAAACAGGATGAAGGCATCCCACTAGTAAAATGGGTATTTTTTGAGGTCAATCTCATTTGCCATTATTGTGTCTCAAACCAGTGTCTCAAACCACATATTATGCACAAGTAAAACATCTGAAGGCTTCATTATTCTAGAATGGGAAGTTTCTCCATCACAAACATATGATATTTGTATAGTGGTATAGTCATTTTTCATCACATTTGTACTGACTTCCTTTTCTCTTTTCACATTAGCAAATGGTTAGCCTTACAAAGTCTAAGACATTAATGTCGCATAACATTTTCCAATTGGATATGTTCTTATACAAGCCTATATTTCTGACACATACTCTTAGCTAATGATTCGTTCAAAATTTCCATGAAGTCATAAAAGTGATTATCATATTACTTTTTTTTTAACCAAAACGAATATTTTTTTATTTATTTTCATGAGATTTGTTATTTACAAAGATCTGAATTGACAATTGCCAATCAACAAGATTATACAATCCAAAAGGAGTATGCTAGAAGGGCCAAAGACTGTACAATTTCATACAGAGAAGGAGTAAGACTCCCAAAAAGACAAATTACAGCATAGAGAAAAACAATTAGGGAATTGGATGAAGATAGTTGTGTTCTCCGTTGATGCTAAGAAGCCCCTGAGGCAACAGGCAAGCTTTGTTATAAGCCAGGGCATCTGCAAAATGATTAAGATCCCGAAGGATGTGGAAAAACCCAACCTTGTCAAATTCTTTCAATGTATTACGAATTCTCTACAAAGTTGAATTCAAAGCAGAATTATTGAAGCAATCAGCTGAATTTAGTGTTTTAATCAACATCTCAGAATCGTTGAAGATTTGAATTGACTTGTATCCAAAATCCTTGGCAATGTGACTCGCCATGAGAAGGATGTAGCTTTCATCTGGGTTATTTTACATGGTTCCAAGACCCCAACTAAAACTGAATTCAGACAATCTATCTTGAGAGATAACCAGTCCCACGACACCTGAGATCCCAGGATTCCCCTTGGATGCTCCATCGAAAAAAATTACCACTACAGAAGAACTCATCCATAATGTTTTTAATTCGTCAATAGTTCCATGAAAGCGCCAAGGAAAATCACTGATAGGATTAGAGCAAACCAATTTTCTCAACCCAAGAGAATTAATTCCCAACCACGTTGAAAATGCAGAAGGTAGAGGAGTAGAAGTCATCGAGTTAGAAGCCATCGAGCTGCCAAATAATTCAACAATTTGCAGTTTAATTTTAAATTCCAGTTGTTGCTGATTCAGAGGCTTATGGTTGAATATACAGTTGTTTCTGAAAATCCAAAGTTTCCACCATATGAGCTTGGGGATTGAGTGCTAGATCAAATGCCAGATAGGGGAGATACCCAAATTATGAGGATGCTGACCATTCCAGGTGAGGTAAAATTCAATTGCAGGGGATTGGGAAGGGACAAAGAAGCAAGTGTCATGGAGCACCAAATCCCACACCGTTTTAGAAAATTCACAGCCGATAAATAAGTGATCAACTGATTCAAATTTTGAGTTGCAAAAACAACATCTAAATGGGCTATAAAAGCCACGTTTAAGCAGGTTGTCACCAGTGAGAACTTTCTTATGCAGGAGCAACCATGATTTTTTTTTTACCTTGGGAAGGTAATGCAATGACCAGACTGATTTCCAGATCATTGAGGAGAGGATAGAAGGATGAGAAGCTTGGAGTTCAGAGTAACCATTTGTTGCTGAGTACGATCCAGTGATTCCCCAGCCTCAACTATCTTTAAAGGAGTAATGGACTGGAGCAAGTCCAGAAAGAGAGGAGATCATAAAAAATAATTGGGAGCCAAGACAGCCAGGGAGGTCGGGGAAAGACAGGTCTACCCAATTTCCAACGTTGTCCCAAGAGCAGATATCAGCCAAATGGAGCAGGCCTTTGTTAGTTGACCAGTCCATTATGTCTGCCAACGAAATGATAGAGGAAAGAGCAGGGTTTCCTGATATTTTATCCTCCCAGAGAAGGATCTTCTTCCCATTTCCTAGGATTCTATAGAGTTGTTGATTAAAATTTTCAATTCCTTTTCTACAATAATTCCAGATAGCTATTCATGTGGGCGTATTAGACGATGTTATATTTCTCAAAGAGCCTCCCTTGAGATACTTCATCCTGAAGATCTTACTGACAAGGTGATTGTTTTCTACACAGAGCTTCCAAATAAGTTTACCACCCATTTCCAGGTTAGCCAGACTAGTGTCACGAATCTGTAAACCACCTTCAGAAATAGGTTTTTTAAGGATTTCCCAACTTGCAAAGTGCATTTTATTCTGACTTCCTTTGCCGTCATTCCAGAGAAAATCTTGCAAAAGTTTAGAAATCTGAGTCGAGATAGACTTGGGGGAAACCAACAAGGAGGATTGAAAGATAGGAAGAGTAGAAAGATCTGACTTGATCAAAATCAATTTTCCCACCTTAGTTAACCACTGCCCACCCCAAGAAACAATTTTAGCTTTCATAGTAGCAAGCACTTCAAGCCAGCGAGAAGGAGGAGTTGGGCCAAGAGTTAAAGGAAATCCCAAATACTTTATCCTATCCCACTTGTCATAGCCAGGGAACCCCAAGAAATTTTCTATTCAAAGAATAGCAGGAAGATCTACATTCCAGCCGTAGATTGCACTTTTATTATTGTTGATCAAGGCTCCTGAAACAAGGCAGAACTTCTGAAGAATATCATTAAAGGCCCTGACAATATTCAATGAGGCCCCACCTAAAAGAAGAGAATCATTCGCAAAGAGGGTGTGGTTTATTGGTTCCACACCCCTAGCAATCTTGATTCCCAGAATGAATTTAGCTTCCTTTTCAACTGAGAGTTTTCTGCTAAGAGTTTATGCCATCAATATGTAAAGAAAAGGCGACATCGTGAAACCTTGGCGAAGGCCTCCAGTGGCTTGGAAAAATTCAGTTGGTATACCATTGACTAGAGGTGCAATCCAAGGCCTGTCTGTATAAGCTTTGATCAGATTCACAAACTCAAAGCTAAAACCGAAGGAAAGAAGGACATCTTATAGGAAGGGGAGTTTTACACGATCAAATGCATTTTTCATGTCCAACTTAATTAACATTCCTTTCTCCTTCCGTTCGAATCTTGAATGGAGAGCTTCTTCGACTTGGATAACATTATCAACTAGATGCCTGCCTTTTACAAAGGCCCCCTAAAGAGGAGAGATCAACTTACCTAACAAAATCCTAAATCTATTGGCAAGTAGTTTGGCTAGTATCTTGTAAGAAGCATTACACAACGAAATAGGATGAAACCTGTCGAAAGAAGAACGATTAAATTCCTTAGGAATCAGAGCAAGGAATGTAGAATTTGTACACCCGCCCATTTTAGATTTTTTTTGGGAAGGCTGTCACCATATGGATCAGATTTGACTTGATTATGTTCCAACAGACTCTGTAGAAGTGGAAAGAAAAGCCATCCGGCCCAGGAGCTTTATCTAGTTCCATTGCCTGGATGACATCCAAAATTTCATGTTCAGTGAAGGGTTTCATTAAGACTTAGTTATCTCCAGTGATGACAAGAGAAGGTACATTGTCCAAGAATTCAACAGAGACTTCACCATCAACGAGGCCATCATCCTGAAACAAGAGCTGAAAGTTTCTACCTGCAGCATGTTTTAGCAGATATTGACCTTTAATGGTGTTCCCCTCACCATTAGAAATTTTCTAGATGTTGTTCCGAGACAGTCTGGCCCTACATTAGCGCTAGAAAAAGGCAGTGTTTTTATCACCTGCCTGCAACTAGAGGCTACGAGACTTCAACCTAAGGAATTCCTCTTCTTGTCGAAAATATTGAGTGGTTTTGAGTTGGGTAATCTTTTCCAAAGCTAACTAAGATTCTGTGATTTCACTGTCTTCCATTCCTAGCCGAAGAGTTGATAACTCAAATACTCTCTCTTGCCTCTTGGTAATAGGAGTACTCGGACGTGTTTTAATCCAAGTTTTAAGAGCATATTTAGTTCTTTTTAGCTTCTATTCCCAGACATAACTGGGAGACCCATCAACATATAGGGACCAAGCTTGAGCCACAGTAGCAAAAAAAACATCTCTCTCAACCTAGAGTGGACTGAAATGATACGGTATTGGTCCAATATTTTCTTCTTTGTCAAACAACAGTGAGATAGGGCGATGATCAGACGAGAGTTTGGGTAAGATTTTTGAAGAAATGATGGATTTCCCATCCAAAAGAGAGTTGTGAACTAGGAACCGGTTGAGACGGGCATCAATATTTGTTGAACCCACTCTATTGTTAATCCATGTGAAACGACCAGATTTGGGTTTTATATGATTCAATTCGCAGGTAAGTATTAGCTCCTCCACCGTGTCATGAAATTGATCCTTACCATGAATCCCACCAATTTGATCACTTGGTGTCAGGGATATATTAATATCTCCAACTACTAATGTATTTGGAGAAGAATTAAACTCTAAAAACTCAGACAACGATTTCCAACATTCTTTTTTTTCATGGTAGTTGAGTGGAACATAAAGGTTAAAGAGGGACATTGATATCTTACTAGAGATATGGTAGAGGTCTGTAAATATCCAATGCTAAGTGGCAAACCATCTTTTTAACTGAAAATTTTCATCACACCAAAGAGTGGCTAAGCCCCCATAGGTGCCTCCCGAGCTAACAACTCTGCCAACATTCATTTTCCATTTTTTTTTACTAAGAAGAAGGAGACCTTCCTCCTCTATCTTAGTCTCTTGAATCAAGAGGATTTCAAAAGGGACCATTTGCAACAAATATTTGACTGATTCAGCTTTGATTGGATTCCCCAATCCCCTGCAGTTCCAAGAGTTAATCTGCATTACTTACCCAGGTGGCAAGGAGTGATAACTCCCTTTCAGGCACTAGTCCTCTTACTTCTTCCTAACAACATTTCAATGGTGGATTGGCTACCTTGCATCTTTAACCTCTCTTCCTCTTCTTCCTGGGCCTCCTTATGAGACTTCCTACCAGACGTTTTAGAAATTTGCTCAATTGAATCATCTTCAGAAGAGCCTAAGCTTTCAGCCTGTTTCTTCCTAGTTATATCAACATAAGAAGGAGAAACAATGGTTCTAATTGGAGAGTGTTGCAAGGGTTCACCATCCCTGGGAAATTATGAGTTAGGTACTCCAACTTGTTTTGATATTCTAGTGTTCAATTCAGGAGCATCAACCAGTCCTTCCAATTGAGGCAGTTCACCCTCTTCGAGGGAAGACGCTTCAGGAATACTGAGAGCAACAAAGTGATTGAAATACTCATTTTCTATACCAACAAAATTAGAGAGGTTCTTTCCAACAGCAATAAAATATTTCGTAGTCTTTCCATCTTTACCTTTAGATCTAGATTCTTGTTTGGAAGCTCCAAATTTCTCAACTTGGGTCCACTGGTCATCCTTTTCTTTTTCAAGTTCCTCTTCTTATTTATTCTTACAATTACGAGAAAAATGGCCATAACCATGATAAACGAGGCACTTAAAAGGAATTTTCTCATAGTCCAGTCCTTGGATGTAAGACCAATAAGCTATTATGAGATTGGTCGCCTTTGGCATGCCAATCTCCAAATCTACTTCAACACAAATTGTTGCACATGAAAATTTATCTTTCCTTTCTGCCATGTCTATATATTTACCAAACTTGTTCCCAATGGCTTCAAGAGAGTCTAGATTCTAGCAATGTAAAGGTAAGTGAGGGAGCCTTACCTAGACAGGAACTGCGGACGAGACATCTTAGGTGGGGTGAAAATCAGGAGTCCACTTGTTTAGTTAAATACTTTGAGGACCCATGAAGTATGGTCCATTTCAAAATGTGAGATCCCGGTCTTCGACTGAGTCAAACACAAAAAACAAAGTAGCCTCTATCGACGAATTGATATCAGATGCCTTCAGTTACTAAGGGCATCCAATTTATGTGGACCCAACCATCAATAGTCATAGGTGAAGGCCAGAGACCCGTGAATCGTGCGATGAGACCACACTCAGCAAGATTCAGGGTCGATCGACAGATCCTTTCAGCTGGCAGCTCAACAGTGGGAATATCAACCTTCTTCACAAATCTCTGAGAATATGAACCCCCCTTTCTCTTAACATAGGATTCAACCAGCCTTTTGAATGATTCGAGTTCATGGGGGAGAGGAGGAGGAGGATCCCCTGCAGTATCCATGGTAGCCACAGAGAGGACCAAAATAACTAAACCCCAGATAGATCTGTTGTAAGGGAAAAAAACCTCTAAATAACACACAACAATCTCACCAGATTCTTGAAAGAAAAAAAGATCAGAGATAAAGTCTACAAAGAAAACGAGACCCCTAGAGATCGAAACCACCTTCAGGCAGCAACAAACTAGACCAAGACAAGCCGACAATGGGAAGCAAGAAACTAAAATTACATTGTATCCATCAGAGCAATGAGCAAGAAAGTTGCCAGGGTCACTAGCACTCAGCGAGGACCCGAGACACCACTTCATAACAACGATCACCTGTAAACAAAATCACAAACAAACCTCGGCAGAACCAGGCAAGCCGAGAGATGAGAAAAAAAATTGAATCACTTCTTGGAGAGAAAATCCCCTTTTTAGGCACATTATAATTTTTGATTATCATATTACTTTAATAAGAGATGCAATTTAATAAAAATTTACCCACCCCATCCACTATGATAATGCTTGTGATCCAAGTTTCAAAATAGATGATTGCATCCTTCGTATATTCGCCTTTATTTTGGTTACTCACAACAAACAATTGGAAACTCGATTCTCTGTTAAATTAAATTCTTCACACAAGAGCATAACAATGCTATTTGTTAAGACCAATTTCATTTATCGTTCTTATACTTCAAACTGTAGATTATGGACAAGTAGAACATCAAATGTCATCAATATTTTGGAAAGGGAAGTTTTTCTATTACAAACATGGTGTTCTTGAAAGCAATATATTGCTATAGCCATTTTAATCAAATTTGTGTTGAATTCCTTTTGCCTTTTCATATTGGTTAATGGTTGACAGTTATGAAGTATGAGATATTCTTGTCACACAACTTTTTCCAATTGAATTTGTTCTTGCACAAGGCTATATTTTTTACAACTACTCTTAGCTTGGTTTTCAACTTCTTCCAATTCCAATTCCAAAGACTTAGTTTCATTATGTGTTGTGTTTGTGTAATAATGATAAGGTGAGAAATATAAGGATTGATCTTTAAAACCTTCTCTCAATTTATCCTCTTTGAAATAATATGGAAATAGGTTATGAAAGTCTACAAAATTAAAGGATTTATTGGTTTCTTGGAAAATATAAGTTATGGAGTTTGTTTCATTCTCCTCTTCCACCAACCTCAATAGGTTGCTACTAATATTAGGTTTATTTTCCATACCTTCAAAATAGTTTTAGGATTGAATAAATGACTCTAAGTGCCATTACAAGCCTACATAAGGGAGTTTATAAAATGTTAGTAACATATCCTCTTCATTCAGGAATTCATGTGAATCCGATATATCACCCTTTTTTAGACTTTTAGAAATAGACGGAGGACAACCAATAATTGGCATAAGGCATTTACCATACATGGGATTATTTGACAAATGAGAGACATTGTAAGATTTGTTAATCACTCTTATAACATGTCCACTTTAACATTTTAAACAAGTTTCAATCGTATAACATGTCCACTTTTAAATTTTAAATAAATATGTGAGCTATGCATACAATTTAATGGTTTTGTTGGCATTACCCTTTATTGGTCAATTTTACCTTGTGAAAACATGTACCTATAGCCATTACTTTCAACTTGATTCCCTTATTCAATATGTTATGAATTAATTGATTTATCTTCAATGTTCTCTCTGTAACTCAAATCAAAAGGAAAAAATAGAGTCGTAGGATGTTGCTTCAAATTGCTTGAGAGGATTTGAGCTTGCTCATATGCTTCATTAAAATCATTGATTCCCTTTTGTAAGAAGAACATAATGATTGTTTTAGGAAGAGCACACATGTAAGACTCACCCAAAATTGTAGGTGAAGATTTGTTATTGTCATGAAGACGCTAATAGGATTAATGGAATCTCATGTTGTAGGCTTGAATGTGTTATAATTTTAATGGTTATACAAGATCTAAAAACATTTAACATCATAACATCATACCCATAACCAAAGCATCACTGAAATAAAGATAAGAACAACCACACAAACCAACACATAGATTTAACCTAGGGAACCCACGTGGGGGAGAAAACCCAACAAAACTTCCTCAATATAGAATTCAAACAAGTACAAAGTAAAATGCCAAGAACAATAATAGAGGTTCCCTTTGTTGGAATATATTATATTCCTTGGAAGGTAATAATGTCTTTGTACTATGTCGGAAGTTGTCTACAATCTTATGTAAAAGAGTAATACATTTAACCCATAGTTATATGGTGTTGTATTTACTTATGTAGAGTATTTGTCCATGGTATTGCATTAAGAGATGTTATTTTGGAGCATTATATTATCCCACATGCAATATGTGAGAGTAATTCCTCCTCATCTCTTAGTATATAATAGGGTCAAGTGAGTCTCTACATATCATGTCTTCTTGATGTAGTAGTGGTACTATTGTGACATTGTTGTACATCATCTATATTCTTTGGGGTATTTGTGCTTTGCTCTCTTGTAAGATTGGAGAAATTTTTTTGGAGATAATAGAAGACTACCTTCTCGTGGATTTAACCCATTAGGGTGAACCACGTATATCGGTGTTCTCTTGTCCTTTTCTTTTCCTATTCTTATCTTTTATGATATGTTGTTGGTTGCTTAGATAAGTTAACTAGTTTATCTTGACTCTACTATTCTAACACCCTTTCTACAACAGACTACTCCTCTCTCTCTCTCTCTTGTGCAATGCTTGAGTGAAAGTGTGCATGAATGAGAGAGGCACCTCACCTATTTATATTCATCAGGTGAGTGACTCAAATAACTAACTAGGCCAGCCAGGTTCTCTAATTAGGGCCGACCTACCTAGGAAGATTCAGAATACATTTATAAAATACTTTTGTGGGCATTATTGCCTCGACTTAGAACATAGGTTTTACCTCATGACGTTTACATGACCAATTACATCAAGGACATCTCCGAAAGGAGGAATAACATCTCCAAAGGAGGAATACAATAAAAGTACAAATAGAATATCTTCCGAAGTTACAATACTTTAACACTCCCTCTTAACTAGGAAGGTATTCTTCATCAGCAACAACCACCACCACAACTGTACATCTGACCGGTGAGTCTCTATACGTCATAGGAAGTTTTGGAACAACATCATTCTCCTTCATCATCAATTTGGAATTGCATAATCGTCAGTATGTGAATACTGAGGCATCCTCATCTGCAACATTAGTATGTGAATTCTGGACCATCTTTTGCAACATCAATGTGTGAATACTAGATCATCTTCTGCAACATCAGTATGTGAATACTAGATCATCTTCTGCAACATCAATATGTGAATACTGGATCATCTTTTGCAACATTAGTATGTGTATACTAGATCATCCTCTACAAACATCAATATGTGAATATTGGATCATTTTCTGCAACATCAGTATGTGATTATTGGATCATCTTATGCAACATTAGTATGTGAATACTATATCATCTTTTGCAACATCATTATGTGAATACTTGATCATCTTCTCCAGCATCAGTATGTGTATACTGTATCATCTTCTGCAATATTAGTATGTGGATATCGGATCATTTTCTTCAACTGAAACATTTGAGTTGTGAGAGGTCCTTCTTTTAAAGTCCTTTTATTCTTGCGAGAATGTTCAACCTTCTTGTTCTTCTTCTTCTCCCTATGAGTTGTTAGTGATTAATTGTCATATTCATCCATCTCTTATTATTTTTCTATCAATCAATCTTCTTCTTACAAGCATTCCTCCATAGGCGAGCTTCCTTCTAGAACAAATCTCTTAAATGAAAGATTCCCATGAACTTGGGATCCCATTCAAGGTTGTAATCTCCACTCTCGTTCTTTGACATTTTCTCCAATGGCTTCTAGTTGCTTCTTGATCTGAAAGATCCTTGAGAAGTAATATGGAATGATTTCTGACATTTGCATCTTCACATCCTTGAGTTGAGTTCTGATGAAGTTCATTTTCATGTTGATAGTATTTCCTTCATGCAGTTTGGTCATTGTATCGAACATATCCTTGGGAGTATTCAAGGATGATACATGTGAGATCCAACGGAGAAAGAAATAATCCTCTTGACTTTGACTAATTTCTTCTTGTGCTTTGTCTTTATCTCCCTCTAGATATGCAACTTCTTTTTTGACATAGTTATCCAAGTCATGCTTCTTCAACTATGAGATGCACTCTATACTTCCGTGCTTGGAAGTCCTCGGCTCCTTCAAGCTTGTCCTCAAGCTTGGTACTATTTTTCATTATGATAAAAATGAGAACCTCAAATGGAAGCAGAGAGGATAGAACTTACCATCGAGATTGCTTCAACTTTGATGCTTGCTTGAAAACTTTTATGGAAGACTACTTCTGGTGGACCTAAGGCTTAACAGAGAAACCCTTTTTTTCAACTTAGGTATCTTTCATATCTGAATGGATAGAAAGATGTGCCTCCTCAAGGTGAGCTGAGCAACATACTCATTTTCCCAAAACTGTGGACAAAATTGCAAAATATCTGATGGCCTAGTTTTCCCCGGCACCAGTGTTCACTAGTACAAAACGAGAAATTAGTGACTACGTGACTAAAAAATATAGTCACCACAGTTTTTTCAAGTGATTTACTACTAAATATGAGCAATTTTGATTGAACCAACTATAAATGACTAAATTTAACGACTAATTTAGTCACGAGTTAACAAATATGACCAGATAATAAGTAACAGAGTTAAAAATGACTAACATAAATGACGAATTTAGTCACGACATAAAAAATGACTAGCTAGAAGAATATGAATTAGCCATTTATGTTAGTCATTTTTAATTGCGTCACTCTGATAATGGAAAATTGTAATTTTTGACAATGAAGTGTTACAATTTACTAAATTTTGTAAATTTTTAATTGTTGCAATCAAATAAAGTATATTCATACCATTCCATTGAGATAAGATTCTAACATAACCATAACCTTTCATTGATAGAATCAACCAAGCCTTCTAGGAAATGCAAGGCCTTAAGGCTCCATCGACACACTTAACTAAGGTTCCTTTCTAACTTCATAACTATCATCTGTGACCGTTGAACTAGCACCAGTAGTAGCTTCACCAGGCTCAAATCCTTTAGTAGTTGTTGATCCAATTGAACTGGTGGAAGCACCAAGCACATTTTATCCAATCGAAGAATCAATTGACAGGGGTGCTGACCCAGAACTAGTCTCATATCCATATGCAATAAATTAGGTAGAGGCCTCATCTCAGATCAGTTTCAGGTAAAGATTTTGATTCCTCCTCTTATAGGCTTGACCTCTCAGAATATGATACATATAATGTGATGGTATCTCCTAATCACTATCAAGGTAAACCTCCTCTCCTATTGTGATCAACCTCTCCATAGCTGCTTTTCCTTCCATCCCTTGCATTGGATTTAGTTGCTTTACTTACCACATACTTTCTAATATATTCGAATGCAAGGGATTGGGTTTATAAATTTAATTCTAAATCTAGTGGTTGTTTCATTAACAACTACAAATGGTGAGCAATTGGATGAATATCCATAGTCAAATAGTCAAATAGACAATTTATAGATTCATTGATATCTCTAATGTTTTGGTAATTAACAATGCTCCTCCAAGTCATTGTGTCTAACCCCTTGCGAATTTAACAATCCAAGCTTGTCAATCAATTTCCATATTGAATTGATAATTTACCACTATAATACCAAGTTCTTGAGTGTGTATGTATAACTAGGACTATTCAATTGAGAGTGACAACAAAAAATTCGAAACTTCTTTACCATTTAAATCAAACCTAAATGACAAAACCACCACATGATTCCATGAGTTAACATTAAATGGCTCATTCGTAACATGACTGGAGAAAAGACATGACTACTAGGAAGTACAAAGTGGTCATTATGGCTTTTAACCAACAGGTTGAAACTCCTCCATAGATCACCTCCGATTATTTTGTGCATGTATTGGGATAAAAATGTCTTATCCTACATATCCTCTCCTTTGATTGGTGGCCAGGTAACAAATATAACATTAAAACAAAACAAATATAATATACAAAAAATAAACATAATATATATATATATATATATATATATAACAAATATAACATTAAAACAAATATAATATGAGGGGGTCGAGGGCTTTGGCTCTTGATCTTGATCTTTCGATATTGAATGGTGAATGGCTTCCATTTGCAGAGAAGCTTGCTCTGCGCGGAATCATGGCGGAGGCGATGTCTGAGATCGATTGAAACCGGTGTTTCGGCAGAAATCTCGGGTAAGCCAAGGTTCATTGATTGTGTTGTGGCTTCAACAGATTTCGCCGCGGTTTCTTTTCTTTTTGATGGGGTTTCGAGATCGGTGGGTTTTTCCATGAACAAGAACCGATTTGTTCAAGTTTTCAGACCACCAGGGAATTCAACGCGCTACCTGTCTGGTGTCTTTTGCTTTACTCTTGCCCCTGGTGTTTTTGCAAGGGTAATCGGTTTTCTTTTGCCGGTTTCGATCCGAGTATCCAGTGCAAATGGCGGAGTAGTTGACGGAGGATCAGATCGCAGAGTTCATGGAGGCTTTCAGTCTGCAAAGACGGTGATGGATGCTTTGGCTCTTTTCTGGTTGGGCTTCAACAAACAGAGCGGTGGTTTGATGGGGTTTCAGTTTGATCGGTGGGCTTCATTCTTGATTTGGGGTCGAGGTCACGATTGGTGGGATTCAGATTCAAGAATTGGGGTCGAGGGTTTATAACTTTCGAGGCTGCTGGATCATCTATTGCTGAGATCCCCTGCCTTATGGCGGTGGCGGTGCCTGAGGATATACTATTGCGTGGCGACCCGTAGTGTGTCCTTAGGGATCTCTGCGGCGGCGACGGCGTTTTCAGAGGTGGTGGCCTTTGCTGTCGGCAGTATATCTGATGTTTTGTGTGGTAGTGGGTTTTTCTGGTGGTGCTCGTGTGATATATGATCATTTGGCTGAAGTTTTTGTAGTTACTACTTATGATTTGGGTTGTGATACCCATTTTTTCTGTGATGTATCTAGCTGATATGTTTTACAGTTACAGTTTTTGTAATTTTTTTGGTTACGACAATATGAGACAGCAAATATGTGACAATGTAGGGATCCTAGCGATCCTCTTACATGTGCAGATGTAATTTTGTTCTTCTTTGAAATAAAATTACGAATTTTTTCAGAGAAAAAAAATAAAAAATATAATATAATATAATATTAATCATAAAACAAATATAATATATAAAAAAATAAACATAATATGATAATAATCAATATAAAACAAATATAATATGAAAAGAAATAAAAATAATATGATAAATGATAAACCAATATGCAAATGGTAATGCAGAATCTGTGCAACCATATGATTTAGTTTGATTTCATCCCCAAATCACTGATGGCCTCTGCAATGGTCTTATCCTTCCAATCTCCTGCGTTATTACATCAAAATTTAGATAACTTTTGTTGTTTCACCATTAACAATCCCACCAATATCCCTTCGCGTTTCAGAATGCCAATACCAAACTTATATATCACACAGCTTCTACCATTACTGCCTCTGGCAAACGTCAACCCTGCGCCAACAATATTAATCCCAATTTATTTGCTTCTGTTTTGCAGGCTTGTGCTAACATATAACAACTGCAACAACTTCATGATCACAATAAGACTTGATCGAAAAACCTTTTTGTTCACAAAAATGGTTGCATTGTATGCTCAGCTGAGTGAAATGGATTGTGCATGCCTTATATTTGAGGAATCATGCATGCATGATATTTCATTGTGGAATGCAATGATAATAGGGTATGCAAACAGTGATTTCCCAAAACAAGCACTTGAATTGTATAAACAAATGGAATTGGCAGGTGTGAAATGGAACATGTTTACATTCCCCACTATACAGGAATGCACGATTCTATTGAATTTGCAATTGGGCATTGAAATTCATGGTCATATAGTTGGAACAAGGTTTATATACGATGTTTTTATGGCGAATTCGCTTATAACCATGTATACCAAATGTGGGTGTGTGGAGGATGCACAATAAGTGTTTGACGAAATGTTTGAACTCGATTTGGTATCTTGGAATTCTATGATTGTCGGGTATTCTCAAAACGGACATGCACATGAAGCTTTGATGCTTTTAAGAGAAATGCAGCTCCAAGGAGTATAGAAAGATGCCATTACAATAATGGTTGTTCTCCCAGCTTGCATGCAAATGGAATCCCTGCAGCAGGGTAAGAAGATTCATGCTTTCTGATCAAAAGGCAATTGGAGTCAGATGTTTCCGACAATTCCCTCATAGACATGTATGCCAAATGCGGAAGGTTAGAGACTGCACATAACTTGTTTGAAAACATGTGTGACGGAGACGTGATTTCTTGGAATGTATTGATTACAAGGTATGTGTAGGAGGGAGATGTTGGTAAAGCCTTGAATATTTTTGGCGAAATGCAATGGCAAGGTATGAAACCTAGTGTCATTAATGTAGTAAGTGTTCTCCCTGCGTGTGCCTATTTATCAGCTCTGCAACAAGGTAAGCAGATCCACATTTATGTAATTAGAAATGGATTAGAGTCCAATGCTTTTGTTGGCAATGCCCTCATTCACATGTATGGAAAATGCAAGACTTTAGAGATAACTTCCAAATTGTTTGAGATGATATATGAAATAATTGTGGTCCCATGGAATGCTATGATTCTTGGTTATATGCTTAAAGGGAATGCCAATGAAGTCATGATGATCTTTGCTTGAATGCTACTTGAAAGCATAAAACTTGATTCAGTTACTATTGGGAGTGTTCTTCCATATTTTCCACAATCATATTATCATCAACAAGGTAAGCAAATTCATGGTTACATTGTTAGAAATGGATTTGATAAGAATGTTGCTGTGGTTACTAGCCTAATTGACACGTATGCAAAGTGTGCGAGAATAGAGGTTGCACGACATATTTTTGGTTAATTATGTAAAAGAAATGTGGTTTTGTGGAGTGCGATGATTGTTGGCTAAGTACAAAATGAACATGCTTATGAATCCTTGATGCTTTTCATGGACATGGAAGTGCAAGGCATTGAAATGGACCCAATTATTTTCTTGAGTGTTCTACAGGCATGTGCCCATTTATCAGCTCTGGAAGAAGGTAAACAGATGCATGGTTACATAATTAGAAATGAGCTTGAATAAGATATTGCTGTGGGTAATTCCTGAGGCTTTATTTATTTATGCTTGAAGGGGGGAGGCTCTTTCATAGCTTTCCTAGGTCTTCCACCATAAAATTGGAGTCACCCTCCACCACCAGATTTCTCAAACCCAAAATCTTGGCAAAGTGGGGACTTTTTTCTCTATGATTTGAAGTTATGCAAACTTGTTAGTATATTTTCCTCTCAAACTTGAAAAGAGGAAAAGAGGATCCCAGTCTTTTTATTATGCCTCGAGCACTAATTGGTCTAGATTTCTTTGAGAGCCTATTACCCTAGGGGAGGCCTTTTCTTTTAAACATTAAAACCACCATATTAATCACCTAGTGCTCTTTTGTTCTTCTCTCTCAATTTGAGATTCTTTATCCTTTGTATCCTAGTTTGCCTCTCAATGGTCTCCCTAATATTCTTCTTAATTTTTTCCCACAGGTATAGATCGCCTTTTTCTATGGAAAATCTTGGGAATTCTCCCTTTCCAAAGAGAGCCCCCACAACGAAACCTGATTAAAGGGATGATGCATGCTTAAGGACTACTTTCAAAAATGATAGAGCTCCATTCATACAGGTTATCTGCAATTCTAGCCTTGGTATAGGCCCAATCTTCTTAGGTTCCCTTCCCCATTATCCCAATAATATTTAGAAACCTTATAGTGTATGGAGAGATGGTTTGAATTTTCCAAAGGATTTATGCATTGAACACAATGAGGGACACCAAAGTAGGCTTTCTTTTGGTGGTTTTCCTAGGTTAAGATAGAATTTATTTCCATTGACTAGAGAGAGGATGCCACTTCTGGATATATGTCCTCTGCCCCATATCTAATCCCATGTCCTCAATAGTTCAATTCTAAATAGAACTTGGAGGCTTTAACAAAATATTTTTGTCTCCTCTTTGGCCCTATCTTAAAATATCAAGACTAACGTTTCTCCTAAGCATGCATAGGTCCAACAATAACCATATGGATTCTCTTGAAATCGAGTAGAATCGATTTGGACAACTATTTTGGACCTTACACGTTCTCTAGTAGGGTAACCTGCCACTAAAATATGACTTCCTTGAATAGAATTCTTGGCATGACACATGCCTTCCTCCGTCTCCAATGGAGTTAATTGGTTCCAAAAATCCTCACAGAATCTCATTGTTTTCACATCCCCTATCCAGAAGATAAACCTTTAAACTAAGTCCAAGTGCCACCTTGCACTATTCCAAAGAAAAGAGCAAATGATTTCCTCGTTGATTCATCGGGTACACTTACCTCTCCAAACTGGGCTTGGAGAGGTTCCTTATCTTTTATCCATATCTATATAACCTCTTTCCCAAAGCGTTTCATAATTAGCTTGATGTTTTAGATTCCCAACCATCCCATTGTCTTGGGATATCATGTGTCTTCCAGGAAACCGACAAAAAAGTCTCTCTAAATGAGTAGGTAAAGGGAAAATGTCACAACTAGAATGTCTCTTTGGAGTTGCTTGATTTCTTTAAGGAATTTCAAAGGCTTTTTTAGGGATAGGAAGAGATATATAGGGATAGCTTGCATGATTGATTTGACTAATTGAATATAAATAGCCAAGGATAAATGTCTGAAAGTCCAGTTGTTTAGCTTCGCCCTTATCTTGTTGAGGAAGGTCCCCCACGAAAGGTTTCATCCAGATTTTTCAATTAAAGGGACCGCTAGGTAGATTTTGGTGGCAGAGATCCCATGGGAAAGCAAATTTTTTTGTGAATAATCCTTTGAACAACCATCCTAATGTTGAAGAAAAGGATCTTTGACTTGCCATTGATTAGGCTGCCATAGGCCAAAAGGAAAGTGTCTAACACATATGTAAAATCTATCGCTTTACACACTAAAGCTTCACACATAAAGATTGAGTCATCGACGTATTAGAGGTGCAAGAGCATTTAGTTTTCAATAAATTGTAGGTGCAAGAGAGGGTTGGATGAAACCCTTAGACAAAGTGTAGTTTTTTTCTCTTGCCAGGGACCTTCTTAGACCTTCAACCATTAAAATGAATGAAAGGGGCGGAAAAGGGCCATGTTGCAGAATTCCTTGCTTGAATGAAAAGCTACAGATGAGTCCCATTAATCATAGTTGAGAAGAAATATGACTTACCAAGTTATGGACCAAATTAATTGAGTTTTCGCTGAAATCAAAGTCTGATACCATTATGTTCATAAACTGCTAGTTAAACCTATCACAAGCTCTCAAAATATTGATCTTTATTACAATTCTTGTCTTATTGCTATGTTTAATTGAATGAATAGTCTTTTGAGCCATATAATTCCATCAAGGATATGCCTTTACCGTTGAAGCCTACATGATCCTTAAAAGTGATTTTGTTTGTGATGGATTTTTAATTATTTTAATGTTGGGAATAATTATTTCAGGTTGTTAAAGGAATATGCACAATTGACTCCAATACAACGTTTAAGTGTTGCACAACATCCAAATATGCCTATTTTTCTTGATCATGTGTTCAACATTACTGATAAGGTAAATTGCCTAGCCCCTTTGTATTTTGATAGCTATATTATATACTTTATGTTTCTATTGTACTCAATGTTCATAAAATACATTTTAATTGGGTCCTTGTCAGTGGGTGGAGGTACACGGTGATTGTGCTGGATATGATGATCCAACTATTGTGACTAGTATTGGAAGAATAGATGGAATTATCTTTATGTTCATAGGACACCAGAAATATTGTAATACGAAGGAAAATATCCATCAAAATTTTGCAATTCATACTCCCCATGGGTATGTCTGCTAATATATGGAATAAGGTATAGACCATCGTACACCGTTGACCACTGCTTATTTGAGGACCCAACACTATGATTTTTACTTGGTCGTTCATCCTGGTTATTTTGTAATTAGATGATTTAGTTCAACTAGGGTTTCTACTTATATGTTCAATAAAGATTAGTTCAATAAACAATAAATGCCATCGACATAGGGGTACATGAAGAGTTTGGTGCTATTTATTGAATTCCAATCCCATACCATCATACATGATAGTATCAAATGAAAATGTTGCAATCCCGTCAATCCTCAAGTTCCTACTACAAATTTTCCAAATTTGATTGTGATTGGGGAAACAACAATGCATAGTATCATAGCTTCCATTATTACAATGAATATAAACTAAGAAAATCAAAATCTTTATCTTCCTTTATCAATTGAAGAACAAATGGAAAAAAATTCATGAATGTTTGTAAACCATAAACTTCAACCACAAAGACTAGTACTAGCAGTGCTTAATCTTTATGCAAACTCATTGCATACAGTGTCACTTATCCCTGATGTCACTTATGATAATGGGTGATGACACTTATCCTTGAGGACTGTAGTTTGATAAGTTGTTGTAACTTTGGACTCCAAAGTGACTGATATACGACAAGAGCGGGTCAAGATAAGTAACTCCATTCAACAACAATTTGTTCCAAATGTTGTCAGTCTGCAAAGTTACAACAACTATGTTGCTGATATTATCAATGCTCCAGAAGAGTAAACTAGCAATTCATTCAATTGCTCTAACTATTAAGTTCTTGGAGTTAGGTTGCTTTATATAAATAAAAAGGTCCCGACTCTTAATTTTTAACATGAATTCTCTGATGGTAAGATGAATTTCACTTTGTTTAGTTCCATTTTATTGTGGAGCTCAGACATAGTTGATTTGTTTCATCAACTCGTATGTTAAGCAACAAATTTGGATGCTTGAAACTACCTAATGTAAAAAATTCTTAAATTGCATCAGAAACGGTTTGTCTCCTTATGGTTGTCAACTCCTTTGATTCATTTAACTAACCCAAGCTTATAACTTCATATATTTCATATTCATTATGTTCTTTTATAGCTGTTATTTCTTAATCGATGAACGTCTGGACAAAATCAAGCATGAACGTTGGGGATACTCAAAATGAAAGAAAAATATTTCAGGAGTTTGAAAGTGCATTACCTCTACAAATCCTATTAATCGTAAGTAGAATGGATCAACATATTAATCATAAGTAGCATGGATATTCACCTACAAGAAGAGCAAAAATAAAAAGAGAATGAATTGCCAATGGATAGAAAAGTGCAAGGAGAAAACAAGAATCTCAGTGGTTTAGTTCCAAAAACCTAAATTCAACATCATCCAACGCAACTTCATACATGTACTGTAGCTGCAGAAGCATCGAAACAATTTTGTTAACGAGTAGGTGCAGTTCCAAGATGTATTGAATGCAATTGGAGGCACCTTGCAACACACTGCAAAGTAGGTGGCCTTCATCAACTACCTTGGATGTACTTTTCTCTAGTGCCTCGGATATTGCTAAGTTTCCAACTGTACATAAATGTGTACCCTGGTTGAACTAAATCATAGATTTCTTATGCTCGCAAAAATTCAAAAGTAGACAGTGAAGGCAATTTACCTTGTATAAAGTCATTAGAGATTAATTATTTGTAGGATATAGAAGCTCATCTTTTAGTCTTAAAGTAAAATATTATCTATCCCTGAAATGTTCTCATGTCGTAGACCCATTTCAACTAAAAACCTTTCATATTCCAATTCCACAACTTTCTTCTGATATCCAAAAGAAAAAAGGCTAGAAGACGATGGAGGAGTAACCATACCTCCCATTAGTGAACCTTGTGATGGTGACTCAGAACATGCACTATCTGATGGAATTGATGGATGTATATAGCACTGATATATAGTAATCCTGGCTTGGTTTGGAGAAAGATGGGTCATAAGATCAGTTGAATGGATATTTAGTTTTGACATTGAGGAATCATGCACACTGCATAGCAATAATCGAGATTTAGGTGGCCATTGCATGCCACTAGATGTTCCTATAGAATGCAGTGGCATCTGATAGGGGCCATATGTGCAATATGAAATAGCTGGAAAACTGTTGAAAGTAGCTCCCTGCAAAGGACTAACACAATGGGATGTTATACAAGAACCATTGTTATCAAAATAATAATTATAAGGCAGTGATGATACAGGCCTAGTTGGAGCACTCTATGATGGTTGTGCACAAATGCCAGAATGGATGGGAAATATTGGTGGTTGCTTATCAAAAGTGTAAAGACCTTCTGTAGGTCCCACCCCAGAGCCAGAAGGAATTCGTCCTACCACCCTTATAGCTAAAGTTTTTCCTTCCAACATGTAACCATTCATACATGTAGTAGCTTGAACAACACAATGGATGTCATCAAATTTTACTAAACCATAACCTCTGCTTGAACCATTCACATGGTTCCTGATGACCTTGGATTCAACTATTCTACCAAAAGAAGAGAACATATTAATCAGTTGTTCTTCATCCATTGTAGGAGGCATACATCCCACGTGAACATTTGAGTGATCAGTTCCTTTACCATGACTATGTTCTAAATGAGGTCCCAAACCCATATGGGAAAAGGAAGGCCTGTCAAAACTAGATTCCACACCGACATGTGAAGCGTAGGGGTTGTGTACATATGGACGAGTACATTGTATGGAATATGTCACAAATACACCAACCTTCTTTATATCAGGTCCTATTCCAACACTTCCATCAGATGTGTGTTCCAAGCCTTCAGCTAACCATGACATACAACTGCCTCTAAGACCCCGTGGTTGACTGGACTGTCGTGGAAGCCTAAAACCACTCTTTTCCAAAGATTCCTTCCTTATCTCGAGTCCTATTCCATCTTTCCCACTTTCTGGATGTTGCAAGGCTTCATTATTGTCTATAAGACCCAGTAATTGAGTGGACTGCCTTGGAAGCCCAGGCCCACTTTTTTCAATAGATACGTTCCTTGTTTCAGGTTCTATTCCAGTATTTACATTTTCTAGGTGTTCCATGCCTCCAACTAACCATGAGATATAACTATCTGTAACACCCAATGGTTGAGTGGATTGTCCTGCAAGCTAAGAACCACTCTTTTAAATAGATACCTTCCCAGGTAATATTCTAGCATTTCGATTTTCGGGGTGTTCAAAGCCTCAAGCTAACCGTGACTTATAATCTTTTATAAAATCCAATTATTGAGAGGATTGCATTGGAATCACAGACCCCCTCTTTTTCATCGATTCTCTCGTTATCTCAGGTCCTATTCCAATATTTCTGTTTTGTGGGTGTTCCAAGCCTCCCACTTGAGCTAACCATCACAAACAATTGTCTGTACGATCCAGTAGTTGAATGGAATGTCTTGGAACCGCAGACCCACTATTTTCCATAGACATTGTTGATCCGCATGTTCCAAGTTCAAAGCATAAATCATGGGGGTTAGTAGCATCCACCTTTGCACCCTGCAATGATACCTTCATTGGATTATTAATGGTTGAATGTTCATCACCACATGCCATCTGCATTAATGGACAATCCATTTTCCCATGAACTTCCTGCCCACATAATCGACACTGCTTAGGAATTCGAAGTGTGCCTTTAATTTTTGCCAATTCCCTTATTTGAGCTAGTTAGTGTAGATTGTTGTGTTCCTCTGTAGGCACAAACAATTTTTCAACCATCCTGCAAGCCTTCTCTAGAGAATTCTTATCATCTACTTATACCAAAACATGCAGTTCTTCATTGGCTGATGGCTCTGGCTTCTTTGATAACTTATGGGCTTCTCTCCCTCTTAACTTTATCAAAGCCCCAATTTATTGCTCCATTTATTTTTGTGTATTTCCATAGGGCCCCATGCTAATCCCAATGAAGTTATATCCAGGGTATTCTTTAACATGTACATAAATTTTCTTGGATTGCTTACCGGCAGGTGGCCTAAAAGCATGGAGTTTCTCACTCAACCTTGCATATATCATTTCTCTTTCCTAAAGAAGCTTTTCTCTGGCTCTAAACTCCCTTGTATTTATTCTAAACCCCACGTTGTTATATTGAGGCTCTGGTGATGGAGATATTTTCCTGTTCTCTGATTCAACAATAACATTTATAGTTTGAAGTCTCTGATTGATAAGAGAGAGATTAATACTTAGCTCTTGCACTACAAAGTCTACATCAGCTAACTTCTTCGTAAAATATGGAAGTTCTATTTGAACTCGAATTGGAATTTTTGGTTCTTCTGCAACCCATATTGATCTTTTCTTCTTACCACTACATTCACCCTCATTTGCTAGTATTGAAATTTGTGGTTCTTTGACAACCCATCTTGATCTCTTCTTCTTACCACTACATTCACTTTCATTTGGTACTCCTTTGATTAGATGGCTTTGGAATCATGGTCCTTTTGGAGTATAGTATGAACATAGATAACTCTTGGTAGCAATATTGAGAAAAAGTACCATCTTGCATCTTGACAAGCATTATTTCAGATAAGAAGGAGAATCATCTGAATCAGGTTTTTCAATATCAACTTGATCACATACAAGGGTCACTTGGGTAGTTTCTTGGTAATGCGTGAGTAGAAAAAATGTATGTGTGAGAAGACAAAGTTTATCAGTTGATGTCTATTGATTACCAATGTTTGTATAGTGCACTTAACCATTTGATGCTTCCTTTAGTTTTGTGGGTACATGTGCACACTGTAGTCCTCGGATGGTTGATTGTGCATACTTAAGTCTAATTAATTTATGATCATATTACGCGAAAGAAATTTAAGTGTGATTTTATAGTGATTTGTACATGTTTTTGTTATTTGGGAATGGTTTTCTTATTTGGTCTGTTGGGATCACATTGTGCCCATGCAAAATGTAGCAACCATTGGATGCTCTATCATATATCAACTTCTTCTTTTTTCTGCTGAGAAATAAATTCATATTGCAATTCAGTGCATGTAGTTGTAGCCATCAACTATAAACATATTGTTTTTTACATTTAATGGTTTCCATGAAATAATTTTTTTCTTCTTCTGATTATCAAATTGATATTTGTACTTTTGAAAATAAAGGCATATGATAACTTAATACCAAACATAGTTGTGGACTGCCCAAAATGATTTGTATTTCCATCTTATTCATCAAGTGAGAGCTAATGGAGAACTATCCATGCTTGACAGAACCATGACCTTTGTGGGATGTTTGGACGGAGCTGTGGATGGTGGCTTGTCCCACATTGGAGGAAGATGAGTTTGAGACACCATTTTCTCATCCTTTGCTTCTATATAAACTGAAATTTTCCTTTCCATGGCATTATCCACCATAGCATAGATATTTTTTACAACTAAAATTCTTACCTAAGTGTTGAATCAACGTGTATGTGATAACAATTGTTTTTTTTCTTTTTGTCCATTTATAATTTTATTGCATGTACATGAATAAAATTTATCCAGTTTGGACCTTCCTTATACGCGATGATAGAAAATTATTGTTATTGTACGGAACACCTATGGACTATATACCTTGAGAGAGAAGATAAAAGTTCGACCCTTGGTCTTGTGGGTAAAAGGGTTGTTTCACCACCTTGATTGTACACCTTGGTTTTGTGGATGAAAGGGTTGTCTTCCCACTTTATTATGACCCATCTTGTTGACCTTTGACCTTGTGTTGAACCTTGTTGATCCTTGTCCTAGCGCCTCCCTCTCCTAGTGTGGTACCTTGACCCTTTTGTCATGATGACTTACCTTTATTGTTATTTGCTCCTTTTCATCCTTCTTGAGGCTGCTACTATGTATGGAAGTGTGCCACAATCTTATGGACGTGCTAGAGTGTGGATTAAGGCTGCCTATGCACATTTGAAAGGAGCTTATATTTGCTTTATGTATGAGTGTCCTAAAAGAATGTCATTTATTGCAGCAATGTGATTGAAAGTTCATCCTCATTTCTAGATTGTTTGGATTAATACCTTGTGGTCTGTATTTTTCCAACTCCGCCCTACAACTACCTATCTCTTTCTCTATCAAGTATGTCCATTATTTCGTTAGTGACTTGTCTCCTAAGAGACAAAGTATGATCATAATAGATAGCCGAGTATATAAAAGAAGGTCTAAACCACATTTTTTTATCCTTTACATATGCTACTTTAACTTGTTCATTAATTTATTACTACTGATGTTAGTTATTGACCTTGGATTATTCAACTTTACCACAGGGACCTTTCGAGTGTTAAGTTGAAAGAAATGAAGATTATGTTATATATGTTACCACATTGTTTTCTCCTTTACGTATGCTAGTTTAACTTGTTCATTAATTTATTTCTACTATTGTTATTTATTGTCCTTGGATGCTTCAACTTTAACAGGAGGACCTTTGGGAGTGTTAAGTTGAAAGAAATGAAAATTATGTTATATATGCTACCACATTGTTTTCTCCTTTACATATGTTAGTTTAACTTGTTCATTAATTTATTACTACTGTTGTTATTTCTTGTCCTTGGATGATTCAACTTTAACACAGGGACCTTTGGGAGCGTTAAGTTGAAATAAATGAAAATTATGTTATATATGTTGTATTGAAGTCACTAGAAGTGTTTCACAGTTTGGACCTTCCTTATACAGTGATGATAAAACTTATTGTTATTGTTCGAAACAACTATGGACTATATACCTTAAGAGAGAAGATAAAAGTTTGATCCTTGGTCTTGTGGGTAAAAGGGTTGTTTCCCCACCTTGGTCTCGTGGCCGGTAAAGGGTTATTTCTGTACCTTGATGGTACACCTTGGTATTGTGGGTGAAAGGGTTGTATTCCCACTTTGTTATGACCACTCTTGTTGACCTTTGATCTTGTGTTGAACCTTGTTGCTCCTTATGATAGTTGTTTGGACCATATCGTGACCTTTTTTGGGATGCTAAGTTAGGTTGTGACCTTTGTCGAGTCTACTAGACTGAACCATGACTGTTCTTTGGGCTTCCTTAAATCGATATGTGATGACTATTCTAAGATATTTCCTGTGAGTGTAACATTGTTCTTGGTGCTTACCATGACCTTTGAGGTTGCTAGTATTGAGTCGTGACCTTGTGGGCTGCCCTGGACTGAGTCGTGACCTTGTGGGCTACCTTGGACTGAGCCGTGACCTTGTGGGCTACCTTGGATTGAGATGTGACCTATGCTAGGATAGAAGCATGATCTCTTTAGGTTTTTTTGGATAGAACCATGACCTATGTGGGCTGTTTGGACAAAGTCATGAGCTCTGTGAGTTCTTTGGACTAAAATGTGACCTTTTTTTAGGCTGCTAAGCTAGGTTGTGACCTTTGTTGAGTCTGCCAGACTGAACCATGATTGTTCCTTGGGATGCCTTGACTCGATATGTGGTCTGCTGACTATTATGAGGTCTTTTCTATGACTGTGTTTTTGTTGGTGCCTACCATAACCTTTACTAGGGATGATGTGGTTCTCGTTCAGCCTGATGCAACATGTCGAGCCTGTTTAGACTTTATAGAGGTTTTTTGTGCTCCTTTTCAGTCTCCTTGAGGATGCTACTATGTATGGAAGTGTGTTGTAGTCTGATGGACATGTTAGAGTGTGGGTTAAGGATGCCTCTGCACATTTGAAAGGATATTATATTTTCTTGATGTTTGATTGGCTTAAAATACTGTCATTTATTGCAACAATGGGATTGGAAGTTCATCCTCATTTCTAGATTTTTTTGATTAATACCTTGAGGTATTTATTTGTCTCACTCTGCCCTACAACTACCTAACTCTCTCTCTCTCTCTCTCTCTCAAGTATGCCAATTGTTTTGTTAGTGAATTGTCTCCTAAGAGACAAAGTCTAATCATTATATATATCTGAGTATATAAAGGAAGGTCTAAACCACATTGTTTTCTTCTTTTTATCCATTTATAATTTTATTGGATGTGCTTGACTAATTCTGTTGTACAGCTATGGGACTCTGCATCCAATAAACAGGTAGAGTAAAATTACTACTTTCATGTTTTCAATTTCTTTTTGTTTTGTTTAAACATTAGCATTCCATGTGGGAAATTTTGGACAAAGTTGAACAATTGTGGGAGATTTGCTAGTATTCTTTCAAGGTATATATGATAGTGGGATTGGCATAGTCTATCTTTAACTTTTATTTATTTTATTTATATATCAATCTGAACATGGTTTCTTGCCTTCCTTGCAGGTTAGTGGCTGTTTAAGTCACCTCTGAATAAAATGATCACATAAGTATTTGTACTTCTTGTCTACAAGCAAACTCGAAGTTATTGTTGCTAATATTTCATCTCATTTCATTTCCATTTATCGAGTGGCTAAGAGTACTTAGAGCTAATTCCCATTCTTCTTGAGGTGAAATGGAATTAGTAGTATATTTATTTTTACTATTCTATATACATTTTGGGTGTTGAGTTGCTCCACTGGAGATCCTATTTTGATTCCAAAATTTCTATCTATTTTTTTAAAAATATTATAGAGGTTACTTTTTCCTAGGATGGGCATATACACCCTAGGAATGAACATCCAAATCTTATAAAAACTCTTCAAATGTTCTCTAACAATAAGTCCATCCATTCTAATATCATGCAATAAGTAAATGATGCATTGGCTTAGTAGATGTGCAGATTTTTTGTACATATATTTTAAATAATTCAAATTAACTAGTTCAAGTTTTGGTCCTTTGAAGTTAAGATGGACATCCAAATATGATTGAAACAATCTGAAGGTTGTGTAAGATGTTCATGTAACCTGAGAGAAACATGCACGTGTGTTCATTTTACATGGGATGGTGGCTTGACCCATATTGAAGGAAGATGAGAGTTTTTGGACACCATTTACTCATCATTTGCTTCTATATAAACTTTATAGATTTACAAATTAATTGAAATCTAAGTTAATTAACCCACAATTTAGGTGTTATCTAAATCAAACCAGATTACAGTATGGACAAATGAATACTATGAACAATATAAATAGAAATGAATGAGCAGTTAAGTAGTATAAACAATATACACAGTTGTATCAAATGTTATGAACATATTGAATAAATGGAACAATTATTAAACTATTACCCAAAAATGCTGAAAGGAGATGAATCAATTGTTACACAAGATCTACAGATTTACTAAACAATGTGATTACTTAACCAAATGAATTAAAGATGCCACCACATGAGATTGCAAAACTGAAAAGGAAATACTTGTAACTGAAAAGTGAAAAGCTTGCAGTGAAATAAAATGTGAAAGTGCTTACTATACCAAACTCAAAGACATGTAAGATAGATTCCTAGTTTAAACTTTTTTTCGCTCCAAGAATTTTTTTTAAACTTCAAGATCTTATCAGCATGATTCAGCGTGGCTCTTTGGTTTTGCTGTGTCTCGATTCCTTCTTTGGAGTCTGGTGCGTACCTTGCATGAGCATGTTGCTTCCAGTCTGGGATATTCCCTCTCCCCTGCGCTCGTTGTGAAGAGTTTCGTGGCTCCTTTTCAGGTGGACTTTGCCTTCACGAAGATATTCCTTCTCTGTGAATTAGGGCTTGTGTGAAGGCATTTGAAGATTTATTTCCCTTGCTTCCTGAATATCTATGAGACTTCATTGCAGGTGGGTTCTCATCTCCCTCGCTTCAAGAAGATCTATCTTCTCTGAGAAGGAGGTTACCTACGAAGGCAGTAGCTCCCTTGCTTCAAAAATATCTTTGTCTTCTCTGAAGGGTGTGTAGGAGTTCTTCTGCAGTGTTGCTTCTTTGTGTTTTTGTTTGGTAGATGGGTTTATGAGTGCCTAGGACTCCTTGTGTCCTTTTGTTTTGTGGTCATGGCGGCCGGAGGGGGCTCCTCCCCTTCCCCTAATCTCAATGCATTCAGAAGACTTGTTGCTTCAGGCAGCAAGCAGAAACTCAACCAGAATCAACAATCTTTCGTCAAGAATCTCGACAATATCCCTTCAATGAATCTTCCAGTGGATCAACCTTGCCGTACAACCCTTCATTTGGTTGATCGGGGTCTCATTGGATAGTTTCCTAGGATTTGGCCATCCCCCAAAGCAATCGAAGGGTGGGTTCAAAGGAATTGGAAGCCTCTTATCTCTGATGGTATCTGCAACAATTTGATTGATAAGGGATACTATGTATTTATTTTTGAAAACTCAGCAGATAGAGACTTAATATTCAAAAACGGGCCATATTTCAGGGGTCCTCAGGGGCTCTACCTGAACAAGTGGACTCCAGACTTTGATCTGAATCATAATGTCCCTTATGCTGTTCCTATTTGGGTTAGGTTGTTGCATCTTCCTCTCCATTGTTGGAATTTGGCTTCTCTAAAATCCATAGGAAAAACTTTGGGGAAATATATTGATAGGGTTGAAAGAAGAGACCAATATACTTGTGCCAGAATTTGTGTTGAAGTTAACTTGGAGGTAGGGTTTCCTGAAGCTATTATTTGAATATAGCATATTGGTCACACGTGCAAGACTTAGATTATGAGAAATTTCCCTTTAAGTGTAGATTTTGTCATGGTTATGGGAACTTTGCCAAATCTTGTAAGAAAAAAGTTGAGGAAGAGGTTGTCAAAGAGAAGGGAGATCAATGGAATCTAGTTCAAAAAACTAGTACAACAAAGCAAGGAAACAAAGCTAAAAGACAAATAGGAGAAATGGGGACGAGTAGCAACCTCTCCGGCAAGAATCAGAAAGAAAATGGAGCAGCTACGAATATATTATCATCTCAAAATAACTTTGAAGTTTTGAGCATCCTAGAAGATTAAGGGCTCTTAGTTCTTGCAGAGGGAGAATTCCCTCAATCTCAAATTCAGTCCTATGAAGAAGCTAAAGGTCCAGCTAAGTCAGATCTTGGTACTCCTACAAAAGGTACTCCCACATACGCATAAATGGCAAAAGATAAGAAACCTATTAAGAATTCTGGTTCATCCGATGAAGATCCCCTTAAGAGGTCTTCAAAAAAGGATGTAAGTCTCATAAGACTATTCGATAGGAAGAAGCCGAACGTCTTAAGATGCAAGGAACTCAAGCAACTATCGAGATGCCAATCAACAGATATACTCAGGCCAGACCTTCCAAAGGAGGCCCCCATCCCTCTGAAAGTAAATGAAGAACATCGTCTCTTGCAATTGAAGGGGGCTAGGAAATTCTTTGAAAGTTGTAGCTGTTAAAGACCTTTTAAGAATGGCTTCTCCCGACGTTCTTCTACTACAAGAGACAAAAACCAAAGAGGGTAATATTCTCTCCTTAAGAAAATAGAACTGGCAAAATAATGCAGGAAAGGTGGTGAGTGCTCGCGGTTCATCCGTTGGGCTTGTGATGTTATGGACAAAAGATCTCTTTTCTTTGGAAAATTATTTTGTTACGCAGCATTGGATATTCACTGAGCTTCATCATACCTCAAGTAAGATTTCTCTTGCTATCTTCAATTTATACGTACCTGTTAATTCTCAAGAGAAATGAGAATGCTGGAACTCTCTGGCAGAGTTTCTAGCAGCAACCAATCTTTCTAACATCTTAGTGGCTGGTGATTTAAATATCACTTTGGCCCCTAAAGAGAAAAAGGGTGGAGTTTGTAGGAGCGATCCCTTTCTCAAAATTGTGGAGCACCTCATCTCAACCTGGGATCTGATCGACTTCAATCCAAAAGAGGTCGTTTTGGGTGGAGTAATAACTGACTTGGAGATGCTAATATCGCTGCTAGACTTGACTACTTTCTGTTGCAGAGTTCTATATTATTGGAAAATAAAATCATTTCCACCAGCATATTTCTGAAACTCTCTTCGGATCACAAACCTATTTTTTTGCAACTAGAGGATGATGAGGACCTCATACCCATCCCATTCTAGTTCAGTTACTTGTGGATTGATAGAGATGGGTTTTTGGCCACTGTCACCAACGAGTGGAGTATCCCAACCATTGGATCTCCTAATTTCGTGTGGGAAAGGAAATTGAAAAACACCAAGTCCGCGGTGAAGGATTTGATTAAGAAATCTCTCCACTTTCCTTCTTGCAATAGAGCTTAGGCCCTAGCTCGATTGGAAGAGATTCAAATGGAAATGGAGGATTCTGAGCTCACCCCTGCCATTTTGGTTAAAGAACAAATTGCACAGTTAAATTGTTTCAGGAAGGAAGAGGAATTCTGGAGATTAAAATCTCGCAGTTTATGGCTAAAATCAGGAAATAAAAATACCTCTTTTTCCCAGAAGCAGAATAGAGCCATACTTTCTCACAACCACATTTCAGAAATTTCCTCAGAATAGAGCCATACTTTCTCACAACCACATTTCAGAAATTTCCTCAGAATAGAGCCATACTTTCTCACAACCACATTTCAGAAATTTCCTCTTCATCTGAAGAATCTTTCAAAGGTATTTCTCAACTCAAGCAAGCAACTGAAGTTCATTTCCGAAGCTTATTTAGAGAGGATGGATTTATTTATTCTGAGTTAACCTCAAAATTTCTTTCCAACGTCCCTAGTTTGGTGAGTGCGGAAGATAATGGGGAGCTAATGAAGCCCTTTTTAGAGGCATAAATTATTGATGTTATTTGGTCTATGGATTTGAATAAAGATCCAGGTCCTGACGACTGCTCCATACATTTTTATAGAGTTTGCTGGTCTGTTATCAGAAAATAACTTTTAAGGATGATCAAAGCATTCCAGTTTAAAGCCAAAGTTGGTGGAAGTAACAACTCCACCTTCCTTGCTTTAATTCCCAAAGAAGTTAAACCTTCTTCCTTTGACCATTTTAGACCTATTTCTCTATGTAATGCTTCCTACAATTTTTTATCTAAACTCTTAGTTAACAGACTCCAATCTCTTCTCAGAAAGTTGATTTCTCCTCTTCAAGGTGGATTTGTAAAAGGACGTCACATCCTGGATAATGTGATTCAAGTTCAGGAATCCATGCATTCCAGTTTCAACAGAAATGAGAAGGGAATGTTGATAAAATTAGACATGGAAAATGCTTTTGACAAGGTAAAGCTTTCCTTCCTTTACAAAGTACTTTACTCTTTTGGGTTCAATTATGCTTTTATTAATTTGATTAAAGCTTGTACTGACAAGCCTGGGATAGCTCCTTTAGTAAACGATAGACCAACTAATTTCTTTCAAGCCTACAGTGGCCTCCGTCAAGGCTGTCCTCTCTTGTTGTTCCTTTATATTTTAATGGCTGATTCCTTGAGTAGAAATCTAATTGTGGAAAAAAAGATTGGGAGTGTTCCGAGAATCAAATCAGCAAGTGAAGTAGAATCTATTAACCACGTCCTATTTGCGGATGATACATTGCTTTTGGGAGGGGCTTCATTGAGGCTGGCATGAGTATTTAAAGATATTATGCACCATTTTTGTATGATCTTTGGGGCTCTTATCAACAATCAGAAGAGTGTTGTGTATGGGTGGAATGCAGATCCCTCAGCTATAGCAAATATTTCTCAAATTTAGGATTTGATGGTTTTGTCAACTAGGATAAGGTTAAGTACTTGGGCCTTCCTCTAACTCTAGGTCAAAAATAGCCCTTCTCTTTGGCTGGAAATTATTAGCAAGTTAAAAGCAAAGATAGCCTTTTGGGGTGGTCAATGGCTAACAACGGCATGTAAACTAGTTTTAATCAAGTCAACTCTCTCAGCTCAACCGATTTATCAATCTTCATTCCTTCTAGATCCAAAAGCGATTATGGATCAGATATCCAAATTGATTAGAGACTTCCTCTGGAGAGGCGGTAAAGGAAATCAAAGTAGACTGCATTTGGTTAATTGGGATACTGTCAAGAGACCAGTCATTGAAGGAGGTCTGTATATTAAAGATCATGGATTGGTTAACCTAGCCATGGGAGGTAAACTTATGTGGTGACTTTCTCCAATATAAAACATCCTGTCAACCAAATTTTTTGGAAAAAATATCTCAATGGAGGATCCCTTCATAATTTGCAATTGTCAAACACCCCCAAAGGAACAATAATCTGGAATCTTTGCAGAAAAGGTTTAGATTTTGATACTAAGCATTTATTTTAGATTCCTCGCAACGACAATAATATTTTTTATGGGTTGATAATATTAATGGACACGATCCGTTAAACTCTATTTTAGCTATCTCTGAGATCATTTGTTGGCTAGTAAGTAAAGGTATTCAGTGATTGGTTGACATTTCTTCTTGGGATTGTGATGGAAATTGGGTTTCGTGGGAGTTCCCAGCATTGATAGGTTGTGGTGATCCTCTACTACACGCTCAATTCAACCTGCTGTTAAATCATCTAAATGGCATTGCTCCCATTAATTCCTCCTACAAAGAAGCATGGGGCTGTGGATCTTCAGGAATTTATTTGACCACATTTGGATACAAGTCTCTTTTAGTCAAATCGACTTCTTCTCACAGTGCAAAGTTCTGGAAATATGTTTGGCAATCCCCAAGTATACCGAAGGTAAAAAAATTTACTTTGATCATATTGCACCAACGAGCACTAACATGAGAAAATTTGTTAAAAAGAGGCTTTTTGGCCCATTTAGATGTTGTTTTTGTAAGAAGGCTATTGAAACTTCTGAGCATATCTTTGTTAGATGTGAATTCTCTCAGAAAGCCTGGGTGTTTCTCTTGAGTGGGTTACCGGTTTCAACTCCTTCAAATAATGAACCTGTAAATCTTTTTGCAAACTGGCAGAATAGATATCTTAGAATTTCTTCTTCAAGTCATGACTGGTAGAAAATCTGGCAAGCCATCCCAAAATTCTTTTGGTGGAAAATTTGGTTAGCTAGAAATGATTTAATCTTCAATAGCAAAGCCAAGAAACCAGAACTTGTAGCAATTTCATCTAAGGCATTACTTTTGGAAGTTGTTGGAAATCAACTTGATCTCACAGAACTAAGTGTTGAACATAATTGGATTGGACTGTCACAGGTGAACAAAATTCAACTAAATTCTGGAAGGCCTGTTATCAATCCTTTTTGGCAGGTACGAAATTCGGAAAAAATATTTCTCAGAGTGGCGGAAAAAGAAGAATACAGTTTCAATCTTCTTTGATGGTGTGTCAAAACGAAATTCGGGGAACGTTGGAGCTGGTGGAAAGCTTCAAACTAGCTTCAACTGGGGATTGGGTCAACTCTCTAATAATCAAGTAGAACTATATGCTCTTCTAAAATCCTGTCAACTCGCCAAAGAGCTGGGCATAACAATCTTCAAATATTTGGTGATTCAGAAATCATAATTAAAGTTTTAAATTTTGCTTCAAAGTTCACCAATCTCAGCTTGAACGTGACTATGAAAACGTTGCACTTCATCCTAATTGAGTTTGTCTCGGTCTCCTCTTATCACATTCTTTGTGAACTGAACAAGTCGACAGATCTCAAAGCAAATTAGGGATGTCTTCACAAGGAATGCTAATTTTGAATGATGAACCTAGTGTGTTACATCAAATTCCCTAAATCTGATTTGAGAATTTTCGGATAACAGGAAATGCATATTTCTGAAATGATGTAAATGGGTGAAGGCCCTTCAATATTCTTAAAAAATAAAAATAAAATTCGTTTTAGTGAAAAAAAATGTGAAAGTGCTTGCAGTAAAAGCCTTGAACAACAAGGCAAAGATATATAACAATGACCTATGTTTGTAGGACGTTTTGCAATGTCTCTTGTAAATTTTAAGGGGGTCTTAATGTTCAGTTAAGACTTCAAACCATTGGTGTGACTACCCCAATCTAGTATCTCTCAAGTCAAAGAGGGAGTGCTGGTGCACTCAAAACAATGGAAACAAGTCCATTTGTAGCTCTCAGGTCAAACCCCAATGCCTCGGTGCTCAACGAGGACCTAGAACGCCTAGAGACCCCCACGGTCTTCTACTCCAACTAGCTTTCGAGGTCAGTGTTTTTGATGAACTGGAAAAATAATAAGATGGATGCCTATTAAACTAGAGCCCCTAAACCCCTCCATTTTTAATACCCTTGATACGAGTTCCCTAAACGAAGATAACAGAGGGCAGAGGATACACAAATGAATGTTAGGTTGTATATTACTCTTTGCAAAATTAAATGATAGGAAGTAAATTACATAAATAAAATAACCCACAAGCGTCAAACCGAGATTTGTGCCACAGGGCACGGTGTCGATACCTTGAGGTACTTGAAATATGATCTATTTGTGTGAGCGGTTGGTTAACATGTTTGACCTATGTGGAAATACCCTATTTTAGACAAACATGGTATTAGAGCACTTATGAAGACCCACTTCCATTATTGATCAAGATCTTGAATTGATGTAGTTGCATGTATTGAAGGATTTCTATATTTTGCCATTTATGTGCATTTTTGCGCTGGGAAATGTGTTCTATTGCGTCTAGGTCATTGCTTTCGGTTGGAAATGCTTTTCATTTCACTAAAAAAGGTTTCCATTTGCTCAAGATACAACCATTTTACCATATCTGGAGGTATATTATTTACATTTATTGATTTTTTTCAAATCCTTCTCATATTATTTCATATTTTACCCTAATTTTCTACAATGTTCCCAGTTTTTTTTATCTTTTCCAGTTTGTGTATGCTCTTTGTTATGCACTCTATGTGAACCTGACAAATAAAAAACAAAGAGAAAATTGTTTTCTCAATTATGTATGCTCTTTGGCATGCACCTTGTGTGTACTTGGCAAACCATAAACAATGAGAAACTTGCATTTTCTAGGCAATCTAACCAAAGTATAACCCCAAATTTCAAAAAATTTAGTTTCAAAATTTAGTTTTTTGTTGTTGTATGGTTGTATAAAAGTGGTTACAAGCCCAAAGCATGGATTTTTGGGTAGGCATGCTTTCCAACAACAACAACAACCACCCCCATTCTCCTTCATAAGATTATTAAACCTTTGTTTAACTCACTTGATTGAAAGTTACTTTATTAAGTTAGAGGTATTGGATTCAAATCCTTATTACTTTTTGAAAAAAATAATGTAACTTTAAGTTACAAAGTAACTTCATTGTAAAAGTGCTTCCCACTTGTTTTATAAAATCATGTCACTTATTTTAATAGTAACTTATTTGTAAAAATGAGCTTATAGGAAAAGTTAGTAAGGGGGGGATTGTTTGTTGCATATAACACCCATCACCATGTGGTCTAACTTTTTCCTACCACATGCTCCTTGGTTCCTTTTCTACCCTTTAAAAAAAGGCATAATGTTGATTTTTGAAGTCCATTTTAAGTTCCATTTTTTTGAAATTGCCTATTTTTTCGATATCTTTGTATTCTAGATAATGAGTTTTTTATTATTATTTTGAATCCATATTATCTACATATTATAATATGGTCAATCCAAGTGATAATTTTTTTACAAGTACCGACTACTTCTCATGGACAAACCATATGGAGAATGTCCTATGAAATAGGGGACTTTACTAGATTACCTTCGTAAAAGAAACAACCCCGATCGATACCAATAAGAAAGTAAAATGGGATATTAATAATAGAAAACCATGTGTATTAATTCGAATGTCCACCTCTAGTGATTTACAATTCCATATTCAAGGAATTGGTCAACCATATGTGGCTTGGAAAAAACTGAAAAGCGTATTTGGACACCATAATGAGATTCAAGTTCACTGGATTGAAAATGAGTTTGTTGCTTTAAGTCCAAGTGATTTCTCTTGAACTGAAAACTATCTATCTAAATTCAAAACCCTAAGACTCTTAGCTGAAGAATACAGGACATCTATGCCATAAAAGTAATGCATTTACTTTATTCTTGCTATGCTTGGTTCCACTAGTACAAAATGAGAAATTAGTGACTAAAAAATCTGACTAAAATTTGCATATAAATGACTATTTTTTAGTCGGCGACTAATAATAGCTAATTTGCAGTATCTTATAGCTCGACTAACTTAGTCGTATTTATTTTAGTCATTGATAGTTTCCTTATTTAGTCGCATATTTGGTCATTGGTTTAGTCATTAATTACCACAATTAAAGACTAAATAAGACAACTATTAATGAATAAAATAATAGGACTAAGTTAGTCTAGCTATAAGAAACTGAAAAATTAGCTACTAATAGTCGCGTATATGCTAATTTTAGTCATTTTTTAGTCACAAATTTATTATTTATAGTCATTTATCTCTATTTAGTACTTTCATATTCATTATATAAATGACTAATTTAATAGTTTTATATTCATTTCATTTTCGTTTATTATTAATCAATATAAACGAGTAATTTAGTTATTTATTCATTTTATGTGTTCATTAATAATTAATTTAAATTAATAGTATGATATTGTGTCTAAATTAAAAAAAAATGCCATACAATATTCATGCTCATATAATATGAATACACATGTGAATCATGAAATTCACATTCTTTAATTACAACAGTAATAATATAAAGTACAAACATATACAATTTCAACCATTTAAATTATATTATATGAGCTGTCAAGTATGACAATATATATGAGTTTCCAAACCAAATATCCACTTATGGACTAATACTGGTCCATGACAAAACATGTCTCCATACTTTACATGAAAAGCATCTACATCGATGAATTTTCAAAACATTTCAATGGCTAGTAAGTGAAACATTGGCAATTCCCACATAAATCAAATGATTACCTTATTGTCACTTAACCAACACCCACTATTCTCTCACACATCTTGCTACCCATCATAAACACCTTCTATGCACGACTTACACAAATTATGTCCATGAGTAGTAGAAAAAGGAAGAGTCAACACTTTCTTACTTAGAGTGCAACCAAACTCTGCATCACAACATATACAATTGCAATTGAGTAAGCTTTGCATATAATTCGAAGTGCACAAACCAATTTCAGAGGAAAAAGATAAACTTTGAATCAAAACCAAACATAACATGTGAAAGTAATTTTGTGTGCAACTCAAAATGTAGACAGGAAAATATAATTTGTGAGGACAAAATACTTAAAGTCTGTAATAGAAATGAAATCCTATCAAAAGCACACGACCAAAGGCAAAAGTGAGGATAAACCTATAAGCAATTTTTGTTTTATTGTTAAATAATTATGACATTGAGTTCTATCCTACACCTCTTACCGTCTTCATAATAATAGGATTTTCTACATGGAGAAGGGTTTCTTATTCACCCTCACTTTTCATCGTGGACATAACAAATACAAAAAAAAAATTATTGTATACACATTCTTGCTCAAACATTATGCACCAATCAAATTTCACAAAATATAAAAACAGATACATACACAAAATGTTGATGTAGAGATATAACAACATGTATTCATATTCCCAATCCAACAAGTTATGTCAATCACCACCAACAAATAGTCCACACCCCAACTTGTTAAACAAATGGTATGACTTCTTTCACATCTAAAGAGCCACATGTTGATCCACAAGCATGTAAGCAACAATATAATTGGGAAAAGTAAAATTTAGTAACATTGTCTTCATCTCCATAGCATTTTTTTTTTCAAATCATTAAATTGTTAGCACTTTGAAACATAAATAATACCAATTAATCCTAACTAAATGGCCGCTTCTCACCTCAGGTACAAAGAGGGTGCACTTCTTAATCCAATAACATTTTGAATAACTGTTTGAATATCTTTATCCATCAAATCATCACAGGGGTCAACATCCTGTCACAAAGTGATAAGTGTGTTAAATTGTTACTCTGATGATTCATTAAGCAAAGCCATGTGGTAACAAATCCAAGGCATAATCTTAACAGACATAAAATAGATTAATGCCTACAGTTAAACAAAATAAGTCTATGGATTTGAAAAAGCAAATCATGTGTACGAGGTAGATAACATAAATCTAATCTCTTGACAAATACTGACTGAAAAATGTAATGGATTCACGCTTCTCCCCCTAAATTAGATGTTAAGATTTCTTCATTTTAAGAAATGAATAAAAGTGTACTAGATTCACACTCCTCCACCCAACTCAGATGTTAAGAATTCTTCATTTTTTCCCTCAATTCCAAATTTAAATGCTACCAAATGCAAATAAAGTTAAGTGAAAATGTGTTAACAATATGTGCTATGTATTATCCTTAGAAAAATATAAGACATCTTTCATCTCCAAAGAGACGCATGTTGATCCACAAGGATGCAAGCAACAATAGAATTAGAAAAAGTGAAATTCAGTAACGTTGTCCTCATCTCCATAACAGTTTTTTTTCTTTTCAAATATGTAAACTCCTAGCACTTTGAAACAAAAATAGTACCAAATGCTAACTAAAAGGTTGCTTCCCACCTCATGTACAAAGAGCGCACTTCTTAATCCAATAGCATTTTGAATATCTTTATCCATCGTATCATCACAAGGGTCAACATCCTGTCACATAGTGATAAGTGTGGTAAATTGTTACTCTATTGATTCGTTAAGCAAAGTCTTGTAGTAACAAATCCAAGACAAAATCATTAAATACATAAAATTGATTAATGCCTACAGTTGAAGAAAATAAGTGTATGGATTTGAAAAAGCAAATAATGTGTAAATAGATTCGTTAAGCAAAGTCTTGTAGTAACAAATCCAAGACAAAATCATAAAATACATAAAATTGATTAATGCCTACAGTTGAAGAAAATAAGTGTATGGATTTGAAAAAGCAAATAATGTGTATGAGGTAGATAACATACATCTAATCTTTTGACAAAAAGTGACTGAAAAATGTAGTGGATTGATGCTCCTCCATCCAACTCTATTGTTAATATTTCTTCAATTTTCCCCTCAATGACAGATTTAAATGCTACCAATTGTAAATAAAGTTAAGTGAAATTGTATTAACGATATGTGCTATGTATTATTCTCATAAAACTAAGTAAATCCATTATAGTTCATCTCAAAAAATATAAAATATTTGCAAAAGTCCCTTAACAAATTGCAAATACAATTATTTAAACAAATGCTTCAACAATCTAACTTTATTAGTGTCCAACAAATGACCAAACAATAGATAAATATGACGAGAAAATATAAGCAATGATATCAATCTATAGGGGTGCTCTAAGCTACCCTAAATGTATAAAGAAAAATATATATCTTGTTTTTGTATCTACCTTTCACTCCATTAGGGAAGTTCTAGGGACTACTTATACAAAACCCAATCTTAAAGCTTTTTGTGATTTTTTTATTATAAAGAAAGATAAATTCTTCCATTATGGAGTGATCAACATTGTAGGTACATCTAATAAAGGCTTAGTGGCACAATAGAAGGATAAATCCAAGCATCCAAATAAGAAACACACTCACAACGATAAGCAAAAAAAGGGCCCCAAACCCTCTCAACAAGTTCCTATACCAAACAATGATAAATGCACTTAAATCAAAAGGCAATCAGAATGAAAAACATCACAATTTTTGTGGCGAGATGGTCATGTGGAATATATGTGTTATAGGAAAATTGAGCCCTTGAAAGAAATAATGAAGAAGCACAAGATAAATCTTGATTCTTCCTCCAACTCTTCTTGTCATAGACATGAACTTTTTGGTGATGGTTTTTCTTTTAATGCATAGTCTACTTATTATTATAATGAATGGCTCATTGATTATGGAGCATCTGACCATATGGTTAAGGATAAATCCCATTTTTTTCTCCAAATGAATCTAACACTAAGCAAATATTTGTTGGTGATTATACATCTCTTAGTGCTATATGATTTGGAACAATTAATCTAGATGATGGCCATTCAAAGATGTATTATTTGTTCCAATTCTTTCACATAATATGTTATCAGTTTATTAGATCACTCATTTTGGTGAAGGTAAGACTGTAGAGTTTTCACCTCACTAGGTTCTAACTGAGGCTTTAAAATATCCTGAGGATGTCTTAGGAACTAGAATTGTTGATGATATTACCAAGTTGTACATATTTGACAAGTTTTGGTTATCATGTTTTCCATTAGTTTTTATTGCTTATAGCAATGATTTGAACAAACTTTGGCATTAGCAATTTGGTCATCTAAACTATCACTCATTGTAGAATCTTTGTAACCATAAAATGGTGACTAGTATTCCTCTCGTTTCTTGTACATATGGTGTTTGTCCCGAGTGTGTTCGCAACAAACATCATTAGGACAATTTTAAAAAATGTGCCTCTTGGAACTCCTTGACCTCCTTGTAGCTTGTTCACAATAATTTGTGTGATCCACTTCCTTTTGATTCTTTCTTTAACTTCAATCACTTCTTAACTTTTATTGTTGACTTCTCTACATGCACTTTAGTTTACTTTTTAAAAATCAAGAGTGAAGTTTTGACTTGTTTTTGGCCCAAAGGCCTTGTAGAAAAACAATATGGACATCAAATACACAAGTTAAGAACATTTAGTGGAGGAAAGCATGTAAGCAGTAAATTTACAGTTATTGCAATTTAAATGCAACACATTGTTCCATACACACAATAACAAAATGGTGTTAATGAAAGAAATAATATCACATTAAAGGAATGACAAATTGTATGATCCAATCTAAGGGATTAAGTCCTCATTTTTTGGTGGAAGCTATTAATTTTGATAAATCCATAGTCATTCTCACTCGCACAAAGTATTTAAAATTAAACATGTGCTTGGTAGTGAAGCATGGGTTCATATTCTTGATGAAAAACGAAAAACATTAAAACATAAGAGTGAGAATTGCATTTTTGTTGGATATTCTAAATCTGTAAAAGGTTATAGAATTCTTCAACCAAAATCCAATGATATTATTATTAAAAGAGATGTTAACATCGGTGAAAATATCTCGGCCTACACACCTATTTTGAGGTTTGTGGCATATTCAACATGTGGTCAACCTTTGACAGTTGTGCCACCTTCTATTCCCAACTTCTTTGCTAGTGATACTACTCCAATTTTTTCTTTAGATGATGATGATGATGAGGATGAAAATCCACCTTCGCCTACTCACCTTCTACCAATTGGGTCTATTGAACATGAAACTACACGAGCACCACCACTTCCTATATGGGCCTATATAGCATGCAAAGCAATTGCTGATCTTGCTAGTGATCCCATATGTCAACGCTAAACATGTTCATAGTTCCACCGAGGCTCTTCTATTTTGGCTCAAGTTTAAGAGACTCATGATCTATAAACATTTGCAGAAGCTTTTGGCCATCCAAATTGGGACACACCAATGAATGAATAATACCATTCCTTAATGTTGAATGATACTTGGGATATTGTACCTCTTCTGAAAGAAAGACAACTTGTCTTATTTAAATGGGTGTATCAAACTATGTATGCATTAGGTGGAAGTGTTGAAAGACTTAAGGGAATGTTAGTTGCAAAAGGATTTTCCCAAGTTGAAGGAATGGGCTACAATGAAACCTTTTCCCTTGCCACCAAAATGAACTACATCTGCCTTGCGTTCACCCTTACCACTTCACATAAATGGGAGGTCTATCAAATGGATATCAAATCTTCCTTCTTGCATGGGGGTTTGCGAGAATATATTTACATGAAATAAATTCCTGGCTATTTCCCACCTTGTTTGTTGCCTTAAGATATCTCACTATGGTCTTCAACAATCTCCTTGGCCTTGGTATGCCAAAATAGATAGCTTCCTCCTTGGCAATGGTTTTTTTAAATGTCTTTCTGACTGTAATGTTTATAATACAAGAAAATAAGAAACCATATCATAGTCCCTGTTCTTTATTTTTATGACCTTATTCTTACTAGTAGTGACCCTAAAATTTTAACCCATGTATAATCTAGCATAAAGAAGAAACTTGAAATGTTCGACTTAAGAGATTTGCTTAATGTTATTGGTCTCCAATTCTTGCAAACCAAAGAAGGAATTTTTCTTTTTTTCAATCTAAGTATGCTTGTGACTTTTTTTAGTCACTTTCACATGCAAGGTTGTAAAGCATCCACTTCTCCCTTCTAGCCCGGAGTCAAACTTATTGCCACTTGTAATACACCTGGAGTAGATGCCACATTGTACCATTAGTTAGTTGGTAGTATTTTGTACTTGACTCATACCCATCGTACTATTTCCTTTGCTTTTGGTTTGATTAGTCAATATAAGCAAACGCCCCATGAAAGTAATTGGAAAGTAGCAAGAATGATACTTTGGTATATTCAAGGTAGAATTTAGTTTGAGATACATTGCAATTTAGGGGGGACTCCTTTGTTTTTTTTTTTGTAAGTTGAGATCTAATCTATTAAAAGAGAAAAAATAATAGTACAAGCAAAGATACAGTCTGACCTGCTTAGGAGGAGCAGGTATGGTGTGTCAAAGTATAATTTGACCCTCCCTTCGGGAGGGAAAACAAATAAAAAATGACCCTCCTTCTCGGAGGGAAAACAAGCCTGTCAAGTGAACATAGACAAAAACATTTAGAGTTCAAAGAGAGTGTGGCAAGAGCCTACACAGGGATAGCATATAAACAAAGGGAGTCAAGCATAACAGAACTAAACGGAATGTGGCCTGAGAACCTGAATGTGGCGCAAGCAGCGTGCTGAAAAACGCATGACCATGAAGAACGTGTGTCATGGCTTCTGCCCTGGCCAAGGTTCTTCTATGATTGGACATGTCTATCCTATAGACTTTGGATGTGCAGGCTCGCCTGAAGAAGTCGCTGAATTGTCATCAGAGGTCGCCATTTCCTCGTCACTGGAGATGGATGTCGCCTTCTCGAAGATTGCAGGTGGATTTTTGGAGGGTAGGGGAGAGGTCTTCTTGGAGACGATGGGGTTGGACAAGAATTTGCATGCAGAGCTGGAAGAGGGTAGAAGGTGCGGCGAGGGAATGGAATTCTGTGGTGGAGCCGAGGTATTAGGTGGACAAGGGGGCGCATGAGGCAATACCGATTGGGGACCAGGTGATGCCATCTCGTGGGTCGGGGGTGGAGGAGCTGGAGAGGCAGGGCGTGGCATAACCAAGGGATTAAATCAGAGGACCAGGCGCGTGAGCAGGCTTTTGAAGACCCAGTAGTTATGTTGTCATTCCACAGTGCGTCCTGTTGCACTGAGTGCACCAGATAGTTCATCCTCCCAACCCGAGACAATTATTCGTACCTCCTCCAAAATTTCTAGGTCAAAGCCATTGTTCCTAGCTTGAGAGGAGAGGGGGATATGGCTGTTTGACCAAGTGATGCGTCCTCGTCCCTGGTGCAATGAGCCTCTCTGTTGTCGAGGCATGGCAGAGGAATGATACGGCAAGATTGAGAGAGGATGTGGGTGGATGAGCAGAGATGGAAGGCGGTGCGCGGAGCTGCAAAGACACAGGTGATGATGGCCTGAATCAAAGGGTGCTGGCCTTGGTGAATAGAGCAACCAGGGAAGGCTTGCAAAACTAGGAGAGCGATAATGAACCAGAAAAGCAGCAGAGCGCGATAAATCTGGAGGGTCATGATCACCATTGAATGGCGCTTGTGCAAAGCACAGTAGCCCGACGGGAGAGTTAAGGCGTCCAAGCTACGATGAGATAGTCTTGTCCTGTCGTCGACCTGTGGAGCGGCCACACTAGTTGATGTCTTAATGGACATTAAAGGTTGTTGGTTGAGTGATGGCGGGAGGGGCCATGTTGGCCTCCACGTTGGTCTGACTCAGACCCGCATCCGGGGGGGGGACTCCTTTCTTGGTTGGCTTCACTGATTCTTATTGGTTTGACAACCTTGATTATAATTTTACTGCAGGTTATGCTTTTAGTCTTGGTTACAAAATTGTCACTTGGCCTTTTAAGAAAAAATAAGATCTTTCTCTTTCTTCAACAAAAGCAGCGTATCGAGCTGCAGTTAATGCAAGTCAAGAAGACTTATGGATTCTCTAGGTCCTTTTAGAGTTTGGATTCTAGCAACAACATATGACTACCCTCTAGTGTGACAATCTAAGTTTCATCAAGGTCGCCAAAGATCTAGTTCAACATTAGTGCAAAAAAACATTGACCTACAAATGCAATTCATTATAATGCTTATTCATGATTGTTTTCTTGAAGTTATCTTTCGTCGTGTAGATGATCAAGTTGTAGACATCTTCACAAAGTATCTTACAAAAGTGAAGTTTTATAAAATTTGATCTATGTTAGAAGTCAAGGAATTTTTCATTAAGGGGGGATAAGATATATTGCATCCTTCCTTCCCCTAGTGTGTCACCTTTGTAAATCCTTCAATTCTATCCCAAGTTGTTCGTAAGGAGGGTATCAGTATATTTAGACACTTAGAACACATGCATTTGTACTATGCAATCCGATAGTCATGATAAATTCTAGAAATAAAGTGATCCAATGGTTCATCTTCACCTCGCTCTTAATGACTATTGATCCATGTCTTAACATTCAATTGGTCCATGATCTATACTTAAAGAGCATGGAGGGTCATTTGCTTAATTATTGATTGTAATTAAATCATATGTGAATTATTTTTCCTTTTTCCTTAATATATTTCCTCAAGTAGCTATCTGCCTAAGGCCATAGACTATTTCCCTCTTTGAGGGTATTAAATTAACCACATAAAACATTGGTTGTGTTGATATGTGATCTATTTGTGTGAGTGGTTTTTTAAGGTGTTTCTTTAGTATGCATTTGTACTTATGTAGTCCAACAATCATGATATGTCTTGGAAATAAATTCATTCAATGATTCATATTCACCTTGATCCTAATGATTATTGATTTGTGTCTTAACACTTGATTGGTCCATGATCTCTATTTAAAGATCACAGAGGGTCATTTTCTTGGTGATCAATTGTGAGAAACTCATATGTAAATTATTTTTCCTTTTGTATTAATTATATATTTTCTTGAGTAGCTATTTGGTAGAGGCCATGGACTGTTTCCCTCTCTAATGGATTTAACAATGTAAAACATATGTATGTTGACCTATGATTTGTTTATGTGAACAAATTCTTGAGGTGTTTCTATAGTATGCATTTGTACTTATATAATCCAACAGTCACAATATGTTATGGACATAAAGTGAACTGATGATTCATCTTCAACTTGATCTCAATGGCTATTGATCGATGGCTTAGCATCTGACTGGTCCATGATCTCTATGTAAACATCATAGTGTTAAATTTTATGAAGCATAGGATCATCAACCTTCATGAATTCAAATGGAAGAGAATGTTGCAAAAGAGAGAGAAGATTTTAGCATAGACTATTAAATTAATCAGGGCAAAATTGCACAGACATGGGAAAAATTGAAATAATATGTTTATAGTCATGAATCAATATTTAATATGTAATACAATGGTTATACATATAGGATAATTTGAATGCCTAAGCTATGATTTGAATCTACCAACTCAGATTAACTCTAGAGCTAACTCAGTGCAGTAAAATCACCACTGTAGCTCACTAATGCAACTCCAGATAACTAACTTAGTCTACAATCAGTTAACTAATGAGGGTAGGTGAACAAAGATGCCCACACTCACTTCAATCATGCAAACTGGCTCTAGGATAACTGATTGTGATCTAACTGATGGTAACTGGAGCATAATTGAACATAATTGATTACCTACCAAGGTCAACTGAAGGATATTGGTGGTGGCACTCAGAGTGGGTTCCTAAATTACAGGGATTGGTCCCTAGGCTCCTAAACTCATACAATCAGGTGCAGTAAGTGGCATATGTCCCCTAGGTGTGTCCCCCATGCACTAGTGGAGTGATGAAGATATCCTAAGTTAAGAAAATAGACAATTAGACTATGTGGTCAAAGGGAGAATTAATAATAAATCCCCCCCCCCACCTGAATCCTAACTTTGAATAACATGGGCCTTGGAAACTAAGACCAAAGGTCACCCATACAATCTACATGCAAAATAATAACTGCTAAAAATCGAGGAAATGGGGAAAACCTCAGGGGAACACCCCCCCCCCCCCCCCCCCCCCCCCCCCCCCCAAAAAAANAGATGTAGTTTGTAGAGTGATGGTCCTTGTGTGCACTAGTATCCTAGGACTATTCACGTGAACCTATTCAAACTAAATGACTATGTCTAGAGGATTTTTTCTCTTTGAAAGAAGATGAATATGCTCAACTTGATCAGGAACATAAACAACTGCAAGATGGATTATGTCTTGAGGAATTTTCCTCTTTGGGAGAACATGAATCTGCTCAACTGAGGTACATTGATGAGAGAGCAAAGGTGCTTGAGAATTCGAACCATGTGTTGTAAACCCAAGCAATTGAGACGTTGTAGCCTTGAACATTGAACCATGTGACGTAAAATCATCTCCAGATGTGAGGATAAAGTGTCCAGGCGAATGCATGATGTCTCCAAATTTAGTATCACTGTAAGGAAGTATGCATGTGATCATGTAGGAAGAAAAAGGAGGCATGATACCATGGAGAGCGAATTATTGAAATCCCTAATATGATATAGATTCCAAAATATCCAATGAATCACTATCCAACACATCAATAAACTTACGAGAAGAAACTGATATATAATCCCCAACAACATAATTTTTGAAGAAGACTTGAGGTGCTTGATTTTTCACACCAAAATTGATAAGAACAACTACAAGCATGACTGGAGGCTCTTGAAACTTGAAATTTGAACCAATTAAGGTGATATCAGATCCAAGAATAAGGAACAAATGTTCCAAGTGTGCCACTGAGATGGAAGATGCACTATGTTCACCTTCTTCAACAAAAATTTGAGTATCGGTGCAAGCAATCATGTATGAATTTGCTAGAAGCACTAGATCAATGAGGGTGAATGGATCACTCCTAAAATATGATATTTCTTCCAAAACATCCAAGAATCACTTTTCTGCACACCGACAACATGATTGCAGAGAGAGGAATCGAATTTCTCTTCATCTCCTTAAGCTTTTACTGGCAAACTTTGCACATAATTTAGAATAGAAGAATCATTGGAGAATGACTGAGAAGGATGGACAGAGAGTTTTTCTTCAATAATGGAGGTTTGAATGTCTTATTTTGTATCAACTATATGAGAAGATGAAATAACAAATATCTCATAAACTTCTGGAGCAACAGGAGACTGCGACACTATGAGGAGACTTTCAACATTTTGAATTGATTGAGTTGAAGGTTTTGTTTCTTCTTCATCTTGAACAACTTCATTGGAGAGAATTGAGGCCAAGACATTTGAAGGAAGAACATTTGAGGAGGATTTAGATTCGCTCCAGGTATTATCTACTTCTTTCTGCACACCAAAGGCTATATCTATATTTCTCCAGAGCTCGAATGGATACTCACCTGATTCCATGAGATAACACATATCATGAAACATTACCATACCCATACTTCCATATGCTCTATCACAATCATTTAGCCAATCTTCTTCCTCTTCATAACATTCGGTACCATCTCCAAAAGACACATCAAGGAGATCATGGCTCTGAAGATATGCAACTATATTCAATTTCCACTTAGCATAATTGAATGGTGATAGAAGGGGAACTGATATTAAATCCATTTTGAAGTTATACAATAGAGGTTTCTGTAAATTTATTCTTCAAAATTAGGAACAACTATAAATCCAAGAATCTGTACTTGTAAATCAAATCATGTATGTAAGCTTAAATAATAACTCAAAAACGTGATTGATTTCATGTTTCCAATTCAATCACAACTACTTCTACAGTCCACGTAATCAAATTCTGTTGAAAACCTTGTTTAGATATCAAAGAGATTTTTCAAATTATGTAAGGATTTTGACCTATCTCTTCCTGTGGAGTGATAAATATCAAGCCGAAATAGAGGGTACAGACGGACGCAAGTTGTTGCAAACCTCTGATATTCAACGGAACATATCTCTCAAACCAGATACTTGAATTAAATTCCACAAAAACCCATTTCAGATAACGGAAATACCTTTCAAACAAGATATGGTAGTCCCTCTAAGATGATCTGTAGAGGTCGTGGTACCTCTTCAAAGTTGACTGTGATTTACAAATTTTGTTGTTGAAATTGTAGCTACAAAACAAACTCTGATTTGAATCAATTTAGCTCAAACACTCTTCACTTCGACATGTGCACTTTCTTTGAGTACATCACACCTGTATAGACTTCTTTGGACAGTATCTAAAGGGAGCAATGCAATTATTCCAGGAATTATGTGGAAAATCAATGGCTTGTGGTGCATCAATGGAAGTTTCCGAGGTTCAAGGTAGGCATGGATACCCTCTCTGATACCATGTTAAATTCTATGAAGCATAGGATCATCATCCTGCATGAGTTCAAATGGAAGAGAATGTTACAAAAGAGAGAGAAGAATTTAGCATAGACTATTCAATTAACCATGACAAAATTGCGCACACATGAGACAAAATTGGAATAATATGATTGTATCCATGAATCCGTAATAAATATGTAATACAATGGTTATACATATAGGATAATCCGAATGCCTAAGATAGGATTTGAATATACCAACTCGGACTGACTCCAAAGCTAACTTAGTGTGGGAAAATCACCACTGTATCTCATTAATGTAACCCCAGATAACTAACTTAGTATACAATCAGTTAACTAACGAGGGTAGGTGAAAAAAGGTGTCCACACTCCCTTCAATCATGCAAACTAGCGCTAGGCTAACTGATTGTGATCTAACCGATGGTAATTGGAGCATAACTAAACATAGTTGATTACCTACTAAGGTCAACTGAAGGAGATTGATGGTGGCACTCAGAGTGGGTTCCTAAATTATAGGGATTGGTCCCTGGAGCTCCTAAACTCATGCGATTAGGTGCAATAAGTAGCATATATTGTCACGTCCCCACCCCTCATACTGACGATGAAGAGGACGCGACCAACACCTTGTTGCTGTCAAACGAGAAAAATAGCCCCATGAACATAATCATAATAAATGAAATGCATTGAAAATAAAAATATATAGATGCATTATACATGTAAATACACAACGAAAGAAAAACACATTCATTCAAAGCATTCATCATGTTCATCATAATTCATTAAAATAAATACAGTTGCAGAGGTAAGTAAACGAGAATAGTTATCCTGGAAAGAAGCTTTCCTGCAACTAGGTACGTCGCTCCAACGTTCCACACAACCATAGGACAGTGTGCTCATCAATCTTCCAGCATCACTGCCACCCCCAAGCTGGGAATGATTCCACAAGGCACTAGGGAACAACAGGCTCACACATAGCCAAAACCATACATCCACAGTCAAGCCAACACACAGTTGGGTTTCACAGACTGTCCAACCAATCCAATGAACCATTGGGTTCCATGACTATTAAGGCAACAACCCAATAACATAGGGGTTCCTTGAACTTACTCCGCCAAGCCAAACTTTACATCAAACACATACTCGACCCATTTAATCAAAACATAGCCCCACACACTGCTGGGTATGAACAAAATGTTCTGGGAACCAAAAACGGGAATGGCAATTGGGGAAAACAACCCTGCATGAGAAAATACTTTTTTCAGGAAATTTTCTTGGGATTCACAGAGGTAAAAATGACCTCCTCAAACTCTCAAATCATGGATCTACTCTCCCATCCACTGGGCATTGCCAAGAACGAATTTGCAACCAAAAATGACTTGGTAAAAATGGGGGAAACACAGTCCTCTAACAACAATTCGATTTTCAAAACTTCTATGGGATTCACGTGGGCAAAACATACTCAACAACCACCCAAAAATCATGGGTCTCTTCTCCAATTTGCTATGCAACCCAAAAACAAGTTTCCTAGCTTGGAGAAAATTAGGAAAAACGCAGAAAATGTGAGGGAAGCTCCTAGCTTGCTCATAGTGGCAAAAACAGACTTAACAACCACCCAAATTCATGGCTCCTTTCTCCCCATTCGCCCCAGCAATATAGAAAACAAATTTTGGGCATGGAGAAGTGAAGAAATGACATCAAATCGTGAGGGAGAGAGCTCATTAAGCTTCAGCTGCATGAGGGAGAGAGCTCAGTAAGCTTTAGTTGTGTGAGGGAGCCAAACCTCCATGCGGATGGGTGAGAAATGAAAGTCATGGGTGAATAATGGCTTCGGAATGACTTCCCAAGCTTTTACTTGCCCCATAAGTCAAAAACAAATTTTCCAAAAAAGTGTGACTTCCCAAATTTGAATTTGACCTCCATACCTTTCCCATCCCAAGGAAATAACTTCCTTTACCAACTTTAGATGACTGGGCATAAAAGACAAAAAGTGTAGTTGACAACTTTATGGGTTTCCCTTTGACATTTGGCTTTTACCCATTGGCTCAAGGGTTTGAATGTTTCCCCTCCCTATTCCTTGTGAAATCATACACCCATCTCTTTAACGTTGCGGCGCATAGCTAGTTGTGGTATTTTATTAATTTTCATTTTACGTGATGTCTCAAAACATATTTTTCTTTTCTATCACATAAAACATCGGCATTGATTTTAATCGTCGAAACATAAAACACTAAATCCATGGTGGGGACTTTGCCTTGAGCTCCACACTACGATTTATTAACGTTATTTACATCATATGCAATTCAATACCATGGGGTCAAAACCGGGGTGTTACATATATACCCTAGGTGTGTCCCCCATGCACTGATGGAGTGATGAATATCTCCTAAGCTAGGAAAATAAACAATTATGTGGTCAAAGGGAGGATTAATAATAATCCCAACACATGGAGGGTCATTTTCTTGATGATTGATTGTGGGAAATTCGTATGTAAATTATTCTTTCTTTTGCATTAATGTATTGCCTTAAGTATCTATTTGGTCGAGGATGTGGATTGTTTCCCTCTCCGAGGGTTTTCACCATGTACTTCATTAGTGTGTTGATTTATGATATGTTTGTCTGAGCAGTTGCCCGAGATTGACAATCTCTATGGAAATACCCTATTCTAGTCAAGCAATATCTATCACAATAAGTTTTATGAATCATATGCATCAATGGTATCCACAAAGCTCGACCTTGCATCATTGTTTATACACCTTTGTTTTATATTAAGGGATAGTATATGACATTTACGAATGGTTGGACTAAGCCACGATGATAACACATCACATATTATTTCGTTGGTCATATCATTGAGATTTTATCATTAATGTTGATTCTCTAACTATGGGAGTCATGAATATGATATCTAGACCACAAAAGTAGTTTTTGGTAATGTTTCAACATAATAATTCTCCATTTCTTCATTCAAGTCCACCTTAACAATGCATTGTTACTTTGAATTCTTTTTTGTAGATGTCTCTCTTTGTGGCAACAATTAGCATGAAAATGCCAAGCTATTTGAGTTTCGAACTGTATTTGACGAAAATATGTAATTCTTCTTCCACAAAATTTATGATAGCATGATATTGCCAAACAATAGAATTAGTGATATGTTCCATGTTCCAAATAAAGATCGATTTATTATATCTTTCAATTGGCATGTCTAGATCGACCTTCTAGTAAGTATTAAAATAATGGTTCAATTTCTTCACTAAAATTGTATGGACAATCCTTTCATCACATGGGGATTTGTTATAATAAAATATTGTACATGACACAATATCCATTGACATTTTATGTGAAGGGAAATTCTTCAAACTATGTAACACTCTCCACATATCATATTCCTTGACATAACCAACCCTACTGTGATCAAAATATAACTAAATCTTCAATAATTCTTTATCAATTGATGGATTCTTCATGCTATAATCTAGTTTGACATCCTTCTCCAATTTATGATTTTTATTAGTATGGGTTCCCATTGTTGTATTACAATCAAGAGGGATTTAACCTTACTCTCCATTGTAACATGCCATTTGTCAATGATATATAAGGTTGTTTAACTACACCAAGGTTGCATTAGAACTTTGTTTTAATAAGTGAGAAGATATTTACTTATTAATGACCAATGCAATAAATCCATTTCCATTCTTGCATGAAGATCTTCATACATTTGTTTTTAGAATCTCAGAGCAATTGGAAGTAGTCGTCACCATTGATTTTATGAACAACAACATTTATTTGCACTAAATCTCCTAAAATATTTTCAAGGATGCACATCTACTTTGTCTCTTCCAATTGGATTGTTCATGTCCTGGATAACATAGGTTGAAGGTCGTTGCATTGTTGTGTACATCATATTCTAGTCAAAGAAAATTTGTAATTTATAAGCATAATTGTTTCAATTTTTGCTTTGTTCACTGAAATAATAGAATCTTATTTTCATTATAATTTTTGGTTTCCAATTATGAAGAGTTATTCTCTCATTTGTTGATGCACCAACATTTATAAGTACACCTATGACAACAAATCCCATTAGTACGCTTGGTCCATAGAATCTTGAAGATTAGAAGCATTTACACCTGAAGACTAATGTCATTTCCACATATGATGCCCTATTTAGAGTCATTTCAAAGACTTATTAAATGTTGATGAATGACATCACATTGTTAAGCTATATAGTCATAAGCTCGTTTTACAAACTTTGATATGCTTTTCTTTGATCGCCTACTTTCATCATCCCAATTAAACTCATGATCCTTCTTCAACAACTTTGATATTGGTTTGACAATCTCTACAAAATTTGGCATAGAACTCCTAATGAAGTTTATCTTGTCGAAGAACAATTGGACCAATTTTTTATTCTCAAGAAGAGGCACTTTATTGATTGCATTAAATCTAGTAGGATCAAACTAGATACCATCCTTTGAGACTATGTGTCACAACAATTTTCCCCAATTTACACTGAATATTGATTTCCTGGGATTCAATGATATCCCATGTTTCCTAAACATCTCGAAAACTTGTCTCTGATGATGCACATGAGCAGTTATATCTTTTGAAAAGATTGTTAAACAATCTTAGTATATTTTAATTATCTTACATAGGAGATCATCCCTGGTTGCAAAATCCATGGCCCTTTGAAAAGTTGACCCAACATTTAACAATCCAAATACCATCCCAAGATACTTGAATGTTCCCCAAGGTGTGGTAAAGTTAGTGTTGTGTTGATCTTGTTTTTAAACTATCACTTGGTTGTACCATAAAAAAATATCGAGCATTGAAAGCATCTTATTGCATGTAACCCTTTGCAATGATTGCTACATAATTGGTAGGGGATAATTGTCTTCGAGGTAAATTTAAAACAAATTCCTAAATTCCATGCACAACCAAATTTTATTGTTCTTTTCCCTTACTACCACCAAATTAGCTACCTAGATGAATGTCTAATGGGACTGATGATCTATGGATTTAAAATTTTATGAAACTCTTTTTTAATGACTAGTGGCAGTTTAGGATTAGTTATTCTTAACTTCTACCTAAAAGGATTTGCTCATTGATTCAACATAATAGTATGCTAGATAGCTCGAATGGGTGTGGCTCATTGGCGTCGCTTGATATGAAGTCACTTGTTGTAAAGGAGGTCACGAGATCAAATCCCACCCGGGTTTACTTGTGTCCCATGTCCTGCGGGCGGGTGTGGAGCACCTAGGGGTATAGTGGTAGCAGGAATGGATCCCTGGATCCCATGTCATGCAAGTACCAACCTAGCCCCAGTTGTCAATTCCATTAGTAAAAAAACAAAAAAACATAATAGTATGCTAGATGATATCGCCTTTATATGCCTTAAGGTTTTCATATGACCAAGCAAAGACATAATTATATTCCCTAGTTATATTTTCAATGCTCCTTTTCTCATGCAATGTTTGGGACTCTTAATTGATTCGATGTTCATCTCAAAAACACCATTTGGTTGTCTGTCTTCTTGTTTCTTCTTGTACATGTCATGTCTATTGAAAATCATTTCTAGGGGAACCACTCCATGGGGAATCTTCTTGTTTGACAAATCTTCAATCCTTATCTCAACTTCTTCTCATTCTTACCCCTCACCTTTCCAATTAATATGATTTTTTTAGAATTATTGTAAGTTATTCAAAATCCTTATCACCTAAGCATCACCATGAAACACTTGTTAATGCTTAAATTTGTTTGGAACAAAATCTATAAATATTATTTCCATTTTTTACTCCCCATAAATGAGCTCATCATAAGGTTGAAAGGTTGTTTTCACAACTACCAACACATATGACCTAACATTATTCCCTCCTTCCATTGCTTTAATGGAAAAAAGTATTGAATATTTCCATTGAATCCCATAATTCATTCCAATATATTTTAAACCTTTCATTCTTAGAGACAAACTTCCACTTCACTTGCAGGATAATGAGATATGAATCATCTTCTACTTGCAAGGAATTTATACCCATTCCTCAATGCCAACTCAAATCCTAAATATAAGGCCTTATATTCTACAATGTTGTTAGTGCAATCAAATTCAAACCTATATGAAAACATGTGGCATTACCTTTAGGAGATACAACATAATCCTAACTCCAATGCCTATTCTAGATTCAACTCTATCAAATTGCATCAACCAAACACCATCCTTCCCTTTGTCTTAAACACTTTTTTCTACTTCAAGTGTCAATGAGTTTGATAAAATTGCAAAGTTTCCAAACTCATCATCGTTATACACTAGCTCATTCATAGGTTCATTTGGGTGTTTAACATGATACTTCATGGCTAGTTCCCTATGAAGAGTGACAAAGGCGTCTTCACAAGTTGGGATGGTAGTTCAAGATATATACATTTGAATATTGCCTCCTAAGATGGTATCCCATTTTGTTGATAATAACATCCCCCAAGAAAATGGCACATCTATGAAAACTACATCCATCGAAAGCGAGATGTCAAAATACACCTCCAAGTTGACTTTTAGATCTTTGATAAGAACACAAACCTTTCTCTCATGGATCCATCATGCATAGATTCTTGTATTGTCTCATAGTCTTCATACCCAATTGGTTCATAACCTTCAATGACATGACATTTGTCTAAGCTCTAAAGTATATCATCCAATGTAATTATAAAAAAGGTCATTTATCAACAAAGAAATCAAGAAAGGTGAATGAATCTCATTCATCCTACCTTGGTGCATAAGACCACTGGAAATTCTTCATTTACTTTATGAATGGTCATTTTTTTCACTTTTTCTTTTTTGGGTGGAATATTAAACAATTCTTATAGAGGAAAATGAACAATCAAGTTTGATAGAACTTTTATCACATTTACATTCAATTCAACATCCTTTTTTGAACATTTATCACATTTACATTCAATTCAACATCCTTGTCCATTACAAGATTTTATGATTATAATGCTTGTGCGGATCCACATGTAGAACTCAATTGCTTGTTCCAAAGATTAACTTTCCCTTACCATGATCCAAGTCCCATAATATGCGAGGAACTAGGGAGATTATTTATTCTCTTATATTGAATTACTTTTTGTTTCCTAAGCTCCCTTTTTGTTTCTTCATCCATAGAATTTAGAACTCCCACCCTTCCAACCCTCATTGCATCGATACTCTTTTCTTTGATTTGTATGATTTGATATTCTACCATAACATGGGATTTTGGTTGGAGAGTACATATATAATCTACATAATCAACAAATTTCATGCTACTCAATCCAATAGGACCTTCATCATCAATTGATACACAATTTTCTTGAATAGGTCCATTCATTATGTGGTTCACCATAAGGAATGTAAAAATAATTTTTTTCTTGGTTGACCATGTTTGTAGAGGATAAAGGTTGTGATTTGTTTGTCCATGATGGCCTCTATTTATATTCCATCCATCATTCCATCTTGGTTGATATTGATTCTATTGGTACCTATGTTGATAAGCATTTTCTTGTCCCTTTTCTCTTTCTAAATTGACCATCCTATTTAGAATTGTTGTTTTCTATTGGGTCATATTAGTAGAAAACATTTTAAACTTCTCATTTAATGTCATGATGGGATCTTATGTTGCTTCTACTTTGTTCATGGCTTTCAACTTGGTCTCTACCTTTGATGTGGATGCCATTAAGAACCCAAAGGATCAACCTTAGCATAAAACATATTTCTTCAATATTGTTAGCCTAGTCATGTGTAGATGTAAGATTAGTCTGAAAATTATCTCTTAACATCAGGTCGTAATGACCATCATAATAATTTTAATAATGTATGAGGTTTGCATAATTTGTGGGCCTAATATTCTCGAGAACTCGATCCACTAACTTCTTGATTCTATCTTTAAAGTCCTTTATAGTTTCATTTTACTTTATCTTTATCTCATGGAGTTGAGTCAACAACATTCGACCATCCTTCCTAAAAACCCAATGTTTCATAAAACATCATGAAAATTATATGAACTTTTTATACTTCTATCAACCAAACCTCTAAAATATATTTTAGCATCAATATTTCCAATGACAATGCAAAAAAACTCATCACAACATCCTCATGGTTTCGCTGAACACAAGCCACATCAACTTTATAAAAAACCTAGCAATACATTCCTAAGTTGTAATCACATTATTGCAAAAACAGATAAGGATCCACTTATGATATCAGCTATTTGGAAATTCATGAGGATATCCTTGGAAATCCTTGTAAAATTGTTGTCGTTCTTGACCAGCGTGCATGTGTCAAATCCCAAAAATAAGCACACCGACTTGATGGCAACTGCGAAAAGAGCAGCCATTGTCACCACACTCCTCTCTTCCTCACTTTAGATTGGATCCTCTCACCCTCAAGGGGGCTTCCCTAAGGTTAAGATCATTAAGGCAGGAACAATGGTGTACATAGTGAAATTGAAGAGGATGCCTTAGACAAATGGTTATAGGATAGGTGTAAACTAAATGAGTGATGGAAAAAAGTGGGGATATTTCTTTCCTCGGTTCTTAATAGAAAAATACCATTTTGGGTTTTTATAGATGTGTAATTGAGCACTCATCTAATGTGTGGCATGAAAATTTGGAGCTTCAATGAATGAGTGAATGTTGCTAGAAGTTAATTTTTCTTTTCTAAGTTTGTGTCGGAGACCATAAACGGATTCTATCACCGTGTTGGAAGGTGAAAACTCTTAGCAGCTGCTAACATTTTCCCTTTGTGAGAATATTTGTACAAGAATCGATGTTTACATTTAATCTAGTTTGATTCTGTAGTATTGATCCTTTGCATGCATAACACATCTCCTACAATTACAAGGAAGTAAACCTAACTTTGGAGGTGTGAGTGAAAAACTGAGAAATTATTAGTTGTTTTGGTGGTTAAGCCTTAGGAGGTTATTAGAGCCATCGTGTCAGTGTTTATAAACATGTTAGGCATTCGAATTGAGTTGTATAGACATGTGCTAGGACCCCCTAGAGTCTAGTGGTTTAATTGAAAAGCTTCAAAATGTAATAAAAGACGGGTCCAGAGTCCGATTTTGGCGTGGGGATGCTTGTTTTCACACTCAGAGAACCCTCTTTACCCCAGAGGCCACTTTTAATGTGTTTTGAGCGGCTAAAACATCCCATTGAGTATCTTTCAGCTAACGAAGCATCAAATTGACATTTTAATGCTAAATGTGCATCAATCTGGCACTAAAGTCAAAATTGGAAAAAGCCAAAAATCAATTAAAATAAGGATGGAAGTGAGATGGAAATGGGTCCCCCATGTCATGTGACCCTCTTTAGCATGAGCATTCCTTAAACTTTGGGTAAATTAAAGAGGTAGCGAATGGTTTTGGTTATATGGCGACATCAACTATGGGGATTCATGCTAGCACCAAGTGAAGGTGCAATTATATGGAGGGTGGACCCCCTTCATGTGATAAATTAAAAAAAAAACTTAGATATGATATATATCATTTTATGAAGGGATATCACATATGTTTGAGGAGATGAAGCCAACTTCTCCAAACTCGCACGTGGGTGGTGGATTGGCGAATCATGAGAATGGTTGGAGGTTGGTGAGGGGCGCACCTTTCTTGGAGAGGTGGCACTCTCTCATTGAGAATAAATCAATCAATATCCAAACTTCCTCACGAACTCAAGCTCACTCCCACTTTATCCTCAGTGTAGGTCGCACTCTCCATCTCTCATTTTTCTTTTTAAGCGGGCTCCCGGTTCATTGTTTCTCATGGTTAGAGAGGACCGAAAGGTTGTTGAGCCGTGTACTTGTAACATCGTAGGATTTTATGGAATAAAAGAAAGCATTGGCGAAAAACTTCATGTGTTGAGCATCACAATGTGTGGATGAGTATTGCATGGTTTATGAGGTAACCAATATTAGCTTCTTTTCATTGTGCATTTCTTTGGTTTGATGTGGGCCTACAAGGGGATCTATCTCCTGGTAGGATAAGAGATTATTCTAGTTTGATTCATGCTCTTATTCTTTAATGGTTATATATCTCTTAGCTCACATGTACATTTTGTTTAATTGCATGCTTTACAAGTTTTTACTTCCGACAACACCTTTGCTTGTAACCTTTCTTGTGCAAAGATTTTTAAGTTGATGCAAGTATCTAGCTTAAAGGGATGGTTGATCCTGGTCGAATCCTCCAACTTCCAAGCAAATTTTGAAGAGCATAGTCCCTTCGCTTTCCACTTCCAGACCCCACGGCCCAAATATTCCCAGGCTTCCAACATTCCTTCTCTCTCTCCTTCAATTTAAATCAAACTTCCCCTTTTGGTTACGGTTACTCACATGTTGTAGTGAATTAGTTTTTCTTTCAAAAGAATATCTAAAGGATTATTTATTTAAGCATGTATATAGATCAAGAAGCATAAAATGATATTTTTGAAGTAGATCTAGGTTGATTAATTACTTAGGCTTATTGTTTATCATTTAAGTACTTACTTTTTTATGCTTTTAACGTTTTAATTGCCACATTTGGTGCATTATAGGTGGCTGGTTTTTCACTTTTGTTGACATGAGAAAGGGAAGTGCTGCTGGAAAAATTAAATATCTAGGCCATCAAAGGCCTCTCGGAGCAACCTTCTTCTTTCCTTCTTCATTCCTAAAACCTATAAGCCTTTGGATACATATCTGTAAGGACCAAAGGCGACCACTATTTTCACTTGTAATATAATAACAATAAGAAAAGCAAGTGGGATTTTTAGGTGCCTGCACCCCATCCCCCCTGGGGGATTCGTGTCATCCCCTCAATGGTTTGCTATATGTGTTTTCTGTATCATTATTGCTTTAGAATAATTCCGCTTTAGTTAGATTGGTTTTTCTTTAGCTTTTTGTAAAAGTAGTCGAATACTAACCCAACCTTTCTTTCCTGATTATGGTTCAGGGACAAGTGATTGCTCGACTACTTGACCGAAAATAGACTCTTTGTTCTAGTAATTAAGTCTCACATTGCACCCTTTTTTAGCTTTCATTATCTTAAGCTGGAACAAACATTTCGCACAAACCTCTGCATATGATTACCCATCGTAGGCTTGTCTGAGCTTTGTGATACTCAGAAACGAGGTTTGTTGCATTCAAATAAGTTTCACATCTAATAAAAACTCATGTTAATAAAATCAACTCCTCCTTGAATAGGCGAAAATCCAATGTCTCGATTGAATCCGTTGCAGGGAAAGTTCACAAAGGAAGCGAGAACAACTGGGTAGTGACCTCGGGACACCGTCAAGCTACACTCTTGTTGGTGTAGTGTTGGACATGTCTCGAAGACTCCGATCCAGCCCACATTTTCCTCACGTGGAACCACATCGAATAAGGGTTTTGAACATACTCCATTTACTATCAAGTATATTTGGAGTTCCCTTCCCCCTAATCTAATTCACGCATCTTCACTTTCTAAAATAAAAATACCAATAACACTTTTTTTTAGAACGGTTATAAGTTTTTATAAAAAAAAAAGAGATGGGTTTTCACTCACCTTCATACATAACCAATTTAGAAGAATTTATTTTCAACCCTGGTGATGCAACAACAAAAAATCATGTCGTTTACATTCTTCTAGCTTTTAGCCATGGATATGCTCCATAAATTAATTAAATTCCAACTATACTTCCTATAAAAAATGCCTAAATTTTTTATTGTTTTGCAGATCATGACATAATGTAGATTGATATTGCCGAATCCAATTTTCCTTTTTCATTATATTGGAACTTGAATGTACGATCTAGCTGAGATTCCATGAAAATTCGCCAATGAATGCATTTTCTCTAGTGGTCTAACCTTATTTTCATTGCCTTCTACCGTATGTAAGCATCCAATTCTTCCAGCATCATACAACGATCTAAATGAGTTTGCGTTAAAAGAATCAATTCACTTCTATTCATGGAGGGGTTATATTGTCTGTGATGTTGCCATTTATTTCTAAGGTTCCAGGGGTGAGGCCAGCTCCCTGATTGGCCATAAGATCTACTTTGTTGTTGATATTTCTCCTTATATGATATATGGAATAAGATTTCAATTGTTTGAGCAACTCCCTGATGAGTCTACCCAACTTGTTTCCATATGGCAATTGTTTTCTCAGCCTCCCTTGAAATTGAGAGACGATGATGAGAGAATCCTCCATTATATTTATTCTTATTATTTTCCTATGCTTCACTATCCGAAGTCCCTACCAGCGGGCCCACATTTCTGCTTGGATGTTCATGGCGTGCCCCAGTCCCCAAGCGTATTTGTCTTCCTTTTGCTCATCAAGATTTATAATAACCCCCCCTGCTCCAACCACCCCTGGGTTCCTCTTTGAATCTCCATCAAAAAACAAATAAGATCCTCCTCAATCATGCATCCATCTTTCCAAATCAAACTTTTCCATTATAAGACAATAGTTTTGATGTAGCGTTGGCTTACTAAGGATATTTGGTTTTCCGATGGTTGCTTTGATGCCGCTCATCCAGAGATTTTCCATTTCAATGAGTTCATCCATTTCACTTGGGTGTGTTCCTTTTGCATTCATCGCATCACTGAGAAGAGCAACAATTGTTTTTGCGACCTCTACTGGAGAAGGGTGCATGTTTTTGAAGATAGCTTTGTTCATGTTTAACCAAATCTGCCAACACAAGTATTTCGGGAGCGCAATCCAAAATCGTGAGAGAACGTATCTTGCTTGGAGTGGGTGGTTGTATCTGTGTTTCCACCTGATGAACATGTCTTCCACACTATGCGAGAATGGACAAATTTGAAAAACGTGACCTAAGGTTTCACCATCGTTTTAACACAACACACACCGTGAGGGGCCTTGGATGCCTTTTTAGCTAAATTCTCTGTAGTTAAGATTTTACCTTCACTAACATCTAACATAATGTATTTATTTTAGGAAGATTGTCAGCATGCCATATGTTCTTACATAAAAGCGTAGAGGGAGGAAAACAGTTTGTCTGCAACAACTTATTGTACGCAACCTTTATGTTGTACTCTTGGTGAGGGGAGGTTGTCCATATTCTAGAATCTCTCTGGGTAACTGAGATGGGAGATTTCCCTTTTAATAAAGAGAACAATGTCTTTTGTTGTCCATCTAGATGTGGGGGAAGATCCTCAATTTTCCAATTTTTCCATAATCCAGTCTGCATATTCCAATCAGCAATGTCATGAAGGTGTGTAATCCCTTTGCTTTGCGTGCATTGCCGGAGAGTTTGAAGATCCTTCTGCTCCTCCAGAGGATCTAATCCCATAATTTTATCTTCCTAGATCTTGATATTTTTCCCGTTACCTGGATGCCAACTTAGATTTTCTATAATGAGGTTAGCAACTGCCTTGCATAGTCGCCAGATCTATGATCCATTCCCTTCCCAATTTAAATTTTATATTCTGGATAAGTTCATTCTTCCAAAATACTCCATGCCCAATGTCAATTTCCACCATTCCCTTTCTCTGTGACTAATCTCCATACTATTTTAGCCCCCATTTCCATATTCATGAGGTGTAGGTCCTTGATCCCCAAACCTCCCCGGTCCTTTGGGAGTTTAACAGTGTGTCGATTGACTAAGTTTAATTTCTTTCCATTTGTTTCCCACCTTGACACAAAAATTTTCTCAGCAACATGTTTAGTTGATTTATTACTCCTTTTGGGGCAAGGAGGCCAGAGCATTGATATATAGGGAGTGAGGATAAGATAGACTTTATAAAAAATGTTCTTCCTTCTAGGTTCAACCATCTTGCCCCCCAAGCTTGAATTTTCTTTTTAAACTTTTGTACTACTTCTTCCCAATATTTCCTTGAAGAGGATCCAAGAGAAATTGGTGTGCCAAGATATTTAAAGGATCGCCAATTACCAAAGAAAGGAAATTCCATTGAGGTAGAGATTCTATAAGAAGATCCTCGGAGCAGTTCCAACCATAGATTTGGATTTTTCTTTTGTTTATTAGTCCCCCAGATAAAGATAGGTAACTATCCAACGCTTTTTTTAAACACCCAACTATCACCTTAGATGCTCCTCCTAGTAAGAGAGTATCATCTGCAAACTACGAGTGGTTGATTGTTTTAATATTTCTAACTATGGAAAAGCCTGGTAGATTTCCTTCTAACCGCTCATATTCAAGTTTCATGCTTAGACTCTCAGCCATTATAATATAGAGCAGAGGAGAGAGTGGGCGGCCTTTCCTTAACCCCCTTGTGGCTTGGAAGAATTTGGTCGATCTTCCATTGACCAACAGAGCAATCCACAGATATTTTATGCAAGCTTGGATCCAATTTAAGATGTCATTATTAAATCCCATTTTTCCATGACTGCAAAAAGAAAAGCATGTCTTACCTGATCAAACACATTGGCCATATCTAACTTGATGACGATACCTCGTTCTCCGCTCTCCTTGCTTGAGTGCAAAGCTTCCTGTACCAAGATAAAATTATCAAGAATTTGTCTATTTTTCATAAACCCCCCCTAGTTCTCAGATATAAGCTTGGGAAGAAGGATTTTGAGTTGGTTGGCTAGAATCTTTGTAAGAATTTTATAGGCTAAATTGCACAGCGACATGGGCCTAAATCTAGAGAAGTCCATCGGTTTTGAGTATTTTGGGATCAAAGATAAGAAGGATGAGTTTGTCTCGCCTCCCACTTTTTTCTTAGTTCTTGGGCAATTTGGCATTTTGAGGAGGTATTTTTTAATGAGATCCTAGCATGATCGAAAGAAGTGGATTGAAAATCCGTCCGGTACTGGGGCTTTGTCGGGCTCCAAGTCCCAAATTTCCCGGTTAACCTCTTCTTCTACTATCTTCTTTCTAAGAATATCATTGTGTTCTTTTACTAACAACGTGGGTACATGCTGAAGATATGTTTCCACTTCTTCTTTAACTTGAACCTCGTCTTCTTTATATAGATTTTTGAAATATTGATAGGCTTCCTCTTTTATTTTTGGAAAGGTATTTATCTTTACTCCATCCTCCTTGTTTAATTCCTTAACTCTGTTTCGCAACTCTCTTACCTTGGTTTGTTTATGAAAGAAGTTGGTGTTTTGATCTCCTGCCTTTAGCCATGTACTCCTAGACTTGACCACCAATATTCCTCCGCTTCCCTATTTAGCTGAAAGAACTTGTATGTCAGTTCTTTTTCTTTTTGAATTAGCTCCACAGTTATTTCTTCTTTCTCCATCGCTAAACTATTTTCAATTAATTTATGCTTGATCTGGATTTTTTCCAAATTTGGGGGGCAAAAATGCTCTTTTTCCCACCTCTTTAAAGAGTGTTTCGCCTCTTTTAACTTGCATTTCCAAACAAAGATTTTCAATCCCGTAACAGAAATATTCCAGGCTGATGTTATCAAATCCATAACACCATCTTCTCGAAGCCAGATAGGGCTAAATCGAAAGGGGATAAGACCAAGGAATTCTCCTTCCTGGAATTTTAATGAGATTGGTTTGTGATCCGATTCTCCTGAGGGTATTATATTTGAAGTGATGTTCCATCCTTCCAGAAACCATTCGCTATGTATGCGGAATCTGTCAAGACGGGCTGCTATATGGCTTTGGCCTATTCTTCTGTTGGTCTATGTAAACTTGCCCTGCTTTGGAGCAATATCTAACATGTCCCAATTTGAAATAAAATCTTCCATTCTTTCTCTAAATGGATCCATGACCGGATTTTCACTTCTTTTCTCGAAACTGTAGAGAATAGTGTTGAAATCACCCGTTACTATGCTTTTTATATGAATATTATCCTCCTTGAAACTGTTGAGGGTGTCCTAAAAGACCGGCTTCTCTCCATATATCACTGGTGCATAAACATTGAAGAGATTCAAAATACCACCAGTGTCTTTGTGTTTCAAGGCTATGCAAACTATATTTTGGAGCTTGAATGAATCTACCAGTTCAAAAGTTGTTTCTATCCATAGACTACTTATACCTCTAGAGGATCCTCTTGCACTGCAAGTTATCCCTGCACTGTCCCTCCATATACTATTTCCTATGGCCAACATTTCTTTTTCTTCAAGCTTAGTTTCTTGGACAAGGAGAATGGTGGGATTTTCAGCTTTTATTAAATCCTTTAAAGCTCTTACTTTCTGAGTGCTACCTAAACCCCTACAATTCCAAGAAACTATATTCATTCCTTACCTGAATGGAGTTGGATCTTGCCTCCTTCTGGCACCTTTGCTCTTCCTTGTCCTTTATCTCTGTGTTGCTTGAGAGAGGAGGTGATTGAGGGCTGCATTCCTAGACTTTTGTTTGATTCAACCTCTATCTCCCTAGCATCTCTATTGGTTGGCCAACCATGTTTTTGTTTGCTTCTCGATCACCTCCTTCCCCTTCTTCTAAACTTTGATAGTGTTGAGCTTGATTTCTAGTTAAAATCCTTAAGGGGGTTGTTTGATTTGAGCTAGATTTCTCCCCACGTGAAGTTTGTAGTTGCTCTTTATCTAGCTCTATTTCTGATACTTCCAATTGCTCTTCATTTTCTATAATAAGATTTGTTGCCTCCAATGCTTCACTATTTTCTCCTTTGTTTATATTATTTTCTTTATGTTGTTATGATTTTTGGCATTTCTCCTTCCTCGACTTCTTCACCTTCTTTTGACAAAGTATCAAAGGGATTTGTTGAGGTCGATGTGCCACAAACTAGATTTAGGGGTGATAATTTACATTTCCATTTCCTTTTCCTTTTTTTCTTTTTTGGATCCTACCATTCTTCATTGGTAGATCTCGTTAGTGTTGGTTGTGGTGGGTTTTTTTTGCAGTCTCGGGAAAAATTCCCATACTCATGGCATATATTGCATTTGAAAGGAAGTTGCTCGTAGTCCAGTGTTTGATTGTGGACCCATCCTTCATGAGTAAGTTTTATTTCATTCGGTAAACCCTTTTCCAGATCAACTTCAACATAGATTCGGGCACAAGAAAATTGATGAGCTTTGGGTTCTGATCTATTTATATACCTTCCGAGTGCATTCCCTATGGCCCTAAGGCAATTTTCATTCCAACAAGGTAAGGGTAGTCATGGAATCTTGACCCATACCGGGACTGCAGATGGTATGCCATCTTCCGGATCAAAATCAAGATTCCATTCATTTAGGTATAGTCCTTTTGATCCATAAAAATAAAACCCGCTTCGGAATATTAAATCTTTATCTTCTACAATCTAAAAAAGAAAGACGAGGAATCCTTTGCTGCATGAAAATACGTCAATTTCTCCCTTGATCAATGGTTTCCATGATTTATCCACCCAATATTCCATTGATTTTGGCAAGGGCCACATGCCCGTGAATTGCCCCACTAGTGCACATTTTGAAAAGGTTAAAGAGCTTCTTCAAAAGTCATTTAGAGGCAGAGCTACGATTGGGACATGTCACATCATCCACATTCTTCACAAATCGGGAATGCGTTGGTTTTCCTTTTGGATTCTTCTCGAGTCAAGATACCATAACCATGAAGGCAACAATCTCAGCTGCAATAGGGGGTGGGGGATGGCCCCCCTCTGACACCATTCTCGTTGTCAAAGCTAGATCAAGACATGGGGAGCTATTCGCAATTGTCAGAATGATTAGGTGTGCCTTCATCATGCCGAACTCACAGATACTACTTGCAGTCGCAGTTGTGAGTAGATCGCACTCGGATCGCTCGGATCACAGAACCCCAATCACAACAATGATCACTCAGATCACACAATGATCGCTCAGATCGCATGAAATTTAAAAAGTGTTCACACAGAATTCAAGAAATGATCGCACAAATTTCCGAATTCGTAGTTGTGATCACTCTGCCCCCTGCAATCTTCGCATTTCAGAAGGATCACGTTATTTGGATATTGACTGAAAAATGGAAAACATAAGGAATTAAAATTACTAAGAGCACCTACAAAACATATCTTTTAGCACTTTCAGAACTCCTATTTCATTGGTGACTCCATTAAGGCAGTAGTTTGTTTTTTGTACCTCTACTAAGTAATATGAATTCCGGTGTAAATTAAAGAATTGTGTTGCCAATATTTTACTCTCATATGTTGTTGTGGTCTTTATTGCAAGTATTATCTCAAAAACTATTTGCAAGTATCTTGTTACCTTTTTTAAACTCCTAAACATTTGTAGTCATCCACAAACACACTAAAGACTTAACAACCTTATATTTTAATAAGGTCTACCCCCCTTGGCTTCGATTAGGAGTTGGTCTAAATGGAGGAGTCAAGAACAAGGTGATAGCCTTGAATCGAGACTTGCCCCCAAGGACACACCGAGTGGCTTGAATATTTCTGCCACGTTCCCCCTCAGGTGTGTGAAAGGTGACAACAAACATTACTTACCCAAGGAGAGGTGCCCATGATTCTTGGATTTATTAGCTACCATATGTTGTCAAAAATACTTCTTATGGCTTCAAGGATTTGAAGGGATTTACTAAATGAAGCCTGAGAATCCCTCTTTCCTCTCTTTCATGAATCTTGGAATTTTTTTTAGAGTTGAACTTGTGGTGGAGTATCTCCAATTTGAGATTTCTCATTTTGTAGTCACCATATGAGTTTCTAAGGTATGGTCCTAAGGTTACATCATCAAATGTGTAAAAGCATGATCTTCAGGATATGGTAAATGGACTTTGTTCCTGATGACAATGACAAATTGTTATTAAACTATCACCTACGATGCAAAGTCCTCGCCAAGTGAAACTCAGAAGAGTTAACACTATCATTTCAACCCCTCTTCCGTCACTTTAGGATAGATAATAACCAACAATAAGTGGGATTCCCTATCTTCTATAAATATAATTATTTCTACTATAAAGCAAACGGTTTATGCATTGGTTGCAAATATGTGTTTGAGGCATTTTAGTATTAGTCATTCCTAATTTATAGGACATAAAAGGAGGTATAGTATTTAATTCTATAAGGGTTGATAACCTAAACCTTAGGGCATATTTGGGATTGTAATATAGACTACCATCTCCTAATATTTTTATATACACAATACAGGGGAATTTGGGTCCTTATAAATCTATTTTTGACGATTTTTATTGATTGTAAATTACATATTTATATGGAAAAAATTAGTCTAGTTTATAATGTATTAAATGATGACATGCTATAATATTTGGGGCATATTTGGAGCATGATAGAATATTGTAGTTTCCAGATCTATTTTGCAAAGAAATAGAGTTTATATAGATATTTTAGGTGGTTAAAGAATAGTAAGAGTACCTATATTTTGCATTGGGCATATGGGTCTAATGAGACTCAAATGGAGGCTGTCCAAAATAAGAGATTAATAGAAATAGGGCAGAAGATCACAAGGAGTATTTTCTTTCTCTTTGTTGTCCTATTCTTTTAGGAATCTACAATGTGAATTATCAAATTGAGATAAACTCAATGCCAATGAGGCTTGTATTATCAAGGATGAATTATAAGTGCATAAATTCATACATGGAGAGACATGCATCAATACAACTCATCACAAATGAACAATACAATAATATGGAAAGATATTACAAGTTATTAGTGCCTCACAACCATTAACCAATAATATATCAACAATAAAAGGTGAAACAAACATACAAAAAGATTCCTCATCCTCAAGGGTGCATCACCAAACCATCCAATGGATCCAAATAAAGATACAATACAATACTACTAGGAGTTCAAGCCTCAATCCTTCAACAACCTTTACAACTAGGGGAGCCTTCCTTTTTTAATGTTCTTTGATCAAAACCTCCAACAATAAAATATCAATTTCTAGGCTAAAACCCTAGATCTAACCTAGGAAATTATAAGCAAATAATACCCTCAACTAACTTAGGAGGATGTGGTGATGCATAAATAAAAGTGGAAATGCCACATGTATGCATATCTAGGAAATACAACTCCATGAAGTGGGGTGGATCCCCAATGCGGGCATAAATTCCAATTCAAAACTCCAACAAACTCCTCCAAGAGATTTCATTCCACTAGGATTCTTCAACAAATGTGGAAGACAACTAACCCAAGTCACATGTGTGGCCTCCTCCAAGGCTAGTTCATCCCATCATGAACAATGTAGGCATCCAAGTAACACATGTGGAATCTCTAAGATGGACACCCTATCAAGATAACAATAAAACAATACATGACTGAACTCCAAGGGATAACCACTCCTCTAGATGAGTGCCAATGGTCATATATCTCATAAAGTGAGGAGTCAAACCCTCAACAATATCATAGATCCATGTGCAAGGAGGCAATTAATCACCATATAAGAGGGGATTATTTCATCAACTCAAGTAAACATCAATAATGTGAGGCACCTCACATGTGTGCAATTAAGGTGAGTGGTCCCTCTAGTTAAGCATCAAACATCCGAATAAATGTGTCAAAGTGTGAAAGGTAGTCCCTTAAGCTAGCTCATTCCATGCATAAGCCAAAAATGAGGTAAAAAATGGGTCAAATCACTGTTAAACCCATGCAATCACCCTCTAATGTGCGTATAGGGTGAACACTCCATCTAGGATTACCATATATGATATAACAACAAAAAACATGTGTGAAATGCACCCACAAGGATTAGGGTGGTCAAGCTAGTAGGACCCCACTATAGAAAACTATGGCAATTCACCTCCAAGCTATGTTGGAATCATGCAAAATTGACCAACAATACTAGGCACCTCATCAATATGTGAAACAAATAATAGAAATGTGCCATCGCCATGAAAAATAATACCAATATGCGAAGGAAATCATTTACTATGCAAACTATACATCCTCAACACATCAACAAGACCCCATCACCAACCTACCATAGCAATACTGAATAATATCACATGAACTATGGCATAATGAATCAATCCAACACTATAAATCTGACACACTCTAGTGGATAAACCAATCACTTTGCACTAAAACACCTTCCTCTAGAAATCACACACCCACCATTGAGGCAATGATTAACAATTCCATAAGGGAAATGTCGGGAAAGGTGCGTGCATCAATATTAACCTTTAAGTAGCAAGAATGATTAACAACTCATAAGATTTCATCTGTTTGTTATGTACCATGGAATAAGGAACACGATGGAAGTGTATCATAATGTAGCATGGGGAGTAACATGCATAACATAAAATTGCACTTAACCCATGTAGTTAATCAGTCACCTAACCCATGCACATAATCCATGTATATGACACATATAAGCCATGCACCCATACATGTAAATGACACACCTAAGATAAGATACATGCTTAAACAACTATGTACCTACCCACAGACCTAAGATAAGCAACATGCCTAACCTATTTACCTACTCACAAATCTAATCCACCTAACCACATACACAAGTGACACCACCGGTAACCTAAGCAATGCAACTAAGTTGCATCTACATATATGCCTATGTAATGTGGCAAAAAATGTGTAAACATGCTCAGAAGTGGACATGTGACTCAATTAACTTGTTGGAGCCATGAATTTTCCACTATAGCTCATAATTATGACTTTAGATATGTATTGGAAAACTTGGAATGGTATGTACAACATGATGGGGAAAAAATATGCAAAATCTAAAAAAGATGCAAAAAGGACAGATAAAATATGCAAACATTATATAACAAAATATGTAAAAAGATGTAAAAAGATAAAAAAGAACACAGAACAAATGCAAAGAAAGACAAAAGAGATGCAAATATGATTAAAAAGATGAAAAAACACAAATAGGATGTAACAAGAATACATCTTTCATAAAATGTGTCGCTAAATTGTTGAGGGGAAGGGGGTCCTTTCCCACAAGCAAAGGATTCCCATACATCTTTCATAAACGGTGTGGTTAAATTGTTGAGGGGAAGGGGGTCTATTCCCACAAACAAAAGATTCTCTTACATTGGTTTAACGTTTTGCTAGATGATAAATTTAAGATTAAATTATTATTATTACAAAAAGATGCAAAAATAACTTTAAAAGATATAATAGAGATGAAAAAAAAAATGTTAAATACAAAATATAAGAAATATAAAAAACAAACATAAATGTGTTCTATTTCTAAAATAAAATGCACGAAAGGTGATGTGAGTAAAGACACTACAAGCTTAGTAGTTGTTGAAACTAAGATAATAAACAAAAGTCACTTTTCATGCCCCATAGTGGATAAGAAGGACTCAGTTAACCAAGGTGAGCATGTCACATACCCCAATTTTGTAAAATAATGTTAATTGTTTTAATTATATTTCCTAAGACATTATGTTAAATTTAATGCTAAGTAGGAACTGATGACTCAGCAGCGTCAAAAGAAGTGGAATGTAATTCTGAATATTTTATTATTAATAAATAAAATGTGGAGACAACAGCATGGGAGAGCTGTTAATAAGAGGTTACTGGTCAAACTGGTGGATGGAAGTAGGCGAAGGGCAAAAGACAAGTGGCAGCATCCTCAAACACTTCCTAAGTTGCAGGTGGCAACTTCCCTATAATTGGGGTCATGATCCCCCAAGAAAGTGGGATCAAAGCAGGTGGCTCAATAAATGACAACTAACCCAAAAAGACCTAGGCAATCTTTTAAAAGTACCCAAATGAATAGAGCTGAGGCTGCTTAGATATTTTCCAGGGAGAAATCATTCAGGTGGAATGATATTCAGGAAATTCATTGGGGAAAAAGGGAAAAACAGTAAGGAAGTTGTTCTGAGAGGAATGCTGCAGTAACTTGGTTTATTACAGCTTGTTAGCTGGGAGAACTTATTGATCAGTTCAGGATTGATACTGAGTTTGAAGATTGGTATTTGACTATTGCTGCACCTAGTTCCAGCCAGGGAGACCAGAGCAAGCTCGGGGGTCCTGAGGAGTCGATGTTTGAGCGCTCTCCAGGAGTTGGTAGGGAGGAACGGCCTCCCATTGCTGTTGTTGTCCAAGTTCAACATGTTATGTCACTTAATTGTCCTTGTTTTAATAACTGTGAATGGTTGAATGTTATGTTCATAGTTTCTGATATAAAGATTTAGCTGGTTTAGTGATGTAAATGTTATAGTTTATCAGTAATAGAATCTTTTGATGAAAAATAAGAACCCACTGTGTTTTTCCTCATCCGAAATTATCAGACCGTACTCCAGTACAGGGGTAAGATTATAAAGAAAGATGATATGATGATAATATAAAATGGAATATGAATGGAATTTCAGAGTGTTTCTTTGTATGGTTTTAAAAGAAATATCTTTGGTATCAGGAATTGTATTAACCTGTAATGAAGACTGACAGTCTTTTAGAAACAGAGAAATAAATGATATTGTTTACTATGTTCAAGAAGAGAAAACAATATTTGATGTTATAGTTACTTCTTTGTTGCTATTTGATATTTGAATAGCAAAGAAGGGTATAATAGTCCACTAAAGTAGAGTTAAGTTAGAAAAGATGCTGTACAGTCTGCTTCTTCACAGTTTAAACTACTGCAAGTATAATATTCAGTTGAAAGAAGATTAGCTAGAATCTCCATTTACTTTTACAGGTACTTTGGTTTTTAGCAGAATTTACTTTTGGGAAAGTAATACATATATCCTTATTTCATTTCTGAATTACTTAGTTAAGCTTAAAGCAAAAACATACAACTGCTAACCTTTACTATTTCAGATGTTAACAGTGTAGGATATAGTTAGTTCCTTTTATTCATTTATAAATATTAAATTGTAGCATAAACCAGACAATATAGAATATAAAGAATATGTTTACAAATTATTTATTACAGTAAGTTTTGAGAATACATTAACAACAGGTTATTTTATTCTATNAAAACCCTACCAAAATGAAAGTATACATTGGAGCTTATTAAAAGGAAGAGTTTTATCCCCTTTACACCCCATGGCTATAAACATCGTATTCAAAATAAGGCTTTTACAACCTGTACAAACAGTAATATATATGTATACATTACACAGTAATCAAGTAAAGAACCAAAACCACAGTCTCGGCTACAGCCAAAGATCCCATGCTAAACGAAGAGATGAAACTCTTTTAACAGCGTTCAGGTTCATTAAACTGAACCAAGGTAACCGCGAGGGTTACAAACCACGAAGGCAAAACCCATGACTGCCCTAAAGGACCAGCAAGGAGGAGAACGCCATGGGTAAAACCAGGCTTACCGGGAGTAGCCAGCCGTTGAAGTCTCGCACCTTCCACGCCAAAGAGAGAAGGCCAACCTTGTAAAGAAGGAAAAGCATAATATTAAAACCTTGCAAACTGCTGTTTATTTAAATTATTTCTTTTGAAAGAAAAACGAAGGATAAACCCTGTACATTACC
>LPNX010076475.1:460986-495479 GCA_001517045.1 Pseudotsuga menziesii
AGAAACAAAAGTAATAAGTATTCCAGGTAGAGTAACATTGTTATTATAATAAGTAATAATTATTATACTATTATTTACTGTATAAAAATAATATTATTTGGAAATCACAGTAATGTCTTAACCTATTATTGTTAAACAGAATTATAATATAAAACCTATACCCAAGGTTACACTGATAGTTACATAAAGAATTTTATTAAAAACATTGAGACTTTATAATTTGAAAAGTATAACCAATATAACATTGTATATAATTCTTGAGTAAATAATTAACCCAATATATTAATAATGTACAGGAAAACCCTACCTGCTAATACTATGAATAATTTACAAAGAGTAAATTAGGTATATATCAAATTACAGGAATCGGAGGTATCTGAACTCATAAAGGCTCATAAGGTCGAGCTTACATGNGAACTCCGAAGAACAGCAAAACGACCTGCACTATGAGGAAAATAGAACCCTTCATTTACAGCAGAGGAGAAGGAGTTCACTGGAACGAAAAGTAACCAGTCACGACGGAGGACGATTCACTGCACCAAGTTAAGGCAACGACCCTACACAGTAAAGAGTTCGGGGCAATGGGTGCAAATGGTGAAACCCTAAGAGAATCAACACTACTCAACGTTCAAACAACAAGTTGTTCATTACAGTATTTTCCTCACAGCGCAGTAGACGAGCCCACGAGGAGCTTAACCAGCAAATTGACTGCTAGCAGACAATGCAAGCAATGGAGTGGACAAGGGAGTTTTTGCAGAGCGGCCGGAGGCCCGAAGGCAGTGGAAGAATGACGATTTAGGGTTCGAGTCAAACCTTTTTAACATGCTAGTACATGGCTGGAAAGAGCCCACGTAATCCTTTTAATAATCAGCATGCAGTGGGTAGGAACATTATAGTTCCACGAACAAAATCTCCAATGATTTTACAACCCAAATCATATCGTGGAGGTTCTACAAGGTTCGTCACACCATAGTCAACCACCTGTATTATAAAATCAATCACGTAAACATTAGAATGATGTTTGGAAAACATTTTAACGTAGAGTCTTTCATTGTTTGGTCTAACACTTGTACACATGGAAGATTATCATGTTTGTCGATGGCTTACAAGAGTGAAGAGATTTAATAGTTAGCATGGCGCGGCCTATATATTTTATAAACCGATTTTCTATACTATATATTTATCCTAGTTCATAAAAGAAAGTTAAGGAAATAATTGTATAGAGACTATAAACTTTAAGAATCAAGCTAAGTAGTAATTCGATCATGATCATGATTTTATTTCTTGGACCTTAGTGTTTATCCTTTGCACTTTGTTTTTACTTTGTAAAATAACAACTCAATCACTAGTTGTAAAGTCATTTTATGACAAATGGTCTTTGTCAAGGATAAGCTCATAGGTTATGAAAGGTGATATAGAATCGTTATGATAATGAACTTTTGTTAAGTTTAACTCTTTTGTTTGTTGATATAGTTATAAAACTCATATAGTTTGTATTTGAGGGTAGTAAGTCTTCAAACGTTCAACAAGCTTAACATTTTATTCTTGACCTTGGAAGAGATCTAGTTCCCAAGCAACTCAGATCTTTAATCATTAATGCAAGTCTTTAAAGGTGGCTGGTATAAAAGTAGTAAAACCCCTTATCGTTTTACACTTGCAGCAGCCAATTCAATCATGGCATGATCCAATAATTATGAACAATTAAAATTAGATCTTTGACTTTGTGATTCTGCCATACTTACTGTGCAGTAAAGAAATATTTATCGCATTTTACACTTGCAATGAGTAGGTACATCATATGGTTTAGTACTCCACAGGATTATTAAATCCTGCTTTTATGAAGGAAAAATAACTGACATCTTTACTAGTAGAAATCAATTCTCTATCAGTAAGATCTTAAAAGAACTCACAGTTAATGCTTTACCTCTATAAGCTTGAGAAATCTGACTGGCATGTATATTCTTCTATTGAATTAATTTTTATGCAACGAATCTTTTTTGAATACTTTAGAAATTCGTTAGCAGCACCCGAGCATCTTACCTGTATATCTGTAAGAGAAGGAAAACTTCTGCGTTAGCTCGAAAGCTAAGTAAGCCCAGTTTTTCATGACAGTCCCACCTTGTGGTTGCAAGAAGAAAACAAATCAGTGATTGAAAAGAAACTGTTCTATAAAGATAAGCATAATCAAAAGATAATTTAGATACGAATCTAGTAACATATAACTAATCAAACATTTAGTGATTGCATGTATTGAAATTATATGCATTTAAAAAATTTTAAATTTTTTCGGAAAATTTGGGTTTTGAGAGAGCAAACAAGGCCATGGCTCTAAACTAAGGTGATTAAGAGTTTGTCTTTTTATGAAATATGGTTTTAAGCTAGGGCATTTAAGAGTTTGTTCTTTTATGAAAGATGTTGAAATTTAAGAAACTTTTTTTTTTAAGTGACATCATTGGTAATTGGGTTGAGCTCATACTATGCTAGCATGATGCTTATATTGGACTAATAGTGACATCATTATGCTTTTTTACAACACTTTATTTCAGAGTTTTGATTAGTTGGGTCACTTGCCCAAGATTATTTTCTGCAGCATGTATACACCATGGCCTATTCTCAAACCAATTGTGGGAATTAAAGCTTTCGCTATTTCCTATCCATCATAGGTTTTATGTGCATTTATAAACTCCAACTACTTGCTAGATATAAATTGAATCCTTACTTTAAACTGTATATATACACTTGAGGCTATGTACTTCTTTTCCCTAGCCTATGTGATACGATATAGTACCGCTCAACTTACATGAGTAAAACTACAAATAACATTGTACCTTTTCCACGATTAAACAATTGCTAGTAGTAGTCTAACATATAACCGATTACAGTCCTAGATATATATGTATACTATTTATTGGATACACTTAGTGATCATTCATATCTATTGCCTTAGTCACATCTAGCTAGGATATTATGCTATTATATTTATGCAAGACTTATATATTGTGTACTTTAACAAGGAATAAGGTAATATTAGGCACTAGCTCTTTGTGTTACAACAAGCAGCTTGTTCAGCTAGAGCGATATCCATTACAGTTTTTAAGTCCAATTACATGTACTACTAGTAGTAAGCTGTAGCTAGTTGTATATGGTTTTTCAACGTGTTCTTGAGCAATTTAGAAACAAACTAGAATGTCCATAATGATAATTGCATTACTGGTTGCTTTGTTCTCGGATTCGTGATAAGCTCTAGGATTGACGTAAGAAGTTAACTAAACATAGCCAGAACTCCCAGTAGTTTTTGCATGGTCAGAGATACAATTCAGGAACGATTTACACCGGAGTTTGCATTGGGTTAGCTGGAAGATAATTATCTGAGCAAGCCCATATCATGTAGAATAGTGCTAGATCTTTAAATTGAAAGTATGGGTGGATCAGTATTACCTGATACTACAAGTGGGTTACTCTTTTTCGTGTTCATGTAAAGATACAAGGTGCAACTAGCATGAATGGTACAAGGTAGTGCAGTGAGAAGAATTGGTTATGTAGGTGCTAGTTACTAAGAAACCTTTCGAGCTTGCAACTCCACGAAATCTTATCCATGGAATAGCACTTACAAGGCTAAATAGCCATGAGAAAATACTAGGATAATTAATCCGATAGACCATAGTAGTAGTACTTGTGGTGATTTGTATGATCCGTAGTAGGCGACCTAAACCAATGCGCTTAAACATGAAGCAGTGTAAACATATGACATATCATATTACCCATGTGTAGTTTACATATGGCATAATGTGTTCAACACTTACGAATGCTAGATCAACTTCAGGTGTGTAACGCATAGCTAGGAATACTCCTTATACGTAGACAAGCACCTAGTACAGATTTATGATCGCCATATCAACACATTTAAGGGAGGTATTTTGATGATCTATAGATGCATATTGTGATTTTTTATGGATGCCTTCTCGATGGCCCCTCATTCAACCTAAGGGGGGTGTTATTAGTTGGACTATGAATCATATAGTTGTTATAGGATGTTCAGAGTCGCATATAGGCTGCTCCATAGTATAACTCAATCAAGGACTAAGCAACTTATAGTATAAGCTTTATAATGTAACCATACTAGGTTAGAGTAAACTGTGGATTAAGTATTTTACATTATATCTAAGTATAACACTTGTATCGTAATATAAACCTTTGTGAGGATGAAAAATGCTTGTAAAAAGCTAATACATACTGATGGTTTTTATAGTAGCTTAGCAGTTAATATCTCTAGTTAAGCATCATAAGTAGATAGTATACTGGTACATAGTTTACATTAGTTGCTAATGGTAAATCAATTGCCTGTAATATAATTAAACCTTTTCTCGGGGCAGGATGCATTACAAGTATGTTAGTTTTTCCTAGAGGAATCTCACCTCTATAATGTAACACATTCTAACCAATGAATTAAGGCTTAACACTACATTCCAAGATACTTCTATCTGGCCAACCCTGCAAAGGCCTATGCTTAAGTAGCTTTACAATTGTTTATAGGCTAAAACTGTGTAGGTACAATACAACAAAGTCGGCTTATTACTAGGATCTTAATGGTCTCTACATCGGTCCTTTGTAGAACTGTAAACAGGTGTGGGCTTAGGATAAATGGAGTAATAAAGGGTGTGCCTAGTAATCCAGTATTTTAATACAACTCATCTCTTCTCGGAAATCAGATTTGTATTGTTAAGAGTTGCTCTGGTAACAACTGGAACCGGTTTTTACTCAGCTAATGCCAATAATTTGCCTGTTCGGTAGCAGCATATTTATAGCTATAAGCATGAGACTTAGTCCAAGAACTCTACAAGGATATATGCTTGATTCCCATTTGTTGTCACTATAACTTTCATGCATATCTATGCAACCCCATGGGTGGCACATAGGGCTAATCGAGGTTTGAACTAGAGACATCACATAGAGTGCTTTAACATTGTACTCTATTGCAAACTAATCTACACAGAAATAACTCAAACTTAAAAAAAATAAAAATATTGTAACTATTTAAATCATTAAAACTATTTTAAAAATTCAAATATAAAAAACCTAATATTAATATAAAATAATATAATTTTGTAATATAAATTATAAAAACCCAAAAAAAATTCATTATGAAATACATTATAAAATATATATTTAAATAAAACAATAAACAAGCCATTTAAATTTCTAAACAAAAAACCAGCCATATATTTTAATAGACGTGATGCATACAAGCTTGTGGGTTGACTAAATTATATCTTGAAGGTCTTTATGTATTAGCAAAGAAATATATTGGTGGACTAAATTATATCCAGCCATATATTTTAATAGACGTGAAGCATACAAGCTTGTGGGTTGACTAAATTATATCTTGAAGGTCTTTATGTATTAGCAAGCTAAAAGTATGCGGTGTACTCTAACTGTTCCAGGTCTGTGGGGAAATATCATCAAGTCCAAATACATGCACAAGCTCCCTTTGGAATTATGGTTGCGCAGAGAAAATCTTAACTGTTGTTCTCCTTCATTGATTTGGAGAAGTTTCCTCATCAACCCGTCCTTCATCAATTAGGACATCAGTTGGAGAGTAGGTAGAGGGAATTGCATTTATGTTGGAATAGACCCTCTGGTGGGTATTGAATGGCCTTTCCTATCCAACCTGCTACTGGACTGGCTACACGAGAAGAACTATATGACCATTCAAGACATCTATGTTAATAAGAACGAACATACGCCATACTGGTTACCTTTGACAGATCTAGGACTTCCTGGGACTTTGGCAGCAGAGTGGAAGGCATATGTGGATTCATTATACAACGCTGGCATTTTATTAAACTCTGATCGAGATGAGCTTATCTGGGAGGTGAATTCTAACTCTGGGACCGTCAAAGCAAATCTGGCTTATCTCCATATACTTAAGACGGTTGAAGAACCTCTTTATAGTTGGTGGCATTCTGCACTTTGGATAACAAAGTTACCTGGTAAGGTTAAGCATTTTTGCTGGTTAGTTATCAATCGAAAGATCCTTACTTTGGATTCCCTACAATCTCGTGGATTCTGTGGGCCTTGCGTTTGCTCTCTTTGTCTCCTAGATGCCGAATCATCTGATCACATATTTGGCTCTTGCTCCTTTTTTCACCAAATCGGCTCAAGTCTATGCTCTAGACTTAAGAAACATTGGCAGTAGGCCTTTCCGACTCTTGCTGAGAACATTGAATATTGGGTTAAGAGCTTGAGAATGCCACTAGAGATCCTATGCTTATTGATATGGGAAGTATGGCGTTCAAGGAATGCACTCATATTTCAAGACATGCCACTGTCACTTCATACTACTCTGTCAAAGGTATGCTCTTCTCCATATTCCCCTTTGCTCAGTATTCATAGTCAGATTAGAAGAACAGTGCAACCTCCTCTGGTCTTTCAGGGTGGAAATGTGGGTTTCTTCGATGGAGCTGCCAAAGATGGCATTTATGGGGGTGGAATGAAATTACAGTTGGAAAATTATTTCTACTACAATTTGCGTATGGATGCTGGCAGGGGAACTAACACCAAGGTTGAGCTTCTTGCTCTCTGGGGACTTCTCTTCTTTGCCAACCATAGGAAGATTTCTGATCTTCAGGTTATGGGGGATTCTAAAGTTATCATTGATTGGGCCCTCGACAAACATATGCTTCATGTTATTGATTTTGAACACTGGATGTTACGGGTTAAAGCTCTTAAGGCACAATTCAGAGTTCTGCAGTTTCAATACATTTACAAGGAATTTAATATGGAGGCTGATGACTTATCAAAGAGGGCTATGGGTAAAGAAATGTACACCTCAAAAAATTGGATCCCTCTAGAGACGACAGAATTGTGACTTTTGGTGTAAAAAAAATTTCGCTCCAAGAACATATTTGAATTCGATCTGGTTTTGATGCTTGTGGACTCTGGACTCCTTCCAGATCCATGTGCCTGGCTTGGTTTTGGTGTTCATTCTCGGTTATCCCAAGTGTTGCCCAGCTTGTTCGGTTCCTGGTGGATGCTCGCGTTGGCTGTGCGATTTGGGACTGGATCGCATTTCTGTTGTTCTGTTCCTGGATTGTGTAGCTGCTCCTTGAGTTTTCGCTCCAAGAACATCAAATTTCTTGACCCTGGTTCGAGTTTGATCATTGCTGGTGTTCAGAGGAGTGCCGGATATTTGTAGGAGTGAGGGATAGTGGTCTGAATTGGACTGTTGCTTGGCGGTGTCTTCTGCAGTTGTGTTCGTGCTTGTCTCTGCGTTAAACATTGTTGGGTTTCTGCAGGGAAAGCGTGCCAGACTTTGCTGGATTCTTGGGTGGGAACGTGCTAAATCAGATTGTTGCTCTTTAGATTTTCAAGATTTGCTTTCTGGTCCTCGGCTCGATCTGAAGGAGAAAGGCTCTTGCCTTAGGGAGTATTGCCATTTCTTCCTCTGGTTTGTATCTGTTGAACCAGATTTATTATTTGTTTAGAGGCTTCTGCTCTCTTTGGCATAGGGACATTGTTCCCAATGGCCTTTGGAGGGGGTCTCCCCCATCTTCCTCCTGAAATTGATGCTTTTAAGCGTCTTATTGCTTCATGTGGGAAGAGGAAGGGCACTCCTTTAGCCCAGACTTTTGTAAAGCAATTAGAAATTCCTTCTGTAGATCTCTCGGTTGAAAGACCTTGTCGGACCGCACTGAACCTTGTAGAACGGGGTTTAATTGGTCAATTTATAGGGTTGTGGCCATCCTCGAAGGCCATAGAAAGTTGGGTTCAACGAAATTGGAGACCCTTGGTCTCTGACGGAATCCGTAACCATTTTGTGGGCAGAGGTTACTTTGTTTTTGTTTTTGAATCAGCTGCTGATCGAGATCTAATTTTCCGGAATGGGCCTTATTTTATGGGTTCCTAGCGGATCTACCTAAATATGTGGACCCCTGACTTTGACCCTACTCAGGATGTCTCGTCTACTGTTCCTGTCTGGTTCAGGCTCCCCCATCTTCCACTTCACTGTTGGAATTCATAATCGTTGGAAACTATCGGGAATAAGCTCGGAAAATACATTGACAAAGCAGAAGTGAAGGATCAATACTCATGTGCTCGCATTTGTGTAGAGGTTGACTTGGAGATTGGGCTTCCCAAGGCAATCAAACTCAATGTTGCTGATTGGTCTCATTTTCAGGAGCTTGATTATGAGCAGCTCCCTTTCAAGTGCCACTTCTGCCATGAATATGGCCATTTTGCTCGCAACTGCAAAACAAAATCAGTAACATAACCTGAAAAAGAGCAGACAAATCAATGGTCCTAAGTTCAAAAAGCTGGTACTTCTAAACAGGTGAAGGGAAAAGGTGGAAATACTGGAAATCGACCTCCTCCAATCGTGATTAAATCTCCAAAAACTCACTCTGAAGGAAATGATGTAGTCTCTTCAAATCCCTTTGTAGTGTTAAGTACTGCGAATGAACATAATTCCCTGATTCTTGAGGAAGGTGAGGTCCAACAATCTGAAGTCCAAGATGAAGAGCTAGAAGCAAATAGAGGGCCTCCGGTTTCTATCCCAAAGTGTTTAGAACCGATTTGTGAAGACATCTCCATTGTTATTTCTCCCATGAGAAATACTTCTTCCCCCTCCTATGCAAAAGCTCTTAAGAAAAGAAACCAATGGATTCTTCTAACTCTTCAGAGGAAGATGAACACTTCACAAAAAAGGGTGGAAGAAAGTCTTCCAAAGAGATCAGAGAAGAAGAAGCAGAGAGGCTTAAGATGCAAGGGAGTCAGGCAACCATCGAACGGTCTTTTGGTAGATTCAAGCGGAATAAACCCCCTAAAGGTGGTGCTACTCCCTTCTCTACAGGAAAATAATGCAGCTATCTTCTTGGAATTGTAGGGGCTTGGGAAATCCATTGAAGGCTGAAGCAGTAAAAGATCTCTTTAAAATAGAACCTTCCGATATCTTGCTGCTCCAAGAAACTAAGATAGAAGAGGAAGCTCTCTTATCTATTAGCAAGTCTAAGTGGAATAAGAATGCAGGTAAGGCTATTAGTGCCCGGGGCATTTCTGGGGGACTAGCTACTCTATGGTCAGAAGACAAATTTCTCCTTATTTCCTCGTTTGTAACCCAACACTGGATTTTCATTGAATTACAACATGTATCTAGTAAAATTCTTATTTCTCTCTTCAATCTCTACGTGCCTGTAAATTTTCTTGAAAAAAAATCTGTTGGAATACTCTCTCTGATTATTTGGATACTCACTCTTCCACAAATATTATTGTGGTTGGAGATCTTAATATAATTCTCGATTCGAAGGAAAAATGTGGAGGGAATAGGGGAAAGGATCCTTTTAAGGTAGTCGTGGATTCCTTAATTCAAGATAACGATCTCCTTGATATCAAGCCCAAGAAGGGGCGGTTTAACTAGACCAACAACAGAATGGGGATCTCCCGAATCTCTGCTAGATTGCACAAGTTCCTAGTCCAAAGTTCGTTGATGGATGGCACTATTATTTCTTCAAAAATCCTGCCAAAAATAACCTCCGATCATCACCCAATTTCTCTTTAGGTGGAAAAGGAAGAAAATTTAGGATCTATCCCGTTTCGGTTCGGTCCAATTTGGATCGAAAGGGAGGGTTTTTGGGATATTGTAACTCAAGTATGGTCTCAATATATTGCAGGCTCTCCTTGCTTTGTCTGGGAACAAAAGTTAAAACTCACTAAAATTGCTCTGAAGAAGTGGATAAAAATCCCATCTCCTAACCCAATGACTTGCATAGAAGCTTTAGTCCAAGCTCTAGCCGAGATTCAAACAAGCATGGAAGACAACGTGATTTTCAAGCCACAATTGGTTGCTCAGTAGACAGCGCAAGCCTCCTCTTTCCTTTCATTTCGATAGGAGGAAGAGCATCTTTGTCTCAAATCTCGAAGTATATGGTTAAAAGCCGGAGATAAAAACTCTGCTTTTTTTCACCGGCAATACAGGGCTAGAATTTCATGAAATCATATTGCTGAAATTTGTAATAGTGATGGTGACACTATCAAAGGCCAATCGCTATTACTTCAAGCTGCCAACTCACATTTCCATCTTTTATTTCAAGAAGATTTTAATTCCGATGGAAACATGAATGCTGACTTTCTTTTCAACATTCCTAAATTGGTCGGTCATGAGGATAATGTTGATCTTGTGAAACCATTCTCTGAACAAGAAATTGTAGATGTGATATGGAGCATGGAGCCGGACAAAGCCCCTGGGTCGGACGGGTTTTCCATTCACTTCTATAGAGCATGCTGGTATATTATAAAATCTGATCTTCTCCGAATGATTTCAGCATTTCTCAAGAAAGAAAAAGTGGGAGGAAATACAAACTCTACCTTTTTGGCCTTGATTCCAAAAGAAGTCAATCCAACTTCTTTTGATAGATTCAAGCCTATTTCCCTTTATAATGCTTTGTATAAATCTTGGCCAAACTCTTAGCCAACAGACTGAAACCTTTGCTATGTTCTCTAATTTCTCCTCTCCAAGGGGGTTTCATTAAAGGAAGGCATTTGATTGATAATGTGATCCAAGTCTAGGAAGCCCTTCATTCTAACTTTCAAAGGAAAGAAAAAGGCATGCTTATCAAGCTTGATATGAAAAATGCTTTTGATCGGGTCAAGCTATCCTTCCTCTACCAGGTTCTATCCTCTTTTGGATTCAGTGCAGAGTTTGTCCGTTTGATAAAAGCATGTACTGATCTGCTGTGGATTGCGCCTCTGGTTAATGGAAGACCAACTTAATTCTTTCAAGCCACTAGGGGACTTTGTCAAGGGTGCCCCTTATCTCTTTTTCTTTACATTTTGATGGCAGAAGCCCTCAGCCGAAAACTTTCAGCTGAATTGGATGCTGGCTACCTCCCTGGTATTAAGATTGCTACTTGCGTGATTCAATAAATCATGCTCTTTTTGCTGATGATTCTCTCTTTTTGGGAGGGGCATCTCTTAATATTGCCTGGGCTTTCAATGTAATTCTTCAAAATTTCTGCTTGTCTTCAAGAGGTCTGATAAACAAATGCAAGAGTGCAGTCTATGGTTGGAATATTAATCATTTGTCTCTTCTTAAGATTTCTCAATCATTGGGATTTCCCGGTTTTTCTAATTGGGACAAGATCAATTATTTGGGCCTTCCCTTGACCCTGGGTCCTAGCCCTCCTTCGCTCTGGCTGGAAGTGCTTGGAAAATTGAAATCTAAATTAGTTTCCAGGGGTGGTCAGTGGCTTACCAAGGCTAGTAAATTGAATTTGATTAAGTCTGTCATCTCTACTCTTCCCATCTATCAGTTTTCCCTGCTCCTTGCCCCTAAATCCATTACGACTCAAATTTCTAAACTCCTCCAAGATTTTATCTGGGAGGGTGGCAAAGGTAATCATAAGAAGATGCACTTGGTCAGTTGGGAAACACTCAAAAGACCTATCTCAGAGGGTGGTTTGCAAATCTAGGACCCAGAATTGGTAAATTTGGCAATGGCAGGAAAACTTCTCTGGCAGTTATATGCTAATTAAAATCATCCTGTTAGTCAGATTTTTAGGAAAAAATATCTCAAAGGAAAATCTCTGAGAAATATAAAAACTTCTCCCATCCCCTCAGGCACAGTAGTATGGAATCTCTGTAAAAGAGGAATTGACAAATTCCAACAGCATTTATATCGAATTCCTGGCAGCGGGAAAACGATTTTTCTATGGGATGATGTAATCCTTGGAAATCCGCCTCTATCTTCTATAAATTCGCTAAGTGAGATCAAGAACTGGCTAAGAAATAAAGGCCTTCTCCGTCTAGCCGATATTTGTAAATGGGACAGGAATGGGAATTGGGATGGATGGAGTCTTCCTGTAATCCTGGAGCATTTATCTCAGCAGCAGAAATTGCTAATTTCATCCTTATCTGGTCTGGCTCCCATAAATTGTTATTTCAAAGACGAGTGGGGGTGGGGTAGCTCTGGTTTTTATTCAACAGCGCGTGGGTTCTCTTCATTGCAAATCCTATCGGCTTCTATTTTGTCTCCAGCAATTTGGAATTTGGTGTGGTCTTCACTATGTCTCCCCAAAGTAAATTTTTTCAAATGGTTATTAATGCATAGAAGGGTGTTGACGGGCGAGAATTTAAGCTAGTGTGGGTTTCACGGGCCCTATAGCTGCTGCCTCTGTCAAGTAGCCAGCGATACTTCTGACCATTTGTTTATTAACTGTGATTTTTCCAAGCAGGTGTGGGAGCTGGTACTTTGTGGTCTTTCATTTTCTGCTCCTTCCCAAATCTCTATAATTAATTTTTTTTCCTCCTGGCAAGAGCGAATCCCCTGGCAGGAATGGCAAATAGATGCTTCAACAAAATTCGTTGATTGGAAAAAAGTCTGGCAGTTAATCCCGAAATATACCCGGTGGACATTGTGGCTTGTTCGGAATGATGGGATCTTTAGCAATAAGAAATCGATTCCTGCTCATGTAGCAACCAAAATTAATTTTTTTTATTGCAGAATCGGTTTGTAACTCTCCATCTTTGTTAATGTTACCAGGCAAAGTCAATGAGTGGCTTGGGAAACGCAATATGGGCAACAACAAATCGTTTTCTCTCAAACCGAGTAGCTCTCCTTTGTGGAAAATTTGTTGCTCAGAGGCAGAGTTTGCTGATAGTTGGAAGAAATCCTCTTCTGCTAGTATTTTTTTTGACGGAGCATCTAAAGGTAATCCCGACACATCTAGGGCTGGGGGGTTGTTAGTCTCACCTGATCGACAACTTGAGTCTCGTTTTAGCTGGGGGCTTGGATTAATGTCCAACAATCAGGCATAATGTTATAGCCTTCTCGAAGCATGTCAAATTGCAAAGGCGGCCGGGTTCCAGTCAATTCAAATTTATGGAGATTCTGAATTGTTAATTAAATTGATTAATTCAGAAGGGCAATTTAATAATTCTGTTTTGAATAAAATTCTAAAGAAAATCTGAATTACTTTAAAAGAGTTCGCAAAGGTGGAATCCTTTCATATCTTGCGGGATTTAAATAGAAGAGCAGATCATTTGGCTAATATTGCCTGTTTGCTGGAGCAAGGTCACCTAAGTCTCAATGGCGAAGCTAGTGAATTCTAGCGAATCCCTTAAAGATTGAATTTCATGGAGCTATTCTTTCTCCTGTCAACGCACTGTTCATTCTTTGTTAGATGATCCATCTTGTTGATTGTATTAGGCTCAGAGGACATTTTTTTCCAGTCTTGGAAATTTCAAAATAAATAAAGAAAAAAAAATTATCCGTTTTTGTAAAAAAAAAAACAAAGAGGGATATGGGTACTGGGACATGTATGATATTCTGGGAAGAATATATGGGAGATAGTCCTATGAGCTCTGGTATTTTGGAACTTTATTAACCTATGCTTTAGATCAGTTTATATAAGTACACTCTTCTCTTGTAGGCTTTTTTGATATTTAAACCTGTGGGCAATGAAGCAGAGACTGATGCTATGTTTTGTTATCAACTCTTTTTTAGAAATTGTTATTTCTGAATGAATCAGATTTTAAGTTACTATAGACTTGGACAGTTTTATAATAGTTAAAACTGCTTTTTTTCTCCTGAACCAAAAAATATTGATGGACTAAATTATATCTCGAAGGTCTTTATGTATTGGCAAAGAAATATATTGATGGGATGTTTACAATTTCTAATCTCATTTTACGTATAAAAAGGTTTTTGAAATATTAATATGCATATAACAATATAGAATATAATAATATAGAAATTAATGTCGTATAACAATATATTTAACGATATACAATATAATATAGAAATTAATGTCGTGAGGTAATATATTGACATTTATGATTGATAGAAATCTCACAACCTGTTTACAAAACAAAATTCAGGGATACAAATATATTATTACTCAAAATATATATAACATTGTTAATTAATCATTGTGTCGGAACATGGAATTCATCAACGGAAAATACTCCTTCCAAACGCAGCGAAAAGAGAACGCAAAAGATTCTATAGCATACTCTGAGTTCTTTGCTTTGATTTATAGGGGCAATGCGTTGGTTGATATATATATATATATATATATAGCGAAGAACAGCGTTGGCCTTAAAGTGATGTAGACAGAATATGTTGGAGAAACAACGATTCCAAAGTTATTGAAGTGCGAAGAATCGCTCCAAAGATTTAAAGATTGCTGGTAAAATACTACTTAAGGCGCAGCGGAGGGACATTAAGTCTGTGCACATCTTGGACATCGGATTAACCAGGCAATCTATTAGCTTCAAATGTGTAATTGAAGCCTTTTAGTGTTGAATACGCAATACTTGGGGTGCGGAGGGAAATTAAGTCTGTGCACATCTCGAACATCGCCTTAACCAGGCAATCTGTTAGCTTCCAATGTATAATTAAAGCCTTCTATTGTTGAATAAGCGATCAGAGAAAACTTGTAAGTCGACATTTGATCTTTAAACCTTTGTAAGTCTGTTTGAAGCAAATAATTTGCTGTAGTCCCGATTTTATGAAAATCTTTTTGAACCTTATGGATTTTTCAGTTAAATTTTTGTTTTAAGCAAGGCATTTTTTGAAGCAAGGACTTTGCTAGTTCGTCGAACTGCGGCATCATGCTTCAGTGGATGGGAGGCTCCAGACGGAAAGTAAAAACAGTAAGATAGATTTTTCCCGGCTTCATTTTAGATTAATATCTGCCCCGGCCACATGTTTCTGAGAGGAATAGTAGTACCAGTAGTCTCAGTTAATTCTCTTTACTCCACATTTAAAATAAAAATAAAGTGAAATAAATAAAAATCAGAAATGAATTTAAGTGTGGTATTAATTTTTGGTCTTTCCTTCCTAAATTGTCCTTTAAGCAAATTTTGTAGAATTTAAATACTTTTCAGCAAAACTGGCGGAATGTAGAAATTTCTGCCAATATTTTAGGGAAACTTTGTAGAGTGTAGGCATTTTTCGAATAATTTTACACGTATAAAGCGGCCTTTAAGCTTTCATGGCTGGTTGTCTGAGGTTTCTTCACAGTACTCTACAAATTATGTCGGTTCTCAGAATTTCTCGGTTGCTACCATTTGCGTTTCTGCGAATCGTTTCTTTCAAGTGAAAGGGTATTTCCCCATGATTTATTTTCATTTTGCACTGTAGTCTGCAAATAAATCCTGCAAAAACAAAATCGCATGTTTTTTTACCATTCTGTGATGTGCCTTTGGAGGTACTGTGATGTGTCTTGAGAGGTCTTAGTCTAAGTTCGCCAGACATTAAGTGCGAAATCCCTTCAAAATTGAACTTAATTATATGCGACTTAATTTTTAGTCTTTCCTTCCTAAATTGTCCTTTAAGCAAACTTTGTAGAAGTTAAATACTTTTTAGCAAAACTGGCGGAATGTAGCAATTTCTGCCAATATTTTAGGCAAACTTTGTAGAGTGTAGGCATTTTTTGAATAATTTTCCATGTATAAAGCGGCCTTTAAGCTTTCATGGCTGGTTGTCTGAGGCTTCTGCACAGTACTCTACAAATTCTGTCGGTTCTCATAATTTCTCGGTTGCAACCATTTGCGTTTCTGCAAATCGTTTCTTTGAAGTGAAAGGCTATTTCCCCATGATATTTTTTCATTTTGCACTATAGTCTGCAAATAAACCTGCAAAAACAAAATCGCATTTTTTTTACCAGCATGCTTGAGGATAGTTAGATCTTGACCTGCTCCAGATTCAACGGTCATCAAGCATGACCATGCTGCAGCCGCATTAAATGCTATGCAGCATGCTAAATATTGTTTGCCCTCTGGATGTGCCTTTGGAGGTACTAATGCTTTATTTTATCACTTCCACAAGCACGAGTAACGATTCATTACTTTTGGTAATGTTTGAAATATAATTATTTATTTTTTCGTTAAATGTTTGAAATATAATTATTTATTTAATGTACGTTGAGAGGTCTTAGTCTAAGTTCGCCAGGTATTAAGTGCGGAATCCCTTCAAAATTGAAGGAAGGAAGGAAGGAAGGAAATATTTTAACGTCCGCGAGGCTAAGAATAGCCTATGGGACAGACCAACTCGCACTCTGTTTTCTGCAATTCAATCCTTTGTCTGTTCAACTTGATGATGAGTGCCCCCAATTTTTTTACAGTCCCCTCGTTAAACAAATCATCCCAAGATTTATTTGTCAAGACATTTGCGTACCTGTCCCTATTGTCCTTAAAGGCTTCACACTCTAAAATGAAATGTTTTTCTGTCTCCACCTTACCAGTGGTGCAAAAAATACACTCTCTTTCTGCCCAAGCTTCTTTTGGCTTTTTCCAGCGCTCGGTCTCACAACGGAGCTGATGGGAATTAGTTCATAATTGAGTAATAAGAATTTTGGCTTTCCAAGGTATATTGGCCCCTATGTACGCCTTTTGATGCTGATTGTAGGTAGGGCTAAACTCTTCAATATAATACTTTCTCTTTCTCCCTAGCTCTTTATCCCAAGTTCGCTTGTGGAACTTATTGATAACAAAAGCCTTTATTTCTTTACTATTCGTAGGGCACGTGCTCAGGCACATATCCCACTTGCTAAGCCATTTAATATTTTGCCGCATCCAAGTCTTCTTTCTTTTGCACAATATGTCATTGAAGACAACCTTAGGCGATCTACCATCTTCCATTTGCTCAACTCTTTTTAGATACGTTATGAGTCTCACCATAGCGATTGCCTCAATAGAAGCCACCCCCATTTCGCTTAGCATGATCTCGTATGGCACTGAATTCTTAATTTTGAACTTGCTTGTGATCATGTGTTTTTGAATCTTTTCTATTTGCCTCCACTGTAAGTCAGAGGTACTGCTGGCCCAAACTTCACCACCATAGAGAACAACCGGGATCACTGAGAGCCCAAAAAGGGTTTGCATAGTTTTCCAGTCCCATAACTCTGCCTCTCTGCACCTATTTTGAAAAGCATAAAACGCTTTCCAACCTCCTAGAGTACTTTTTTTCTTGCAATCTTCCCAACTCAAATTTTTGTTGAAGTTGATTCCGAGGTACTTGTAATCTTCCACTACTTCAAGGGTATTGTCTTCAAAGTAGAAATTATGTTGTTTATGTTTTCCTTTGCTAGAGAAAACTACCCCTTTTGTCTTGCTAGTATTTACTTGCATCCCAACTGTTCTACAAAAGTGCTCAAGGGAAATCAAGTGCTCTTGCAAGCCAAGAGCAGATTTAGCAATCAAAATAAGGTCATCTGCATACAAAAGAAGCCTTATCACATACTCGCCCACGAGGGCGCCATCCCCTCCCTCTAAGTTTAACCACTCTTCAAGTTTGTCAATATATAAGCCAAAAAGGGTAGGGGATAATGGGCACCCTTGCTTGACCCCGATATCACTTCTGAAACTCTCGGAGATACCATCTAATGTTCTGATTTTGACTTTGACCTCCTCATACAGCCTGTGAATAGCTGCTCTAAGATGTATAGGAACCCCAAGTTCCTCCATTCTGTGCCATAGCTTATCCCTGGGAACCGTGTCAAAAGCTTTTTTGAAATCGACAAAGCAACAAAAGGCTTCCTCTTTTTTCTCCCATATTTTTCAATGATGTGCCTTAAAGTAATACCATGGTCCACCGTGGAATGTTTAGGTCTAAAACCTGCTTGCCCTTTAGCACGCTTGTCCTTTTCTTCCGCCCACTTGCTAATTCTGTTTGCTAGCATGCTTCCAAATAGCTTTGTAAACAAGGGGTTTATCATTATGGTCCTATAATTGGAGGGATCGTTGACATCTCTGCTCTTGAAAAAAGGAATTGCGGGGCTAGTTGTCCAATCTGTAGGGAATCCCTGCTGAATGATGTTGTTGAAGATTCCCGTAATGTGAGGTGCAAGAGTTTTTGAACCCCACTTTAGATACTCAGCTTGAAGTTCTACTAAATCTTTGGCTTTTCCAACACCCAACTTCTTAATACCCACCTCGATCTCTTGCACGGTGAAAAGCTTAGTAATGGTGGCGGTGTTGACTAAGGGGGGAGGCGGTTCAACCTTAGGATTCCGCTCATAGAGTTGCTTTGCATACTCAAGCCACTTGTCCTAATGGTGGCGGTTTTGACTAAGGGGGGAGGGGGTTCAACCTTAGGATTCCGCTCATAGAGTTGCTTTGCATACTCAAGCCACTTGTCCGCTGTAATATTGTTTTCAGTTTGCTTCTTGCTTGCTTGAAGTTCCTTCCAAAATAGTTTGGGGTTATTTTTCCCAAGGAAGATTAGCTCTTCCCTCCTTGAGACCATGAAATCAATTTTCTTTCTTTCTTATAATCTGCTTGTAGCTTTTTAAGTCTTTTTCTTTCCAGTTTGACTCTCTCCACCTTCTCCTTGCTTTTTTGCACTCCTCATCGAACCAAGCATTAACAGGAAAGCAATTTGTTTAATGTTTCCTATTCTTTGCTCTTTTGCATTTTGTGAGTGCCCTTGAATTAAATTAGTTAGTTGCTGATTATTAAGGCCTTGGGACAAAATTTCCTCCCTCTTACAAAGTCTCTCTAAAGCCTTCCTAAAGATATTACAGTTCTCTTGAGTCAAAAGAATTCTGAACTTAATTATATGCGTGCAAGAAATGGAATTTGGCTTAATGTCTTTTGCAAAAGTTAAATTTGAAAGCGATTTAATCAATGTTAAAGTCAACTACTTCGATGAACTAAGCCATCAGTTGGTAAAAGTCAAATTTGAAACTGATTCAATCATGACAAAATTGCTTAGATTAAAGTCAAATCCTTCGATTAACTAAGACATGGGTTGGCAGCATTTTGAGGTTCCAACTTCCTGCTGCTCTCACATGGCGCTTTAAGAAATCTCTAATTTAATTTGTACCATTTAATTGTGTTGCGTGGCGAAGATTAAGGGACAAATTAAATGGTACAAATTAAATTAATTTAACTTAGAGATAACACATAAACAACAATTTGATCAGATGTTAGTGATTTTGTTTCTCAAATATTAGGTGTCATCTTGTTAATTCCAATATATCCATGTAAGTAAATTAAGCAATTACCTTTTGAATGAGTGCTTAGGATTGTGTCATCTCAATGTTATTAGATGCAGAGTGGCCATGGGATTTCCGAGAAGTGGTTAAATAGAAAATCCAGTAATTATTGAGGAAGTTAGCAAATCTGGAGCTTATGTTTTCGGCATGTGTCCTTTTCTTTTAGAAGATTCTCTCATTTCACCATTTCGTTCCTCTTTTAACCAATTTGCCCCCTTTCTAGGTGAGACACCCTCTTTTTTTACTTGTCAAAGTGTTTGCTATAATCATCTTCTATAGTTTAGTCATTGTTTTACCATGTCAAGAGGAAAGTAAGTCGTGTTTTAGTTTTGTTAGGCTAGTTCTTGAGTTTGTGACAAGGTTTTTTTTTTAATGAAAATGAAGTTAAGTCATAAGTCCTATATAAAGAGATTTCCTCTATCATTATTTTGGTTGGTTGTTTGTTGCACACAAGAGATTTTTTTGTACGCTTAAGAGAGAATTTTGAATACAAATCATTTAGCTTTGGAGGTAATCACTTGGAGTCTCTTGTTCATGTTGTTGATGATTATAACTCGGACAAGTGCTTCTGCATAGGCTAGGTGCCAAGCATGCCGAAGTTGTCCATGAACTCTCTAGGTACTTGTTTAATTATTGAATATGTGATTTTATCTCTTTCCTAAGTCAAACTTAGGAAAACCACATTATTAACTTAATGTTGGCTAATGACTAAAAAGAGATCTTAAGATTAAGTCATAGGCGTTGATTTTAAGTGAGGCTCAAGATCTAATCTTGGTCATCCATCACTTTAGAGATTGGGGGTTAGGGTTTTGGTCATTGAGAAGGTATAAAAGAAAGCCTAAGGAGAGGAGAAAAAAACACAAGATCATAAGATCATTTTAGAGAGAGATTTTCTGAAGAAAAGAGTGAGAGACTCAATGGCTAAAGAGAAGAGGGAAGGGATTTTGTAGCAAGAGAGAAATTATGGAGAGAGGGCCGAATCACCAAGGATTCGATCTGTACAATGATTAAGGATGGTTGATCATGTGACGCAGAGGTTGTACGACCTAACATAAGGGCAGATTAGGTGATGTAGCTTATCATACGGGTGACACAGGGTCGTCCAAGATGCAGGATGTCGTACGGGTGACGCAGTGCTCTATAGGTGACACATGCAATTATACAGGGTGAGGCAAAGCTGATTTGCCTTGTGGGACGGTTTCGCCAGTGTGTCGATTTTCTTTGGGACTGAGTTAGAGGCTCCCTTATTGTAATTTCTGATTTTCTATGTGAGCTAATAAAGATAAACATTTAATGTTTGTTTTTCCCCTTTGGGGTTTTCTAGGGTAAATAATTATGTCAAATGTGTGAATGATTTCCTATTTATTTCCGCTGCATTATTGGTTAAAAAATATCAGTATTTTTCTTTATAATTTCTAAGTATAAGAATTATTGAGAGCAGAGCATAAATTAAAATTGGTATTGAGTAAAATTCAACATGGTATCAGAGCAAGATTGGCTCTAAGAAGGAAATCACATTTGACAAGGGTTTACAACAAAAAACAAAAAAAAACTTTGATTAGGTTATTTGATTGGACAAGATGACATTAACTTCTTTGAGATACGAGGACCGATTGAAGGTGCATCCAACTATAGTCCCTGGAAGGAGAGGATTACATTAGTGCTAATGGAGAACAAGATTTGGGAATTTGCAGATCAACAACAAACCATTCCTACTTATGCTACAGAACTAGCTGGGCATACCAAGAAGGATGTGAAATCTAGGAGGATCATTCTAGGTACAGTAAAGGATCATGTGATACCTCATCTGTCCGGGAAGAAGACAACCACGACGATGTAGGAGGCTTTGACAGAGTTATACCATATTAATAACCACAATAGAAAAATGGTGTTGAAGGAGAACTCAGGAACACCAAGATACCCATATCAAATACAATGGCTTCTTATCTTACCAAGATCACATAGGTTTGTGATAAGTTGGCAGCAGTTGGGGAGACAGTGGGAGATCTAAAGTTGGTGAGGGTTGTTGTTACCAACTAAGTTGCACCTAGTTGGATTTTCAGGCGAGCCGATAAAGTTTGAACAAGTACACTTGTTCATGATTAGAGTTCAGAAGTTCGTCAAGGTTTTTCTGGGAGATTTTTCATTTTGTAACACATGTTCATACCCCCTGGGGGAAATTGTAAAAAGTGTGCTAGCATGGTCAATTTTATAAAAGGCTCAACTTCCTAGGTTTAGACATCAAGCCGACTAGCCCAAAGTATTTTTCCCTTTGTAATTATTGGCTGTTGAACAAACGACTAATAATTTCTGATTTTTTCACTCACACCTCCAAAGTTGGAGTAGTTGTCTTGGTGGTTAGGCCTAAGGAGGTTATTAGATCCTCTGTGTTAGTGTTTATAAACATGCTAGGCATTCAAATTGAGTTGTATGGACATGTACTAGGTCCCCCTAGGTTTTTGTTCAGTTCCAAGAAAATTATTTTTTCCTGCAAAATTAGGCCATTTTTTAATGGTTTAATTAAATTTTTTGTAAAGGGCATACAAGATGGGTTTGAAGTTCGTTTTTGGTGTAGGGATTCTTGTTTTCACACTCAAAATGACCTCTTTACCCTAGTGGCCACTTTTCATATGTTTCGGGCGGCTAAAACATCTTATAAGGCATTTTTAAGCTAACAAAGCATCAAATTGGCATTTTAATGCTAAAAGTGCAACAATTTGGCACTGAAGTCAAAATTTAATTTGTTTTATTCATGGGTTGACATGGCAATGGGTCCCCCATGTCATGCGACCCTCTTCCATGTGAAAGACTTTAAAACTTTGGTTATAAGTTTAAAGTGGCGAATGGTTTATAAGATGATGTCAACTACATATTCTTCACACCTACCCAAATCAAGGTAGAGAATGGGTTGGTGGACCCCTCATCCATGTGAGGGGTATTAAAACCTTGTTTAAAGTTATAGTTTGATAATGTATCATACGTTTGAGGAGATATGAATGAGGTTGGTAAAGAGCTTGTGCGTGGGAGATGACGCCACCCTCAAGGCTCACGCTTGAGTGAAGTGGCAACCAATGAATGGATGGGTGAGTTAGGTGAATTAGGTGAGTTAGGTGTCATCCACCTCTCCGGTTCCACTCTACTTCCACTACACTTCAACTTAGTTAGAATATCTCTCAACTCTACCTCTCTCTTCCAGTGTTAGATGCACCCACTTCCTCCTGCTCTGGCTATAAATAAAGCATGATCATCTCCGTTGAAGCTAGTTAGAGTTGCTTCAAAAGGCTTGCCATTGTACTATTGTTGTTATATTTTTCATTGTGAATAAAGAAAAGATTTGGAGGCTAGATGGTGTAAGGCATTCGGTTGGATGAATATTGCTGCTTATGCTTGAGGTAATCTGTATCTGGTGTATTTTTCCTTGCTTGATTTGTGAATCTAACCTTGTCACGATTGCTCGCAATCGAAAGGAAAGAGTCTTTAAAAAAGTTTATTTATAGATTCTATTCTTCATATGTATGTAAAGTTCGAGATCTGGCATTTTCAATAAACTTATTATCACGTTGCTCTTGTCTTTTATATGTATATCATTGGATCTCACAAATCTCTCTGCAAGTTTTTTTATTTATGCTAGTTACATGTTATTGTGGAGAAGGTCTTGAACAAGCTTGTACCTTATCATCTTCACCTTTTCACTCGGCATAGTCCAACTACTTCCACCGGAAGCTCTTTGGTTGATCTTCATAGCTACAAGCTTGTCCTCTGCTCTATCTCCTTTTAAAATTTAAAATCTACATGCTTACTTGGTTCCTAGATTTTATTTTTTAGATATATCATCTTAGAGTGAAATTTATCATAGATCTATTTTCTAAAAGCTCATAGTCTAGATCTGAAAGTTTCGTACAAAATATTCATCTTTCGTTGAATAGATCTAGCTAAATCTACTTTCCTTTGCAGGCAAATTTGAGTTATATTCCTAACTTGTCATTTGAAAGTATTTTGCCTAAACTTTAAAGTTAAATCGAGCATACTAGTGAATTATTCGTAGCCTTGCAAAGACTGTCCAAGGCCTTAAGAAGTTGGGTTTTCATCCCAATCTTCTTAGTTACTTACCCTTCTTTAAAATCAAAATTTTAATTTAGAATTTTTTCAATTTTTTTTGTGTTGTTCAAAGGCACTTCCAAAGTGTTTTTTGGTACATTTCACTAATAAAAACTTGTTGGTTTTTAGCAGGTACGTGAAAAAAAGAAGGAAACGCTGCCCAAAAATTGAATTTTCAATTTTTGGGCCATTTGGAGCTTCCTAGGAGTTCCCCATCCTTCCGTAGCTTTCTTTCCAAAAATTTGTAAGCCATTGGGTTCATTTTCTATAAGAACCAAGTGGCATTTCCTAACAAGCATTGTAACCGAGCATAATAAAAATCTTTTGAGTAGGATCTTCAGAGCCCACTCCCCATCCCCCCAGGGGAGATCCTGTCGTTGCCATTTTTCATGTTTTGATTGTTTTAGTTTAGTTTCTTTTGCAGAGTAGTATACTTTAATCTGTATATTCATTATTTATTTATTTGATCAAGAGTAATACAAATACTAACCTCACAAATTCCCTATTTACCCGAAAGGGGAAAGAGATGCGTGGTAGTTCCTTGTGTTATTTTTACTTATAATTTAAAATTAACCCCTCCTTGCTTTCTCGATTGAGGATCATTTGAACCGAAAGAGATTCCTGGAGGTTTTATTTATTTTTAACAAACAAACATGGTGATTAAAATCCTTAAACTCAACAAGACTTCGTTGTGTATGCTCTGCACCGTTGTGGTTCGATGGAACAGTTGGATGCATCAAAAGCAACGAGAGTGTCTAGTTAAGATAGATTCACAGTTGAATTAACCTCATAAGGCAAAAATCCAATGCCTCAAATTAATCCAATGCGGGGAAAGTTCACAGAGGAAGCGGGAACAACTGGGTAGTGACCTCAGGATACCGTCAGGCTACACTCTTGTTAGTGTAGTGTTGGGCACATCCCAGAGACTCCGATCCAACCCACATATTCTTCGCGTGGAACTGCATCGGATAAGGGTTTTGGACATACTCCGCGTACTGTCAGGTATATTCGAAGTTCCCTTCACCCCTAATCTAATCCACGCATTTTCACATCATAAAATAAAATTACCAAGTGTACTTGCAAAACATATCTTTTAGCACTTTCAACATTCCTATTTCATTGGTGACTCCATTTAAGGCATTGGTCTGTTTTTGTATCTCTATTAAGTATTTGAATTATGGTGTCAATTAAACAATTGTGTTACCAAAGTTTTACTCTCATACGCTGTTGTGCTCTTTATTTTAAATATTATATCAGAAGCTATTTGCAAGTATCTTGTTACTTTTTTTAAACTCCTAAATATTTTCACTCAACCACAAACACACTAAAGCCTTATCAACCTTAGAATTTAATAGGGTCTACCCCCCTTGGCTTTGATTAGGAGTTGGCCTAAACGGAGTAGTCAAGAACAAGGTGACAACCTTGACTTGAGACTTGCCTCCAAGGACACACCGAGTGGCTTGAAGATTTATGCCACGTTCCCCCCCAGGTGTGTGAAAGGCGACAACAGTTGCCTTGAATGGATTCACTAAGCCATGGGTGTCCTTCGTTAAGGGGATTGTAGAACGAGAAAATATACCCTACTTAGGGGAGGTTGTGGGATGACTTCATCCAAGAAGAGATTCGAGAAGAGTCTCTATATGGAGGCTATCGAAAGGGTGATGACAAGGAGAACGTTGCTCTTACGAGTCATGTAAGGACAAGGTGAAGACTAAGAAGAATGCGGGTGGTGAGGCTTCCACTCAAGATGGAAAGAAGTACATAAGCAATGTTAAGTGCTTTGCATGTTACAAGTTTGGCCATGATATAGGTCAGAGCTCGATCAAGAAGAAGGGCAAGAGTAAGGCATAGGTTGCAGCATCAATAGACACACAGGTGGGTGAGTTCGCTGCAGAGTTTGAGGAGTTCTCATTACTGTCTTGTCTTTTTGGCATCTTGGCAAAGGATGCATAGTTCATGGACAATGGGGCTTCTCGTCATATGACGAGATTGCAAGATGTATTCACCAACATTATGGAGGACCCATAGCTACATGTGGAGCTTGGTGATGATTCCAAGTATGGTGTTAGGGGGACTGGGGATATTCTGTTTCAACTAGAGTCGAGATCCTTTGGTGGTGAAGGATTTGTTATATGTACCAAGGTTGACGAAGAACCTACTAGCAATTTCGGCCAAGGAGGACAAGGGGCATGTGGTCTATTTTTTAGGATGGAAAGATACTTGTTCGACCGAAAGGCTCTAGTTTAGATATAGGATGAGTAATAAGGAGCAGAGTGGGGAACTTATACTTATCGAAGGCTCATCCAGTACGTGCTCTAGCTCTTAGGAGTACTGACAGTTTGTGCGAGTTATCGCACAACAGGATGGCTCACTTGCATCACAGGGCTTTACCGATATTGAGAGAGACTGTCACTGGTCTTTCAGAGTTCAGTGTGGAGCAGCAAGGTGTGTGCAAGGGATGTGTGCTTGGAAAATATCCTAAGTCAAAATTTCCTAGCAGTGATAGCTGAACTAAGGGGATATTGGATCTGGTGCATTCATTCATACATGGTCATATGTTATTATCGTCATTGATCCGGTATAACTACTATGTGACCTTCATAGATGATTTCTCCAGGAGGACATGGATCAACTTTATGAAGACTAAGGATGAGGTCTTCTGTTGGTTTCGAGAGTTTAAGGCACTCATGGAGAGTTAGCTATAGAGAAATATCAGAGTTATGAGAACAAATAATGGGGGTGAGTATACAAGCAACAAGTTCAAGGATTTTTGCAAGGTGGCAGGGATTAAGAAGGGGATGGCAATACCTTACAACCCACATCAAAATGGGGTTGCAGTGAGGAAGAACAAGGCCATCATTAGAGATGCCAAGGAAATGATCCACGATCAGGATTTTCCCATGTTTCTCTGGGTAGAAGCATGCAACACGACAATTTACATTTAGAACAGGAATCCTCATAAGGTTCTCGAGGACAAGACTCATGAGGAAGCATTCACAGGAGTGAGATCGGATATTGGTCACCTTCATATCTTCGAATGTTCAGTGTATGTGCTTAACACAGATCTTGTAGCTTCCTTGATATAGAAAACCACGGATCTTGTGTTAACACGGATCTTGTAGCTTCCTTGATATAGAAATCCTATACAGGATGGCAAAGGGGACGGGAAACCAAAGCTGCGACCTACGAAAATCCCAACCCCCAAAAGATGGATGGTTGTCATGTCGGTTGAGACTTCCTTCGCTTTATGCCACTAAAGAATCCCAAGTGACAAAGGGGGAGATCCTGATCGATCCTGAAAGGAAAGATCTAAGACAAATCACCAGATCAGACTCCTGATGGAGAATTCGTAAGGTGAGTGCCTGAAACCCTAGATTCAGAAGATGAGCCACGAATTAAAGATACTTGAGCAGGGGTGGTTATTCTAGACTGGTAATGTAACCCAAATGAAAATATCAGGTGGCTTGTGAAGATTCGATTCAGATCTAGGATTTTAGTGTGCCAGTTCAAATGATCAAACTCGGACCCTGGGGAGATTTAAGCAAAATTTGAGAAATTCCTAGGACGTAGTTGATATTTGAAATTATGGCTCCCTGCACACTAACTTGGATGAAGGATTCAAGAGTGAGAAGATCCAAGTGAAACCGGAACAAAAACAAGAGGAGACTGACTGACAGTTCAAGGAGGGGCGTTTTCTCTCTTCTAAGATCAGTGCCTGGAGATGGCCAGAGGAGTCCAATGTTGACGCCTAGGAGGGAGAGATGGTTTTTCAGCATGCCAGATAAAACCCAGATCACCAAATTTGCAGTTTCCCAGTGCAAATTGGTACGATGAATTTTCCTACTTCTAAAGAGGGTTTTCTAAATAAAAACAGTGATGGGCAATGCATGCAGAAATTAAACGAGGGAGATTTTACCTGTGAGACATACCTGGAGTTTTTAGATGACCTCAGAAATGATGAAGAACGCTGCTTTCTTGATCAAATGAGCATTTATGGAGAAGATCTTGATGTAGTTGAGCTTCAACTAGTGACCCTAGTGCCCCCTTCAACCTGCCAAGCCAGATAAAATTAAATGTTAAGACAGATGAATGAGATCTGCAGAATAAGGAAAGGACAGGAGGTAAAAATTCGTAAAGAAAGAAATAATCCTTGAACCGAAAACCCAAGAGTCAGGGCAAGGTGAGTTTCCCCACAGATGCGCCCTCTTCCCTAGCGCGCCTCCTTCCCTGCAGATGAATGGGTAAAGGAAAAAAGTGCAAAATCTATCCTAAAACAAACTAAGTACATAAGAGAATCAATGCCAATTATCATATCATCAACTCATTTACAAAACTCAGAAGTAATTTAAGGCAAATCTGTTTATTCAATATTCTGATGCCAGAGCTCATGAAATACAATGGGGCTGTCACCTCTCTTAAATAGTTTGAGAGTGTGTCCACATTTCAATTAACTATCATTCGACAGTCGAAATTAAGACATCTTCGACGATGGAGATCAACAATACAAAGATCAATACATGGATCAAGTGACCAAGTCAACAAGGGGGGCGCACTTTGCTTAAGGACGCCTATCCTAGGTGAAAGTCACGATATAACATAAAGTGTGACATGATAATACATGAGAAGGGGTCACTAGGGGATTAATTCACCCTAGTCCCCTTTACAACTTCATAACATATGATATAACAATGAAATACATCATTAACCAAGTTGAGGGGGCACTCCTTGGGGGGCTTTCCTCACTGACTGAACCGAAACAAAATAATCCGGACAGCTGCTGAAGGACTGTCAGGGATGCTGAGACACATCATTTACCAATATTTCAAGCCATTTCCTTGACCCAAGAGGCCAAATGGATTTTTTTAGTGAAATTCCTAGTTCATTTTTGCTGGTACAACCTCTGGAAAATCATAAAACCAACATAACTCTGTCCATGATGAGAATTGGGGCAAATTGACTACTCCGGATGATCTGGAGACACAAAAGAATGGTTTAAGTGACTACTCATACCCCCTAGAACATTGTACTGCTTTAGGAGAACCAAAAACACTGCCATCTGTAATAAAATTTGATCATTTGGCCAATAATAAAGTGATAATAATCACTTATCAAGAGATATGGGGCCAAACTCTCAAAATTGAAACCGCAGTATTGGTCCTGGGCATGTCTGGAACAAATATAGACCATGTTTTCTGAGTCACCCCATCTCGATTTGAAAATTGTCTCAAGCTATGTGACGGTTTTGATGCTGTCATCAACCACATTGGAGAACCATTCAAATGCATCAGCTTCTAAGGATAAGGCAAAGAGCCTCATCTTTACTTCTTCAAAATTTACATTATGGCAACACTTGGCATAACACTGTGTAAAAAACAATAGATGAGACTTCGCAGTTATAGCGTCATTGCCATGAAAAGAGGGAACCTTCTCATTGGCTTTATCAGGGATTTGATGAGGATAACCAACAATGGCGGTAAAGTCCAAGGGTTTAAAAAGATCGCCCATGCTGGTAGGTGAATCACTTGTGTTGTCCGCCGATTGCACACCAGCAGCAGAAATCTTCCGAAAGCTGTCTCCTCACTTAGGAAAGTGAGAGAGGTGTGACCTTGGGGGAAAGCAGAAAGCTAGATATTGTCACCTACTCCTAGCTCTTTCGTTTAGGCTAACTCCTAACGAAGTCAAGGGGGGTAGTCCCTAACAAAGAGTTTTCTATGGCTCAATATGGTTAAAGTGTTTTAATTGGTTACGGATGAGATGGGTGTTGTTTAGGAGTTATTGTGATTAAAGGTGTTTACTTAATATGAGTTTGACACGTAAATCAAAGCAATCCACGTTTCTAGCAAGAGATTAAAAGATAAGTAATGATTCCAGACTTCATTAATTATGCATTCACAGATAGAAATTAAAACAGGCCACAAACAATTGATCCAAATATAATAAATATGCAGATTACAAGACCAGTGCCTTATGGAGTCAAAATACTAAAATGCGCAAACAATTAAATAACAAGTCTTGAAATCAAACTAGTGAATATTAGGTGGTGCGAGTGCTCTTGGTAGATTTTAAGAATTTTAAGTGCTCTTGAATAGGGTGTCAAAGAAGGTTTGTCAAAAAAGCCAGGAGAATATTCCAAGTTCAATCCGTTGAAGACATGATGGGCTCGCCTAGTATCCCAGGCTGGTATCGCAGAGATTGACCAGCTAGTTGATAAGCTTAGACAGCGGGAGTTTCGACGCCTCTACTAAGAAGTACTTTAGTAAATTCCCTACAACGTCGGTGTGTTGGTTACAGGGTTTAAATTTTATTAAGTTTTTCTTGCAAGATTAGAAATCCAATGTCGTTTCCGGGTACTCCGATTTTGAGGTCGGTCAGAGCATACTCCGGCAAGGAGAAAACAAAGTTAATTAATTAGGGGGTGTGCGTTGCAAATTTTATTAGGTTAATTAATTAAGACTTTCTGACCGAGAGCGCTCTTGATCCCGTCTTAGGACAGTGGTTCAAGAGACTTAACTAATCTAAGATGCCTAATGTAAGGATGTGCAATTCTAAGTATGCTCTCCGATAGAGAGTGCTCTTGACTTGTGTTACTGCAAGTTCAAGAGACTTAATTAATTCGTTAAATTTGAAAGAAACAGAAACATAAAGATCTAAACTACCCAAGAGTCTCTTTCAGGCTTTTTAGGGCCCTAATCGGGAAAACAAGGGGGTAAGTAAAACAGTAAAGAAATTATGCATTATCTAAGCAAACAATCAAAGAAATATTTTCATTTCATTTTTTATGAATGGTAAACTAATCAAAACATAAACTACCTTTCTAATCATTATGCAATTATTCTATCCTATTCTACCTTTAGCAGTTTATTAAGCAAAAAAGAACATGCATGACAATGGGACGATACAAGCTTCCCCCAAATGGGGGAAGAGGGGTGTGGGAGCCGTAATCCCACTCACTCTTTATTAAGTTTTTTACAATCTTTTGTTGTGTTCAACTTCTTCTTGAATGAGCAAAGGTGAGAAAGGGAAGAAATAGGAGGGAGATGTTTTGGTCTGTTTTGCTCTCTGCTTGCTCCTTGCTTTCTTAAGGCCCTTGGGCTCTCTTTCACCTGCCTGAAATAAGAGCTTTGAACACTAACTTGTTATAATGTTAGTCCAAAAAAATGAAACTGGATCTATAAACTTAATAAAAAATAAACCTAACTTTTACCGAAATCGGAGGAAGAAGAGAAGAATAAGAAGTTTATGGAAAAGAGAAGGCAAAAGGGTGAAAAGAGGGCAGAGTAAGGTCAAAGAAGGATGAAAACAAAAGTGAAAAAGGGGCTGCAAAAAAGACAAAGAAGGCTGCAAAAGATGAGGAAGAAAACTGAAACTAGGGCTCAAAAAGTGGCTGCAAAAAAGGGTGAATAGGGCTACAAATTTAGGCAAAAAGAGGACAGCGAAAGATAAGGAAAAAGGGCAAAAGAGGGTAGCAAAAGAGGAGAAGAAAATGCTGCAAAAAGAAGTAAAAGAGGGCTGCAAAATGAAGATGGGACTGTCAACAGGGGTATACGGTTTGGTGAATGATTGATCACTTTAGCCCAAACCTTGCCTTAACCCAAAAATTTAGAAATTTTTATCTTGAAAGATGAATGAAAGCATGAGAAAAATATTCAAACTTGTGAATCTTCTTAAGGATGCTTGGATTCCTTAAAGCTTGCAATTGCCGGAAGTTGCACTTGACTCCAAGAGAAAAGGATGCAATTGAACTCGAACTCCTACTTGGTTGGATGGACTGATCTGCTGTAATATCCCAAATCCCGATATTTTCTATTTCTAAGCAAATCTGCTGATACAACTGGGCATGCAAACTGCCATGCAAAAATCCCTATTTTATAGCAAACATTAGGGTTAGGGTTTGTGATATAGAATGAACACTTACCACTGATAAGCCGGCTAGACTGCTCATGAGAGAGTATGCAAGCACCAAGAACTGAATCGGAGATGGACAGATATCTTCCGCTTCCGGTGAAACCCCAGCAGCAAGAACCCAAGTCAGAAAAGGGTGACGTTTTCAGTGAAGGAGGTGTCCGATGACGCTGCCGGTTTGCAGGGCTGATAGCCTTCCCATGCCGGAGAGAATGCCTGGTACATGCGGAGTTTCTGAGGTCTCTAGGCAGGATAGCGACTTGCTCCAGAGAGGCAGCTGCTCACGCCCCCTTGATCCCGAAATAGCTGGTAACTGCTCCGGATGAGCATGGACGGATTTGACAATCACCGGGTACTGGAGTATGATGCTGATGATGAGAATGGTGCTTGAGTTTCGGAGTAAAGCTGAGATCTGAAGGCCCAGCAACTGATTAGGGCTTTCTGGTGAAAACCCCCCCTTACGGCTGCACACGTGTCCCTGCAACGATCTATACCATATACTGGATAACTTATGAATGAATGTAAGAGCAAATGGTGAACCTGTATGGCTTACCTTGAATGAGAATAGGACAAATGTTTCACTGCCGAAATCTCGTTAGCTGAAGACTCCGTCTCCAACCCCAACTGCTGTGCGGCACGTTGTGATGCTATCCAAGAGCTCCCAAAATAATAATCATCAAAAGTGAAGTCTCCTTTCGCTTTATCCTCCTTTTTATAACTTTCAACTGTGAAAACCCTAATCTTTGCCCTAATTAGGTCACTTTATCTTCTAATTTGCAGTTGACTTGCATGCATGCGGATGGAGACTTAAAGAGTGCATGCATCATTAAATAATGCTTGGATGGCATGCACGAAGGTGGCCTTTGGCCCCGGTGGCCCTTCTTGACCTAATGATGATGCCCTAGATCTTCTATGGATGGCATTAGTCCTTAGTTGATTCCCCAGCTGTCAGTAACCGCTCGAACCCACAGGAATCACATAGGTTAGCGGTTTTGGGCCTCAAGGCCTAATCAAAAGTGGACATTACAGTCCTCCCCGCTTGAGATTCCTTGTCCTCAAGCAACTTCAAACTGGGATGCTGCAATACCTGTTCACCTTCCCAGGTGGCATCCTCTGGCGGTAGTTCTTTCCATTGAACCAAGTATTCTCTGATTACCCTGTTCCTGAGCTTCCTTTCTCTAGTCTGTATGATCCGTTCGGGAATCAATATTAGCAGTCCTTCATCATCTAAAGGAGGCAATTCGGTAGATGGAGCAATGTGTTGCCCCAGGGTCTTCTTCAGATTAGATACATGGAACACATTGTGAATTTTGCTTTCCTGTGGAAGTTCTAGTTCATATGCCACCTCTCCCACCTTCCTGATTATTCTGTATGGTCCATAGAAGCGGGGTTTTAACTTCTCTGCTCCTTTCTTCTTAAGTGAGGACTGTCTATAAGGCTGGAGCCTTAAGTATACTAAATCCCCTACCTCAAAGCTCCGCTCAATCCTGTGTTTGTCGTCATACAACTTCTGTTGATTCTGGGCTGTTTGTAAATTCTCCTTCAATATTTTCAGAATGTTCTAACTGTCCTGTATCCAATCCTTAGCCTTAGGAGCCCTACTATCTCCAAATGCCAAATCTGCATAGTCCAAGGCCTCGTAACCATATAATGCCTTAAAAGGAGTCATCTTAATAGACATGTGATAGGTAGTATTGTAGCAATACTCCCCTAGGTGTAGCCATTTGATCCAGGTTCGCTGCTGCCCTGCTACATAATTTTTTAAATATCCTTCGATCCACTTGTTGACTATTTCCGTTTGCTTGTCACTCTGGGAATGATAACTCGTACTAGTAGCCAGTTTGACCCCCACCAATCTGAACAGTTCCTGCTAGAAGGCACCCGTGAATCTGCTATCCCGATCACTGACAATGGTCTTAGGTAACTCGTGTAACCTGAAGATCTCCCTGAAGAATAACTCAGCTACTTGAGCTGCCGAGTGGTCTGATGATATCGAGAAGAAATGTGCAAACTTGGTTAGTCTGTCAACTACTACATATAAACAATCTCGCCCTTGGACCTTGGGCAATCCTGAAATAAAGTCCATGGAGATGCTTTCCCACTTCTGTTCTGGAATCGGTAGTGGCTGGAGTAACCCTGCTGGATGGGTGTTCTCAATCTTGTTCTGCTGACAGATGCTACATTTCCGGATATGCTGCATAATTTCCCCCTTGAGGCCCTTCCATGAGAACCTCTCTCTGATCTGCTTGTAGGCTTTAAGAAACCTTGATGCCCTGATAAAGGAGAATCATGGGCTGCCTGAATGATCTTTTCCTCAATGTGGATTCTGGAACGAGGTATATCCTGTTTTTGTAATAGATGATGTCATCAACAATCCTGTACCTGTCATCCTGAATTTGCCCGTCCAATAATTTGCAAGCGAATTTATTTTTGGAGTATTCTACTAAGAGAAGTGCCCTCCAATCTGTGGATATACTACTGAGAGATAATGGGGCGGGACGCCTGGATAATGCATCAGCTACTACATTATTCTTACCTTTTACATACTCGATCTCGAAATCATAGGCTTGTACTTTGCTGACCCATTTCTGCTGTCGCTCATTCAGTTCCTTCTGCTCCAGGAAATACTTGAGGCTGTTATGATCGGTTTTGATTTTGAACTTACTGCCCACCAGGTACTGTCTGAATTTTGTGAGAGCATGCAAGATGGCTAACATCTCTTTGTCATATATGGAGTAATGCCGCTCGTAGTTCTTCAATTTACGGCTCTCAAATGCAATAGGGTGATGATTTTGCATCAACACTGCTCCCAACCCTTCCCTTGAGGCATCACATTCTACTACAAAGGGTTGTGAGAAGTCTGGTAATGCTAGAACTGGACAAGAACTCATAATAACCTTCATCTCCTCGAAAGTTTTCTGTGCCAAGTCTGTCCAAGTGAACGCTCCCTTCTTGGTGAGATCTGTGAGGGGTGCTGCAAATTGGGAGAATCCCTTAACGTACCGTCGGTAATAAGTGCACAGACCTAAGAAACCTCTCAATTCTGTAACTGTTTTTGGCGTGGGCCAATCTCTGATAGCTCGGATTTTCTCCATATCAACCTGTACTCCTTCTGCATTGATTATGTGTCGTAAATACAACATTTCCTTCATGCCAAACTCACACTTGGACATTTTCGCATAAAGCGAATGTTCTTCTAAAATACTCAATGCTTCGTCCAGGTGTTTCAGATGCTCTTCCCATGTTTTGCTGTAAATCAGGATGTCATCAAACAATACGAGCAAAAACTTACGTAGCTATGCTCTGAAGGTGTGGTTCATGCATGACTGAAAAGTGGCTGGAGCATTGGTAAGTCCAAAGGGCATGACCAAAAACTCATAGTGACCATAGTGACGGCGAAAAGCTGTTTTGGAGATGTCCTGGTCCCTTACCCTGATCTGATGGTATCTCGAGCGAAGATCGATCTTGGAGAAGTATTGAGCTCCCCGAAGCTCATCCATG
>LPNX010076475.1:508169-602528 GCA_001517045.1 Pseudotsuga menziesii
AGTGTCTCCTTCTGTATTCATCTACTTTTCATCTCTTAAGCCCACAGCTGGCCAAGAAAACAGCTCTGATACCACTGTAATATCCCAAATCCCGATATTTTCTATTTCTAAGCAAAAAGGCTGATACAACCGGGCATGCAAACTGCCATGCAAAAATCCCTATTTTATAGGAAAAATTAGGGTTAGGGTTTGTGAGATAGAATGAACACTTACCACTGATAAGCTGGCTGGACTGCTCTGGAGAAAGTATGCAAGCACTGAGAGCTGGATCGGAGATGAACTGATCTCCTCTGCTTACGGTGAACCCACAGCAGCAAGATGCCCAATCAGAAAAGGATGACGCCCTCAAGGAAGGAGGTGTCCGATGGAGCTGCGGATTTGCGGGGCTGATAGCCTTTCCGTGCCGGAGAGAATGCCTGATACAAGAGTGATTTCTGAGTCCTCTAGGCAGGATAACGACTTGCTTCTGAGAGACAGCTGCTCACGCCCCTGGAATCCCGAAACTGCTGATAACTGTTCCGGATGGGCACGGAGGGATTTGATAATCACTGGGTACCGGAGTATGATGCTGATGATGAGAATGGTGCCTTGAGTTTCAGAAGGAAACTGAGATCTGAAGGCCCCACAGCTGATTAGGGCTTTCCGGTTGAAACCCCCATTTTACGGCTGCACACGTGTCCCTACAACGATCTATACCATATGCTAGATAACTGATGAATGAATGAAGAACAAGTGGTGAACCAGTATGGCTTACCCTGAATAAGACTAGGGCAGATGTTTCACTGCCGAAATCCTGTTAGTTGAAGACTCCGTCTCCAACCCCAACTGCTGTGCTGCACGCTGTGCTGCTATCCAAGAGCTCCCAAAATAATCATAATCCAAAGTCAAGTCTCCTCTCGCTTTCTCCTCTATTTATAAAGTTCAACTGTGCAAAACCTAATCTTTGACCTAATTAGGTCACTTTATCTTCTAATTTGCCGTTGACTTGCATGCATGCGTATGGAGACTTAAAGAGTGCATGCATCATTAAATAATGCTTGGTTGGTATGCACGAAGGTGGCCTTTGGCCCTGGTGGCCCTTCTTGACCAAGTGATGATGCCCTAGATCTTCTATGGATGGCATCAGTCCTCAGCTGATTCCCTAGCTGTCAGTAACCGCTCGAACCCACAGGAATCACATAGGTTAGCGGTTTTGGGCCTCAGGGCCTAATTGGAAGAGGACATTACACACTTGCATGCATCAGTTTAGGAGCCTCCTAGACCAATCCCTACAATTTAGCAGCCACTGGGAGGGCCGATACCAACCAAGGTCAGTTGAGTTGAGTTGGTGACTAGTCAAGCTGAGTTAGGAGTCAGTTACATTTAGTTCTAGTCCTCTACATTTAGTTAGCGCTAGGTTTGCATGGTGCATGTAGGAGAGGCGCATTTCTCACCTACCACAGCTAGTTAACCTCAGTCAACACTGAAGTAGACACTTGAGTTGTGTTTTAGAACTCCGTTGAAAGCCGGTAATGGTTTAGACAAGGTCAGTTAACTATTGAGTCCTTCGACAGTGATTTAGACAAGGTCTTAGTTACCTACAGTTAAGTAGAGTCTAATCAATTCGAATTTCCTCATGTGGATTCGAATTGCATGTGGCTATTTAAGCCATTGTACTTCATTGTAATTATTATCTAATTACTCTTTGATTAATGAAAATCATTCACAACTGCAAGCCATTTTTGCACTGTTTCATTCTTCAATAATTGAGTAAATTGTGTGATCTATCTTGTGAGTTTTGTGTTTGTCCACAAATCTATGTGCTGAATTTAATATGGTATTAGAGCCTCGGCGGACAAGGCACTTCTCCTCCTCAGATCTCCTATTGGATCATTTTTGAGCAAAATTTCTCCTTCCAGCTCTGCACCAGAAGCAGAAGGTTTACCACTTAATACCCCAAGTTAAGGAATTGTTGATCAAGCTTGATCAACTATGCTGGGTGTGATGAAAACCTGAAATGTGCAGGCTGTCGACCTTACGGTGCACCTTTTGTGTTTTTGCAGGTACAACTTCGAATGGCTTCATCAATTCTGGATTCATCAGTTCCTCTTCTCACCCTATTCACAAACTATTCAAAATGGAAGATGAAGATGATTGCATCTCTGAAGAGACGAGATCTCTATGAGGTGTCTATTGGACTTGGTGAAGAGTCCTTTGAGAGAAAGGATGACTGGCTAAATGAATGTGATGCAGCTTATGGAACAATGTGTATGGCCATTTCTCCTAGCATGCGCTACCTCAAAAGATCTGTTAAAAACCCAAAGGATCTCTAGAAAATATTGGACAGAACCTTTGGAATGATTGATGAGGATCATAATAGCACTTTGGAGAGCACATCCAGCACCATAAGCATCCCTGATCCAAAAATCTCGGCCTCCACTCTCTCTGATGAAGTTGTTCAAGATGAAGAAGAAGCAGAAGCTTCTACATAGTCAATTCGAATTGAAGACAGTCTCCTTGCAGTGACTCCTTCTCGTGATGCTCCAGAAGTTTATGAGATCTCTGATATCTCATCTCCTCATATCGCTGAAACAGAAGAAGACATTCGAATCTTTGATATCGATATGTTATCGAAGAAAAATACTGCTGCACTTCCATGCAAACATTCACTCTAGTGATTTTCCTTTGAATTCTGTGCAAAATTTGCCAGTAATTGCTTCCGAAAGTGAAGAGAAATTTGATTTTTCTCCCTCTAATGTTGCTTTTGGTGTGCAAATATGTAATACCTTGGATATTTTGGAAGAAATATGAGATTACCAGAGTGATCCATTTGCTCCCCTTGATCTAGATCTTCCAACAAATTCCTGCAGAATTGCATGCACCAAAATTCAGAATTTTGAAGAAGAAGAAAGCTTTGTATCCATCGTCTCGGTTGACCATTTCTTTGGATCTGATATTGACGTTATTGGATCTGATATGATCTTATTTAGATCTGATCTGATATTGCTTGGTTTAATATTTCAAATTCATAATCTTTTAGTACTGCTTGTAGCTATTCTCATCAACGGTGTGAAGAAACAAGTACCGCAACTCTCCTACAAAACTGCTGCTGGGGATTTGATTTGATTTCACAGTTTTGGATCTGTTGTAATACCTTGGATATTTTGGAAGAAATATGAGATTACCAGAGTGATCCATTTGCTCCCCTTGATCTAGATCTTCCAACAAATTCCTGCAGAATTGCATGCACCAAAATTCAAAATTTTGAAGAAGAAGAAAGCTGTGTATCCATCGTCTCGGTTGACCATTTCTTTGGATCTGATATTGACGTTATTGGATCTGATATGATCTTATTTAGATCTGATCTGATATTGCTTGGTTTAATATTTCAAATTCATAATCTTTTAGTACTGCTTGTAGCTATTCTCATCAACGGTGTGAAGAAACAAGTACCGCAACTCTCCTACAAAACTGCTGCTGGGGATTTGATTTGATTTCACAGTTTTGGATCTGTTGTGAACCTATTTAGATCTGATTTACTTTATGATCTGATATTATTTGGTTCAGATTTTAAAATCCAAGAGCTTTCAGTCATGCTTGTAGCTTCTCTCACCAATTCCGGTGTGAAAAATCAAGTACCGCAATTTCTCTTCAAAACTGCTGCCAGGGATTTGGTGTTAGTTTCCTCTTATGAGGTTGCTGATATTTTATTTTGTGATTCATTAGCCATTTCAGAAGCTATATCAGACTATGGAGCTCAAGAATTCGCTCTCAACAGTCCCAGGGCTTCTCTACCGTTGGTCACATGCTCAACTCCTCACAGAACTAGCAAAGAGGAAGATTTTTTGCATCCTCCTTGACACTTTCTCCTAACACTTGGGGCTGTTTTTACCACTCATGGTTTGCTGTTCATGGCTGCAACATATCAGTTTCTTGAGTGTTCCTCACATGTTCTGAATCCTCAAGAACCTTTTCTCACTTATCAGTTGACTTCAGTTGCTCTACATGGGTACAGTCTTCATCTGGCAATTGTCTATATTTTTGATTTAGTTGAGCATATCATTCTTCTTCCAAAGAGGAAGATTCCTCCAGACATAATGATGGAGAGGTTCACATGCCAGGCCACAGGATACCTGTGCACAGAAGAACCGGATTGATCCTGATTCTACCTGCTTAATTAGAGGGGGGGATTTTTTCCCATGTGGTTTTTTCCCCATCTCTTTGTATTGAGCAGTTACTTTACTTTACTTGATGTAATGGGTGGCTTATGGTCTTAGTTACCAGGTCCACAGATAGTTCAAGTTAGCATTCAGGGGGGGTATTAGGATTATCAATCCTCCCTTGTCCAATTTAGTCATATGTCTAAATCAGGAGTCATGTCTAAATTGGGAGTCCACCCAGTCTATTTTTAGTCACTAGCACCATTGGGTCCACTTGGCCTAATTGGGGCACATGTTTCAGTTACTAAAGTGTGGGGAACACTAATTGAGGCCTACTGCCATTGATTGCACTTGCATGCATCAGTTTAGGAGCCTCCTAGACCAATCCCTACAATTTAGGAGCCACTGGGAGTGCCGATACCAACCAAGGTCAGTTGAGCTGAGTTGGTGACTAATCAAGCTGAGTTAGGAGTCAGTTACATTCAGTTCTAGTCCTCTACATTCAGTTAGTGCTAGGTTTGCATGGCTGCATGCAGGAGAGGCGCATTTATCACCTACCACAGTCAGTTAGCCTCGGTCAACACTGAAGTAGACACTTGAGTTGTGTTTTAGAACTCCGTTGAACTCCGGTAATGGTTTAGACAAGGTCAGTTAACTATTGAGTCCTCCGACAGTGATTTAGACAAGGTCTTAGTTACCAACAGTTAAGTAGAGTCTAATCAATTCGAATTTCCTCATGTGGATTCGAATTGCATGTGGCTATTTAAGCCATTGTACTTCATTGTAATTATTATCTAATTACTCTTTGATTAATGAAAAGCATTCACAGCTACCAGCCATTTTTGCACTGTTTCATTCTTCAATAACTGAGTAAATTGTGTGATCTATTTTGTGAGTTTTGTGTTTGTCCACAGATCTATGTGCTCAATTTAATACCTCCAAAGTCTTCACTTTATTCCACAATGATAACAAATTACAGAATACAGGAGCAGAGGTTCAATGCCCAAATCATCCGTCCATAATGAAGAGAAAAAGCTTGCTTAAATAGAAAATCTGGCAAGCTAGAGGGGGCGCATTTCCTCAAGGAGGCGCTAGCTCTAAATGAGTTGGATGCGAGGTGGATAGGAGTTGGATCAATGAGTTAAGGATGGTAACATCACTTGCCTGAGGTGGCAGTTACCCAAACTCCATCCTTTTTCCAAACTTGAAAGCTTTTCTATCTAGCTTGCGCCCCCACTTGGAGAATTGCGCCCCTCTTTGAATAGGAAAGTTCCAAACTCTCAAAACTCTTTGAAATGGCAACATCTGCCTTGTCCCCCTTGCCCGGGTACTTGCCAATATGATTTTCCAAGTCACAAAATTCATTTTTGGCAATTATCTTTAATTTTTTAATTGTCGAATTTTTTAAATATTTCATTTTTTTGGGTTTTTCGAGTAATTATTAATTTTGGGGTTAAATGATTACTCGAAGACTTAGGAAAGTGGGTCTAGGGGTTAAGTGGGTGCTTTGAGTTAGAAAATGAGCAACCCCATGGCAAAACAACCTCCTAGCCACACTTTTATGACTTTTTACATTTTTACAATTAACTTATTAAAAACAAGCCTGTAAAGATGAGAAAAAATAAAATTTTCCATAAATTAAAAAAAAACCTATGGGGAACTTAGGACATGTTCATAATGACTCAAAATAATGATTAGCATGGTAATATACATTGATACATAGGTTTTAATAACCTCCTAAAGCTTAATTACTAAGACAATTATTCCAACTTTGGAGGTTGGGTGAAAAACTCGAAAATGATTTATCGCTTAAAATCAATAAATAATTAACAAGGAAAAAACACCCTGGAATAATGCATTAATGAATAAGTCCTAGGAAACCAAACCTTTTACATAAAGTCATCATGCTAACTCATTTTATTACAATTCCCCATGGGGTATGAACATGTTAAAAAAAAAAAAAAGGGCCTAGGAAGGCCTGCAAGGACTTCTGAACTTGAAATTTGAACAAGTGATTGTTCATCTTTGGTGGCTCATTTAGAAATCCAACCTAGTGCAACTTAGTTTGTAACAAGTACCATTGGAGAAGAGGTAAAGTTGGAAACTTCAGGAAAGAGGGGTATTTGTGTGGAATACAATGAGACTTCAAAGGCATACAGTATATACATTCCATCAGTTGGGAAAACACTGGTGAAGGGTGATGCTTTGTTTGATGAGAGATGATCCTTTAGGAAGTCACATGAGACAATTCTAGCAGTGGCAGAGGATGAGGAGTGAAAGGCTCCAAAGGTTGAGGTGAGACCAACATTAGTAGGTATAGGGACTCAACTTTTTGATCAAGAGTAGGAGTTTTAGGCTCCTACTTCTATCAGGAGGAGGCTGAGATGGCTAGAGTAGACATTTAGAGATGCTCAGGAGCATGTGGAGGCTCCTAGGAGTTATTTCAGGCAAAGCATACCACCGAGATAGTTTTCGAGTTACATGGCATGATTGAACTCATGAGTGACATCATTGATTTCGAGCCTACTAGCGTTGAGGAGGCAACAATGTTGAATTATTGTAACTTCGAAGAATATTCTAAATGTATTTTATTGGTCCCCGATGTTCCTATCGGGAGAATCATTTGTATTTCTTTGTACCCCGATGTTCCTATCGAGAGAATTACTAAGAGTCATGAGGAAGTCCCCTCCATTGTAAGTTGGGTCATTAGTACCCTCCGGAATATATTATTATATTAAGTTAGCCCAGTTATGTCTACTCAAGCCTACATAACTGAGTTAAGTTTACTCGAGCCTACATAACTAGGTTAAATGCCAAGTGAACGAAATAATATAAATAGAGTGAGGTGCCTCTCATTTGAGACACACACACTCATTTGTGTAGCGCATAAGAGAGAGAGAGAAAGAGCTGTAGCTGTAGAAGGAGGAGGATCAGTTTTGGGTTGTACCTTTTATCTTTTGGGGCATCTATATTGAGGAAGCTTTTGCTGGGTTTTTTTTCCATTAGGGGTTTCCCAAGATAAATCTGTGTTGTTCTTGTGATACTGTTTCTTTCAATGATCATGTCTATATGCTTTTATGAAATTGAAATTAAATGCTGATAATCTAGCTTAGCATATGGAATTCTAACAAGCAGGACAAGGTTTGGAGGGATGCCATGATAGAGGAGTATGCATCCATAATGAAGAATGATGAAGAATGAGCCATGAATAGTCCTTTGCTATGTTATACATGAGATCGATAGTTGATGGGCATTCAGATGAGGATCACTCGTGCATTCATTGGACCCAAAGCATACACATTTTTAGTTTCATGCCATGATTGGGCTTCATGACACTAGATTTGATGAATGAGTTAGCCTTTCTTTATTATTCAGAGCCTATATGATGACAGTGCCCATGGTATATAGCAGCATTGTTCCAATGCTATTCAGATGTACAGATTTCAGGTGCAGGTATATGATCCAACTTATATACGGTTTGTGCATTCGGATTATTGTTGTGCTCCTTTATTTATTTTAGTAGTTTGACTTGGTTTATGGTGGTTATACATTGGCGATATTCTACCTTGCTCTTATTGTTGGTATAGAGTAGAAGTGATTTAGTTGTTTTATTCAGGAAGTTCTTGTGTATACTCATTGGTCATGCCCTTTCTTAATATGGACTTGGTCATTTTCCATAGGTATTTTGCTTGCTAGTCATGGCATCATCTTATCACTTTCTTCACCCATCCGTTAAGAACTTGACTTGTTCCATTTCATTGTCGTCGAGCTCCTTGCGTCTAGTCTGGCTCCTTGTTTTTGCTTCGATAGCCAGAGTTTCCAAGAGTTGTCCCAACTCTCCGTCCTTTAGCTTTGTTGTGTCGGCTGCAGTGGTCGACCCAAGTTGGCTAGTGTGGACCATTGCCACTTGTGATTGATGTTCCCTCTTCTTTCTGTTTCTCCTCCTCTTGTGCTTCTGTTGTTCTGCTTGCTGCTGTACTTGTGCACCTATAAGAGTTAGATTTTTTGGCAGTGGATTGTCTGGTTGCTGGTTTGCAATGGTTGGTGGAATTTCTGGTTGGTTCTGTGGAATGAGTTCTGCAGCTGGTGTGTATCTGGTGGATTTTGTGCAGAGGTTTCCGCTACAGACGTTGCTGGAACTGATGGTTGCGGTAACGGTGGTTCAGGTCTGCAACGGTTGGTGGAATTTTGGTTGGGTCTGTGGAATGAGTTCTGCAGTTGGGTGTGTATCTGGTGGATTTTGTGCAGAGGTTTTCGCTACAGACGTTGCTGGAACTGATGGTTGCGGTAATGGTGGTTCAGTCGGAGGTTCTTGGTTGGGGGGTGGTGGTGGTGATGGTGAATGGTCAGGTGTGATTGGCGTAGTGGGGATGTGGTCATGTGTCGGGTTCTCAATTTGTGGGGGTGAACCTTCCTGGATGTCGGAGAACAGTTTGTCGATTTCTCGGTTGATTTCTTCCATGTTCTCTTCTTCCTCATTTCTGGCTGGTTCATTGGCTGGTGGAGGGGGTTCGGGGTCGGTTGGGATGAAGGATGAGGTTTGACTTGTGACAACTTGAGCTGTCTTGTCGAGGTTCCTCACAAATGTGGATTTTAACACTCCCACAGGCCTAGGCTTCTGGGGTATTTGGCTAGGTTGTGAAGGAACAAGCTGTTTGGATCCACCAGCTTCAAACAGAGGCATTTTGGTGGTGATCTTCTGTACAGAGGTAAGTAACTCAGGCAGTTTTTCGATGTACACCTGAAAGTCTCTATCTTGGTCGAACCTCTCCTTCAGGGTTTCCGGCATAGCGTTTTTGCATATGTCGACTAGGCTTATGGAGGGGAGGTTTGGAATTTCTTCCTGTGTGATTTGGGTCGGAGATGGGGGTGAGGGTGTAGATACTAGGTCGACCACATTTTCGGCCGTCGAAGTGTTTGTACTTTTTGGCTTTTTCGGCCGCCCTTGTCGTGCTCCTGCTTCGACATATTTTCTGAATTGTGTCTCCACCGGAACTTTGTTTGCTACAGCATCTTCTATAATATCGACCGCTGTAGCTAACAGTTCCTCTTCATCCTCTGAGTTTGAAAGGATCAGCTTGCGCTTCTCCTTCCCTTTTGTCTCAGTTGCTTTCTTCCTTACTGCTGCTATCTCCTTTGTTAGCTTTTTGATTTTCTCCTTGGTTATGTCGTACTCAGGATTGTTGGACTCAATATCTCCCAATTCGTCCGCTTCCTCCTGTTGTTGTGCTGGGCTGGTATTTTTCTCAGCTGGAATGGCTCCCTGCTGTTCTGTCTGTGTGCCTTCCCTTTGGGCTGTCGGCGGTATGATTGTAATTTGCAGTCGACCGGTGTCTTCTGTCGGTGCTTCCTCTGACACAAATGTGCCGATGTATAGTCGGAGTTCATAATCTTCTTCTTTTTCTTGGTCTGTTAGTGGTTCTTCAATTACTAGGGTTGCTTGCTTGGCTTTTGCTGGTATCACCAGTTTTGTGCCAGACTGTCGAGCTAGCTCCCGGAAGATCTCTTCGATTGTTGGGTAATAGTCGAGAGTCTTTGCTTTTGCCTTAGCGCCCTGCATATACCACACCGCAGTATGGTCCAGTTCTAGCTGTATGTGTGCTGTTTTTGGCAAACTTCGTTGGATGTTCTGGGGCACCCTCCATCTGGTCGTCTGGATTTTGAGCTGTTGGAACCAGTTTTCCAATAGCACTTTGCCATTTGCCAGTTCCTTCAATGTTTCGGTCTGGGCAAATGGTTTGAACCTCTACATATGGAATTTTGTGGGTTCTTGGAACTGCTTGTCCCTGACTGGGCACAAGTAGTACATTACTATCCATATTATCAGGGACGGGAACCTTATAATCCCTCCCGACTCCTGACATTTCTCACAGATGCCTTTGAGCATGTCGACGACATACTCAGCCCATCTGTAGACTTTTCCCATGTCAGCAATCGTATCTAATGCCTCTAGCATATCTAGTTTTAGGTCGCTTCCTCGACCTGTGGGTGTAAGCCCTGGTGCTATGATCTTAGCCACAATTTGTGGCGTTCGGGCTTGTATTTGGCTAATCATTAGCCCTTTTGAGTTCTTGCTCGATGGTGTTCCAGTTAGTCGCTCCACCAACCCTTCTTTTATGCCGACTGGTACTGGGTCACCTTGGTTGGATAAGCCAGTCAGTTTATATATTACTTCGCCAGAGATCTCGACTGGCCTGTCGAAGTAGAATCTGTCGTTGTGGTATCGACTTATAATGAATTTGACTGTCGTTTCCTTTGTACCTCCAAAACTTGCCATGAACAGTGTGTTCATGTAGTTCATGATAGAGCTGCGGTTTACCTTCTCTGCGGCTTGGGTTGGTTTCTTGTCGACATAGGCCCATTCCTTGATCTCGACCTATGTTTTCGCCCATGAGGTCTCTTGGACCTTAGCGTTCTTTATGTTTCTTAACCTCCTCATTAGTGGGGTTTTAGCAGTTTGTAGTTCCTTAGTCTTTGCTGCGGCTCTGGTTTGTTTTGGTGCCATTTTGTTGGTTTTCTGTTCGACTTTACTTCGGGATTCTTGGTTCTCAGTTTTCTGTTTGCTAAGTTGCTCTCTTTGTTCAAAATATTGTAAATGATCCTCTTTCGGTCCAGTATTTATAGGTGAGGCGTTTGACGTTTATGTCGATGGGTGTATTACTGGCGGAAGTGATGGTCCAGCGTGAACACTTAAGTTTGCGTTAATGGGGATTTGATTTTGGCGCTCGTAGTCATGAAGGCGTGATGTGACTTTCAAGGTCGTTGGTCGATGTCGATGGTGGTATGTCGATGGGTGTAATGTCGGTTGTCGAAGCGTTGATTTCTTGTCATCCCGGTTTATGGTTGTTGGTTCTGTTTTGTTTTATTTTGGATTTATTTATTTTTTCCAGCTTTTTATAGTTTTTGTCTAACCGTTATGGTTGTTATATGTTTTTTTTTTTTTTGAACTTGTTTTAGTTTTTGTATCGCTTTAGTAGGGCACCGTTAACAAGTTTCCGAAATACTATGCCTTGTAACGTCCTTAGTCGGACTGATCCGTTGGCATGAATCTCTTCGACAACGTAAGGTCCCATCCATTCTGTATGTAGCTTTTTGGGTTTCCCTTTTACTCGACTGTTGTATAGTAAAGCAAGGTCCCCTACCGACAGGTTCTTGTTTTTGATGTTATGATCGTGCTATGCCTTCTGCTGTTGTTTTTGGATTTCTTGATGTTGTAAAGCAATTAGTCGGTGTTCTTCCAGCTTACTTAATTGTATCAGCGGGTCCTTCCTTCCTTGTTCAACATCGACATGTAAAATCTCTGTTATAATAGGTGTCTGTTGTCGAAAATGTAGTGGAACTACTGCTTCTTGTCCGTAGACTAGTCGAAATGGTGTTTGGTCGGTTGAATGCTTGTATGCTGTTTTGTATGCCCATAGTACTGCAGGTATCTTTTCGTCCCAGTCGTCTTTGTCAATGTTACATATTTTTGTTAGGCCTTTTGTTAATGTTTTATTGAATGCCTCAATTGCTCCATTCGACTGAGGATGATAAGCTATACTCCGTCGGTGGTCGATTTTGAACTGGTCCGTCAGTGCCTTGATGGTCTGATTGTTAAAGTGTGAACCTTGGGCGCTGATTAAGGTTATTGGACATCCAAATCTGGTGATTATATTTTCATAGATGAATTTAGCAGCTATCTCACTGGAACATGTGTCGACCGGTTCTGCCTCTGCCCACTTGGTTACATACTCCACTGCAGTTATTATGTACCTTGCACCTGTTCTTTTTGCTGGTATGGGGAATGGTCCTATGAAGTCGATGGCCCAAATTTCAAACGTCAAACTTGGGTTTACTGATATTAAGGGCATTTCTGTACTAGGTAGAGGTCGACCTAGTCATTGGCATCTGTCACATTGGCTTACAAACTTTTTACAGTCTTTGCAAAGTGTCGGCCACCATGTAATGTCCTCATCTGATTAGGCATTGAGGACCAAAACCGCTAACCTATGTGATTCCTGTGGGTTCGAGCGGTTACTGATGGTTAGGGAATCATTTAAAGACTGATGCCATCTATAGAAAATCTAGGGCATCATCATGTTATCACCATTAGGTCAAGAAGGGCCACCAGGGCCAAAGGCCACCATCATGCATGCCATCTAAGCATTATTTAATGATGCATGCACTTATTTAAGTCTCCATGCACATGCATGGAAGTCAGCTGCATATTAGAAAATAAAGTGACCTAATTAGGTCAAAGATTAGGGTTTTCGCAGTTGAAAGTTATAAAAGGAAGATAAAGTGAAAGGAGAGTCATTTTTTGATGATTATTATTTTGGAGCTCTTGAATATCAGCACAATAGTTGGGGTTGGAGAGGGCGTCTTCTGCTAGCGGGGTTTCGATAGTGAGATATCTGCCCTAGTCTCATTTAGGGTAAGCCATACAGGTTCACCATTTGCTCTTCCATTCATTCATAGTTATCCAGTATACTACATAGATTGTTGCAGGGGCACGTGTGCAGCCGTAAGGGGTTTTCAGCCAGAAAGCCCTAATCATTCGCTGGGTCTTCAGATCTCAGTTTTACTTCGTAACCCAGGTACCATTCTCATCATCGACATCTTACTCCAGTACCCGGTGATTATTAGATCCGATCGTGCTCATTTTGAGCAGTTATCAGCCATTTCGGGATTAGGAGGCGTGAGCAGCTGCACCTCTAGAACAATTCGCTAGCCTGCCTAGAGACCTTAGAACTTCCGCATGTGCGAGGCATTCTCTCCGGCACGGGAAGGATATCATTCTTGCAAATCAGCAGCTTCATCGGACACCTCCTTCATTGAAAACGTCACCCTTAGCTGATCTGGGGTTCGTGCTGCTGAGGTTTCACCAGAAGCAGAAGATATCAGTTCATCTCCGATTCAGCCCTTGATGCATGCATACTCTCTCAGGAGCAGTCCAACCAGCTTATCAGTGGTAAGTGTTCTTTCTATCCCACAATCCCTAACCCTAATTTTTGCTATAAAATAGGGATTTTTGTATGGCAGTTTGCATGCCCGGTTGTATCAGCGTATTTGCTTAGAATTAGAAAATATCGGGATTTGGGATATTACAGTGGTATCAGAGCTATCTTCTTGGCCAGTTGTGGGCTTAAGAAATGAGACATAGATGAATACAGAAGGAGACTCTTTTGTAGCCTATAGGAGAAGAGAGAGTAGATACACGGGGGAATTTGGGGATATCCAACTAGAGGATATCAGCTCAGACATGGAACAAACAGGTATACACTCTGATAAGGGAAAAGGAATGGGAGAAGAGGAGGATAGGATGGAGTTTCGCAACTTAGTATCTCCATTGCAAGACTTCGCCAAAGGGCAAAAAGATGTACTCAATGCAATCAATAGATTATCTGCGAAACCAGAAATAGGTATCAACAGTACACCTCCCTCACCGGTAGATCGAGGATCTACAAGCAGCAGTGGAAAGGTTGCGTACACTAATATACAAAATACACTGCACATATATAGCAGACTTTCCAACAGGCCTACCATGCCTCACTTCTTGGCAGATACAATCGGTGGTCCAGTCATGTAGGTAGAACCTAGCGAACCTTTTGTTGCTTATTTGCAGGAATATAGAGACTTAGGGGATGAGTTTCATGCTGCCATGTCTTTTTCGGATTTTTGCAACATGAAGAGTAGGAACAGGTCCATGAATTTCAACAAGGGATTCAATCACAACTATGAGTTGCAGAAGACCTTGGGCAGGTTGACCATCCCAAACTTTGATGGGACTCGTGGAGGTTCAACGAGGATATGGGTTCAAAAGTTGGATACCTATTTCGAACTCAATCCCATGACAGAGACAGATGCCATTAAATTGGGTACACTCCCCCTAGACAGAGAGGCTCACGAGTGGTGGTACCACTGATTGGTGACATTGGGTCACAACACCATACACTCCTACGGTGAGTTCACTCAGAATCTCATGGAGTGGTTTGACAGGAAGGATCTAGAGATACATTTCAGGGAGTTGGCTCAACTCAAACAGACAGGTAGTGCAGAAGCCTTCATCTCAGAATTCCAGAGAATAGCGGTCATGGTAACAGATGTGTCAGAGAGCAGGTTGACTATGTTATTCATTGAGGCCCTAACAGAGCCATTACGGGGATGGGTGAAAGCCTACAAACCCCTCACTCTGCAGGATGCCATTAGTAGAGCCAGAGATCTACAGGATTCAGTCCCCAAGAACAGGTTCCCGCTCAAAACCAACTTTCCTGTTAGGGACAAGGATAGGAAACCTTTCCAGCAGGATGTTCCCAAGAAAACATGGTTAGACGAGAACACTAGGAAAGACTTGAGGAGGAAGAAACTATGTTCCACTTGTCAGAAACCGTGGGTACCAGGACACAGGTGTGCAGGGAAGGCGAAGGCTCACTACATCGAGGTATATTTGGACAATGATGAGGATGACTATGAGCAGGAGGCCACAAAAGAACTACGGGCAACTGAGGGAGAATCAAACCAGGGTGATACACTAGAGGGAGTCATTGCTACATTATCTGGAGTACCAAGATTCCATACTCTCAGGGTCAGAGGAGTAGTATAGGGTCGCAGAATAGGAGTATTGATTGATGGGGGAGCAACCCACAATTTCATTGACTCTGCTTGGGTAGCCAAGAGAGGTATTCAGACCGATAAGTTCGAAGGATTCACTGTAGCAGTAGCCGAGAACTCTAGCATTCCAAAATTGAATGTCACCTTAGGTAACTATCAGATGACAGATTCCTTGTATGTAGTAGATGTATCAGATACTCATGTAGTATTGGGTGTTCAGTGGCTTTATTCCATAGGGAAATACACTACAGACTACATGGCAATGGAAATGGAATTCCAGGGGCCAAATGACAAACGAGTAGTTTTGAGGGGCATGAACACTTATCCCCCAAAATCGGTCTCGTCACAGAGAATGGAGGCAGTACTCCGACAGGATTATATAGAATGGGCGGCAGAATGTTTGGTCACCTTTAGGAAACCCCCAGAAACCAGCACACGACACCCAAGTGACATTCAGGCCTTGCTACAGAAGCATGAAAAGGTTTTTCGGGACCTTCCATCAGGTAGACCGCCAAACTGAGGCTTTGAACACATTATTGAGCTAGAGGAGGGGACACAAGCAGTCATCACCACTCCTTACTGGCATCCCAAAAGATACAAGGATGAGATCGAGAAAACAATCAAAGAATTACTGGAGCTTGGATACATTTGGTCCAGTTCTAGCCTCTTCGCATCCTCAGTAGTATTGGTTAAGAAGAAGGATGGTACACTGCGAATTTACATCGACTATCGAGCACTCAACAAAAAGACCATTAAGAACAGGTATCCCATTCCTAGAATTGAGGAACTCATGGATGAACTTCGGGGAGCCAAATACTTCTCCAAGATTGATCTTCGCTCGAGGTACCATCAGATCCAAGTAAGGGACCAAGACATCTCCAAAACAACTTTTCGCTGTCACTATGGTCACTATGAGTTTTTGGTCATGCCTTTTGGACTTACCAATGCTCCAGCCACTTTTCAGTCATGTATGAACCATACCTTCTGAGTTCAGCTCCGTAAGTTTCTGCTAGTATTCTTTGATGACATCTTGATTTACAGCAAAACATGGGAGGAGCATCTGAAACACCTGGATGAAGTACTGAGCATTCTAGAAGAACACTCGCTTTACGCGAAAATGTCCAAGTGTGAATTTGGCATGATGGAAACGCTGTATCTAGGGCACATAATGAATGAGGAAGGAGCACAGGTTGACATGGAGAAAATCCGAGCTATTAGAGATTAGCTGCGCCAAAAACAGTCACAGAATTGAGAGGTTTCTTAGGACTGTGCACCTATTACCGACGGTACGTTAAGGGATTCTCCCAATTTGCAGCACCCCTCATAGATCTCACAAAGAAGGGAACATTCACCTGGACAGACTTGGCACAGAAAACTTTCGAGGAGATGAAAGTTATTATGAGTTCCTGTCCAGTTTTAGCATTACCAGACTTCTCACAACCCTTTGTAGTGGAATGTGATGCCTCAGGGGAAGGGTTAGGAGCAGTATTGATGCAAAATCATCACCCTATTGCATTTGAGAGCCGTAAATTGAAGACCTACGAGCGCCACTACTCCATTTATGACAAAGAGATGCTAGCCATCTTACATGCTCACGAAATTCAGACAGTACCTAGTGGGTAGTAAGTTCAAAATCAAAACAGATCATAACAGCCTCAAGTATTTCCTGGAGCAGAAGGAACTGAATGAGCGCCAACAAAAATGGGTCAGCGAAGTACAAGCCTACGATTTCGAGATCGAGTATGTAAAGGGTAAGAATAATGTAGTCGCTGTTGCATTATCCAGGCGTCCCGCCTCACTATCTCTCAGGAGTATATCCACAGATTGGAGGGCACTTCTCTTAGTAGAATACTCCAAAATAAATTCGCTTCCGAATTATTGGATGGACAAATTCAGGATGACAGGTATAGGATTGTCGATGACATCATCTATTACAAGAACATGATATACCTCGTCCTAGAATCCACATTGAGTAAAAGATCATTCAAGTAGCACATGACTCTCCATTATCAGGCAATCAGGGTTTCTTGAAGACCTACAGACAGATTCGAGAGAGGTTCTCATGGAAGGGCCTCAAGGGGGAAGTTATGCAGCACGTACGGGAATGTAGCATCTGTCAACAGAACAAGATTGAGAACATTCATCCAGCAGGGTTGCTTCAACCACTACCAATTCCAGAACAGAAGTGGGAAAGCGTCTCTATGGACTTTATTATAGGGTTGCCCAAGGTCCAAGGGCGAGATTGTTTATATGTAGTAGTTGACAGACTGACCAAGTTTGCACATTTCTTTTCTATATCATCAGATTACTCTGCAGTTCAAGTAGTTGAGTTATTCTTTAGGGAGGTCTTCAAGTTACATGGGTTACTTAAGACCATTGTCAATGATCGGGATAGCAGATTCACAGGTGCCTTTTGGCAGGAACTATTCAAATTATTGGGGACCGAACTGGCTACCAGCACGAGTTATCATCCTCAGAGCGATGGACAAACTGAAATAGTCAACAAGTGGATTGAAGGATATCTGAGGAACTACGTAATAGGGCAGCAACGAACCTGCATCAAATGGCTACACTTAGGGGAGTATTGCTACAATACTACCTATCACATGTCTATTAGGATGACTCCTTTTAAGGCATTATATGGCGACGAGGCCTTGGACTATGCAGATTTGGCATTTGGAGATAGTAGGGCTCCTAAGGCAAAGGATTGGATACAGGACAGTCAAGATATTCTTAAAATTTTGAAAGAAAACTTACAGACAGCCCAGAATCAGCAGAAGTTATATGCAGACAAACACAGGATTGAGCGGAGCTTTGAGGTAGGGGATTTGGTATACTTAAGGCTCCAACCTTACAGACAGTCTTCGCTTAAGAAGAAAGGAACAAAAAAGTTAAAACCTCGCTTCTATGGACCCTACAGAATAATCAGAAAGGTGGGAGAGGTGGCGTATGAACTAGAACTACCACAAGAAAGTAAAATTCACAATGTGTTCCATGTGTCCAACCTGAAAAACACCCTTGGGCAACACATTGCTCCATCAACAGAATTACCTCCTTTAGATGATGAAGGACTGCTGATACTGATTCTTGAACGGATCATGCAAACTAGAGAAAGGAAACCCAGGAACAGGGTAATTAGGGAATACTTCGTTTAGTGGAAGGAACTACCACCAGAGGATGCCACATGGGAAGGTGAACAGGTATTGCAGCATCCCAGTTTGCAGTTGCTTGAGGACAAGCAATCTCAAGCGGGGAGGACTGTAATGTCCTCATCTAATTAGGCATTGAGAACCAAAACCGCTAACCTATGTGATTCCTGTGGGTTCGAGCGGTTACTGATAGTTAGGGAATCATCTAAAGACTGATGCCATCTATAGAAAATCTAGGGCATCATCATGTTATCACCATTAGGTCAAGAAGGGCCACTAGGGCCAAAGGCCACCATCATGCATGCCATCTAAGCATTATTTAATGATGCATGGACTCATTTAAGTCTCCATGTGCATGCATGCAAGTCAACTGCAAATTAGAAAATAAAGTGACCTAATTAGGTCAAAGATTAGGGTTTTCGCAGTTGAAAGTTATAAAAGGAAGATAAAGTGAAAGGAGACTCATTTTTTGATGATTATTATTTTGGAGCTCTTGAATAGCAGCACAGCAGTTGGGGTTGGAGACGGCGTTTTCAGCTAGCGAGGTTTCGGCAGTAAGATATCTGCCCTAGTCTCATTCAGGGTAAGCCATACAGGTTCACCATTTGCTCTTCCATTCATTCATAGTTATCTAGTATACTACAGAGATTGTTGCAGGGGCACGTGTGCAGCCGTAAGGGGTTTTCAGCTAGAAAGCCCTAATCATTCGCTGGGTCTTCAGATCTCAGTTTTACTTCGCAACCCAGGCACCATTCTCATCATCGGCATCTTACTCCAGTACCCGGTGATTATCAGATCCGATCGTGCTCATCTTGAGCAGTTATCAGCCATTTCGGGATTAGGGGGGCGTGAGCAGCTGCACCTCTAGAACAATTCGCTAGTCTGCCTAGAGACCTCAAAACTTCCGCATGTGCCAGGCATTCTCTCCGGCATGGGAAGGCTATAAGTCCTGCAAATCAGCAGCTTCATCGGACACCTCCTTCACTGAAAACGTCGCCCTTAGCTGATTTGGGGTTCGTGTCGCTGAGGTTTCACTGAAAGCAGAAGATATTAGTTCATCTCCGATTCAACTCTTGATGCATGCATAATATCTTAGGAGTAGTCAAACCAGCTTATCAATGGTAAGTGTTCATTCTATCCCACAAACCCTAACTCTAATTTTTGCTATAAAATAGGGATTTTTGTATGGAAGTTTGCATGCGTGGTTGTATTAGCGTATTTGCTTAGAATTAGAAAATATCGAGATTTGGGATATTACACACCATAACCCTGGCTGTTGGATTTTCTTAGCAGTTGTGTCTGCTTGAAAATGTCCTCCCGCCGGTCCATAGTGTGTTTCATACATGATATTATTTCTTTCATGTTCTAGTACACATCTTCTGAGTATGTGGTCCAGACCCATTTTATATAGGAATCCATTTGTGAGGCTATATGGTGCAGCTTTCATGGCTAAAATTTGTTTCTTCTTCGTGCTCATGCCCTTTGGTGCTTGTCCATTTTCTAAGAATTGAGCTATTTCCTCTAATTCTGCTGGGACTGCTTCTATTCAAAATAAATGTGCGTCCGTGAGGTCGTCTACGACTCTTGTCAGTTCCTCTCCTGTGTCGATCCGTGATAAGTGGTCGGGTCCGACATTTAATTTTCCTGGTTTGATAACGACTTCGAATTCAAATTCTTGGAATAGAAGTAGCCATCGGCAAATTTTCCCTTGGTGTAAGGGTTTATTGACAAGGTATTTTAGTGCTTGGTGGTCGGTATAAAAGATAAACGGGTTCGCTAGTAGGTAATGTCGATACTTTTGTAGTGCAAAGACCATTCCTAATGCTTCTCTCTCTGTTGTCGAGTAGTTTCTTTCTGCTTTATTTAATTTTCTGCTGCTGTAAACTATAGGGTAGTCCATTCCGTCGTCCCCTGGTTGAGTTAGGATTTCTCCTATTGCCAAACCTGATGCGTCGATGTGTACATGGAATTTGGTCGACCAGTTTGGAAATCTTAGAATGGGTGCTTCAACTAACTTCCTTTTTAGTGTTTCGAATGATATGTCGCATTCCTCTGTCCAGTCAAACTCTTGATCTTCTCTTCACAATTCTTCCAGTGGATATGTCATATCTGAATAGTATCTTATGAATTTCCTGTAATATCCTGTATGACCAAGTAGTACCCTCACTTGTTTTGGATTCACTGGTGGTTTTAGGTCGAGGATAATTTTTATCTTTGCGAAATCGACCTTGATGCCTTCTTTGCAGACAATGTGTCCTAATAGTATCCCTATAGGGGTCAGAAATATGCACTTCTTGATGTTCAGAGATAGCTAGATTTGTCGTCATCGTTCCAACAGGAGCCTTAGCCATTTGCAATGATCTTTCAGCATAGAGTATATTGTGCAGTCGTCGAAATATACTGCCATTATTTTGTAAATGTATTCTTGAAATGTTTTGACCACAATTCTTGAAAATACTGCAGGTGCATTTTTGAGTCCAAAAGGCATAACCCTGTAAGCAAATGAGCCAAATTCACATATTAATGTTGTCTTTTTCTGGTCTTCTTTGGCTATTGGTACTTGGTTATAACCCGAGAATCCATCTGTAAACGAGTAGCATTCATGTCCTGCGACCTCATTTAAGATTTCATTTGCATAAGGTGTCGGAAATGGGTCTGTTAATGTAACTTTAGTTAGGTCTCTGAAGTCGACACTGTTGATGTAATTGTAACTTCAGAATGTATTCACTTGTATTTCTTATATATTGTAACCCGATGTTTATTTCGGGATGTACTTGAGTCATGTCATGCCCCGATGTTCCTATCGGGAGGTTCTATAATGTAAACAAGTCATGTCAAGTCATTGTGGGTAACCCTCCCATTGATCAAGGGTTAAAGTCCCCGCAGTTCCAGGGCACTAGGGTTATTAGACTCACCTAGTGAAGTCGGCCCTAGTTGGGTTTAGTCAAGTCGGGAATTAGTATAAATAGAGAGCTAGCCTATCTATTTATCACACACTCACTCACACTCAGTTGTAGCGCATAGCTGAGGAAGAGAAAGACACTAGGGCAAGGAAGAAAGAGGTTACTGCTGTTGGGACATCATCTTACTGTTTTGGGGTTTTACTTTTGGTGTTGATTCTATCTCTGAGGAAGTTGCGGGGTTTTCTCCATTTATGGTTTCCCCAAGGAAAACACTGTGTTCATTGTCTCTTGTGTTTGATTGCTGTGCTTGTTGTTCTCTTAGTTAAAGATCCTAATGTTATGCTAGCTTAATGTTAAAAATCTAACATGGTATCAGAGCTAACCTGAGAAGAAGACACTGTGTAACTGCGGGAACTAGGGCTTCCTACTTTGTGGATCTCTCTCCATAGATTTTCAGCAAAAGAAGGTTGGAATAACTCTCCTCCCTAGGGTGCATCTTTCTATCGAAGCATAATCCAATTCTGATGTTTTTTAGTTTTGGACCCGACATTGCTGCCGGAAATTAGGGCTTTTTACAGAAGTGGAATTTTTCAGTGAGCCCAAGCCTGGATTGATCTCCTCCTCAAAATCGAAGTCAGGGATCAAAATCAAAGCATTTGGTTGGACAAAACTCTGGATAAGCAAAACCCTAATCTGCTCCTGAACCAATACTGCAGAATTTCAGCTCCAAATCCAGATCCGACATCTTGACCTGGTAAAATCTAAATCTTTTGTATTTCCATTTGAGGTTCTCAGTTAAGATGTCTCATCATACCAAGCTTGATGAAAAGCTTGAGGGAGCTGATAACTTTCGAGCCTGGAAGTATAGGATCTCTTTGGTCCTGGAAGAAAATGAGTTGGACTCCTATATCAGTGAGGAGGTTCCAGTTCCAAAGGGAGATGAGGCAAAGGCTTTACATAAGAAGAAGTTGGTTATGGCAAAGATGATCATTGCTGATTCAATCAAGGATCACCTCATACCATAGGTGTCCTCCCAAAAGACACATAAAGCTATGTTTGATGCCCTAACCAAATTGTTTGAAGGGAAGAACATAAACCGGAAGATGACTCTGAGAAACCAACTGAAGAATGTAAAGATCCAGAATGCAGAGACCATCCAGTCTTACTTTACAAGGGTCTCTCAGATCAAGGAACAACTGGAAGTAGTAGATGAAGAAGTGGAAAATGCAGAGATTGTAATGACCACCTTGAATGGTCTCCCTAGATCATGGGACTCCTTTATTCAAGGAATCTGTGCCAGAAAGAAGTTAGTCAAATTCAACAGACTATGGGAAGAATGCTCTCAAGAAGAAGCTCAGATAGCAGCTCGAGAAGAGAAAATGGGAAGTGAAGATCAAGCTCTCACAGTTCACTCCAAGAAAGGCAGAAGAAACTCTCATCACTCCAGAGGTAAGAACTTTCACCATAAAGATAACATTAGAAAGGACATATCTAAATTAAGATGCTATACATGTGATAAAAGAGGACACTTTGCAAAAGACTGTCCTAGAAACAAGGTTAACTCTCATAAAAAGAAGGGAAACAAGAGAAGACATCATGCTCATGCTGCAGAGGATGATGAACCTTCCAAAAAGAGAACCAGATATGAAAGTGAAGACTCTTCTGGTGATGAAGAATATGTTTTGATTTCCGCTCTTACGGGAAACATTACTCATGGAAGCAATGATTGGCTTATAGACAGTGGGGCTTCCAAGCATATGACAGGATTCAAGGAATCCTTTGTGAAACTTTCAGAACATGAATCACCTCACAAGGTGAAGCTAGGAGATGACTACTAGTATCCAATAAAAGGTAGTGGGGAATCCTCCTACAAGCTAGACTTTGGAAAGTCTATGACAATGAAGGAAGTATTGTTTGTACCAGGACTAAAGAAGAACCTTCTCTCCATATCTGCATTAGATGCAAAAGGAATGAGGGTTGCATTTATAGATGGTCAAGTCATCATGTGGCCAAAAGGAAAGACTATCGATGATGCAGTAGTGATTGGAGAACAAGAAGGAGGATTGTACAAATTAAAGGGCCATCAAGAACAAGATTTGGTCCATGACACAGTAGAGCCAAATGAACTTTGGCATAGAAGGCTTGCACATGTGCATTATAGAGCACTACCACTTGCAAGCAAAGCTGTTGAAGGTCTGCCAGAAATACAAGCAAAACATGATAGGGTTTGCAAAGGATGTGCGAAAGGAAAGAACACAAAGAAGACATTTCCAAGTAGCGAGAGCAAAGCAAAAGGAATCTTGGAAATCATCCACTCTGATGTATGCGGTCCAATGTCATCAAGTTCACTAAGCGGGTATGTATACTATGTTTCTTTTATTGATGACTTTTCTAGGAAGACATGGATTTACTTTATGAAGAACAAAGATGAAGTATTCAACAAGTTCAAGGAATTCAAAGCCTTGATCGAGAACCACACTGAAAAGAAAATCAAGACCTTTCGATTAGATAATGGTGGAGAATTCACATCAAATGAATTCAAAGAGTTATGCAAAGACTCAGAGATTAAGAGGGAGTTGTCCACTCCATACAATCCACAACAGAATGGGATTGCAGAAATGAAGAATAGAACTATCATGGAAGCTGCAAGAGCAATGCTTCATGATCAAGATCTGCCTATGCATCTATGGGCAGAAGCTGCTAGAACAACGGTGTATGTACAGAACCGTACTCCACACAGAGTACTCGAGAACAAGACTCTTGAAGAAGTCTTCTCCAGTAAGAAACTAGAAGTCAGCCATCTCAGAATATTCGGCTGTCCAGTATACATTCACATTCCAAAAGAGAAGAGAACAAAATTAGATCCTTCAGGAAAGAAGGGTATATTTGTGGGATACTCTGAAAGCTCGAAGGCTTACAGAATATACTTCCGAGGATTCAAGAAGATTGACATCAGCAGGGATGTGACATTTGATGAAGATACAGCTCACAACAAATCCAGAAAGAAACCTACTGAAGAACCTGAAGAAGCAGAAACACCCAGAATTCATGATACAACCATGAATGAAGAAACTCAAGAAGAAGATCGAGAATTTGAAGAACCACAAAGACCTGTAGATCCACCTCAGGAGAAGAATCCTCACAAGAGGAAACCTGCTTGGGTACGAGAAGCTATCCAAGGTGCGGAAAGATATGGGGCTCCAGAAGAGAATCACAGAGAAAGAAAGAGGACTAGCTCTTGCTCCGGGTATGTAGCATTATTATGTGATTTCATCGATAAAGAACCTTCCAATTATGAAGAAGCGACAGAACGAAAAGAATGGAAGGATGCTATGATCGAAGAGTATCAATCGATCATAAAGAATGATGTTTGGGATGTTGTCCAAAGACCAGAAGGGAAGTCAGTTGTAACTTCCAAATGGATCTACAAGATCAAGCTTGCTGCAGACGGTAGCATAGAAAAATATAAAGCAAGATTTGTTGCTCGTGGTTTTTCCCAGAAAGAAGGAATAGACTATGAAGAAACTTTTGCACCTGTAGGCAGATACATTTCCATAAGATCAGTACTTGCTCTGGATGCAGTGATGAAATGGAAGATACACCAAATGGATGTCAAGACTGCTTTCTTGAATGGTGTAGTAGAAGAGGAAGTGTATGTGGAGCAGCCACTTGGTTTTGAGACACATGACAGGGAATCTCATGTATGTAGATTGAAGAAAGCCCTATATGGTTTGAAACAGGTACCCAGGACTTGGTACAGCAGAATTGATAGCTTTCTATCTAGTTTGGGCTTTACTAAGAGTAAAGCAGATTCCAACCTTTACTACAAGGTTGAAGATGACAACCCAGTGATGCTCCTACTGTATTTAGATGATCTGTTTGTAACAGGTATGGATGGGTTGATTGCTGATACGAAGAGGAAGCTTACTGCGGAGTTCGAAATGAAGGACTTGGGTATGATGCATTATTTTCTAGGCATGGAGGTGTGGCAGAATGCAGATGGGATTTCCCTGGGACAAGGAAAATATACAGTAGAGATCCTGAAGACGTTTGGGATGATGGACTGCAAGGCTATGGCCACACCTATGGCATCAAACCTGAAGCTATTGAGTGATGCTTCATCAGAAGCGGTTGATGCTACAATGTATCGTCAAATGATTGGGTCCTTGATGTACCTGACGAACATGAGACCAAATATTTGCTTTGCTGTGAACACCTTGAGCCAGTTCTTGACAGATCCGAGACATGTTCACTTGATTGCTGCAAAGCATATTCTGAGGTACCTGAGGGGTACAGTTGATTATGGGCTCAAGTATGAAGCGAGTTAGAAGATTAACCTGGAGGGTTATGTTGATTCAGATTGGGCAGGTAGTGCCATTGATAGGAAGAGCACTTCAGGGTGTTGCTTCAGTATGGGATCAGGTGTGATCTCTTGGTTTAGCAGGAAGCAATCCTGTGTGGCACTGAGTACAGCTGAAGCAGAGTATGTCGTAGCTTGTTCAGTTAGTTGTGAGGCAGTATGGCTGAGGAAGCTACTGTTTGATTTATTTGATCTCCAGTTGGATGCTACTTGTATACATTGTGACAACCAGAGTTGTGTGAAGTTGTCAGAGAACCCGATGTTCCATGACAAGTCGAAGCATATCGAGATCAAGTATCACTATATCAGGGTTATGGTGTAGAGGGGAGCAGTGAAGCTCCAGTATGTTGCGACGGACGAACAAATAGCTGATGTATTGACGAAACCATTAGCCAAAGTGAAATTTGAGTACTTCAGGGAGAAGCTTGGTGTTCTCCAGATCGAGGTCCCTTCCAAGAGGAAGTGATGAGTCCATGAGCCATTCTGACATGGTGAGAGGATTGGTTCCTTCCATGGTCAGATATAAGGGCTGAGCCATTCTGACATGGTGAGAGGATTGGTTCCTTCCATGGTCAGATATAAGGGCTGAGCCATTCTGTCATGGTGAGAGGATTGGTTCCTTCCATATCAGATATGAGTCCTGAGCCATTCTGATATGACTGTAGGATTGGTTCCTACATGATCAAATATAAGGGCTATTGCCATTCTTGGAATGGAGGTGCCTGGTCAGTTATCAGGAATACTTGGTCTAGGACTGAGGGCCATTCTGATATGACTGTAGGATGTGTTCCTACATGATCAGATGTGAGCGCATGGCCATTCTGATGTGATTGAGGGATGTGTTCCCACTTGATCAGATATAAGGGCTGTTGCCATTCTCTTGGAGAATGGAGGCACCTGGTCAGTTACCAGGAACCCTCAACCTGAGGTTGAGAGCCTTTCCATCATGGTTGCAGGATGTGTTCCCGCATGGGTGGAAGTGCAGAGCCTTTTTAGCATGGTTGCAGGATGTGTTCCCGCATGGCTAAATGTGAGTGTTAGGCCTTTATGATGTGATTATAGGATTGGTTCCTACATGATCAGATGTGAGTGTTGGGCGTGCCTTTCTGACATGGTGTTGGATGTCTTCCTTTCATGGTCAGATGTAAGTGTTGGGTGGGCCATTCTGACTTGGTGTCAGATGTAAGCACTGAAGAAGACCTACATAGAGGCTAGGCCTACAATCAACATGAAAAAAGGCTGGTTCTGTAGAACTTCTTGTGACGAGAAGAATCATGAGATAGCACCCGTGATGATCCAGCAGTGATGATCCAGATCGAGTGATGATGATCTAGATCGAGTGATGATCTAGATCCGAAGATGAAGATGACTTGAAGACGAAGATGACTTGAAGATGCAGATGATGAGATGATCCAGAGAAGAAGACTAGTGATGAAAATTGTGTCAAGAGAATACCTTCCTAGTTAAGAGGGAGTGTTGATGTAATTGTAACTTCAGAATGTATTCACTTGTATTTCTTATATATTGTAACCCGATGTTTATTTCGGGATGTACTTGAGTCATGTCATGCCCCGATGTTCCTATTGAGATGTTCTATAATGTAAACAAGTCATGTCAAGTCATTGTGGGTAACCCTCCTATTGATTAAGGGCTAAAGTCCCCGCAGTTTCGGGGCGCTAGGGTTATTAGACTCACCTAGTGAAGTCGGCCCTAGTTGGGTTTAGTCAAGTCGGGAATTAGTATAAATAGAGAGCTAGCCTCTGTATTTATCACACACTCACTCACACTCAGTTGTAGCGCATAGCTGTGGAAGAGAAAGACACTGGGGCAAGGAAGAAAGAGGTTACTGCTGTCGGGAGATCATCTTACTGTTTTGGGGTTTTACTTTTGGTGCTGATTCTATCTTTGAGGAAGTTGAGGGGTTTTCTCCATTTATGGTTTTCCCGAGGAGAACACTGTGTTCATTGTCTCTTGTGTTTGATTGCTGTGCTTGTTGTTCTCTTAGTTAAAGATCCTAATGTTATGCTAGCTTAATGTTAAAAATCTAACAGACACAGATCCTTAGCTTGGTTGGATCGTGCTTCTTTGGTTGAACAACCATTGGACTTGCCCATTCTGATTGGTCAATAGGGTCGATGATTCCTGCTGCAAGTATATTATCAATCTCTTTCTTGACTATCTCTTTGTATTTATGAGCTAGTTTATATGGCCTTTTCTTTACAGGTCGGACATCAGGTTTAAGGTCGGACATCAGGTTTAATGTTGATCTTCATTTCACCCATTTCATGTACTAGACCTTTGAGATCCTTGTAGTCTCTAGCAAATACCTGAAATTCTTTTAGTAGGTTTATTATTTATGCTGGTTGCTCTTCATTCCAGTAGTCTCCAATTTTTGCTATTTTTGGTCGATCATCATTTGATATGTTGACTTCTTTAGTTTTTACCTTTAGCGTCTAACCATTCAGGTGCTTTGGCTTCATTGATTGGTCGGCTCCCTTCTTTAAACTGTGAAAATGTAGCAGGAAAGTCTATTGCAGTCATTCGGTCGGTGTCTTCTTTGTCGGATGTCTCGACTTTGAGTACTGTGCGAATTGGTTTTGCCGTTTCGGCATGGTTTGATTTCCATCTAAAGCTTTTCCCTTCTGGATTTTCATTTTCCATCTGTATTCTTGTTGACTGTGGTATTGTCCCGGTTTGTATAAATTTGCAGTTTATTGTCGGTTGGTCCAGATTTTGTATTAGGTTTTTGATCTCGGTCGGTCCTACAAATGCTTTAATTTGTTTTGCAGTTTCGACTAATTTTTCGTCTTGTGGTATAAAGCTGAAATCCTTGATAAAATTCTCTTTAAGTTCATGCCATATGAATGTTTCACCCCGAGCTTCTTCCATTTTGTACCATTTGTTTAGTAAGTCGGATAGCGTCGATGGAAACAGGTGTGGCCATGTACGTTCATCCTTATACCCAAGTCTTTTCCATTCGTTTTCACATGTTCTTATGTGGTGTTCTGGATCATGTCCTTGGATGACTATAGGTATTTGGGCTTGATTGGTTAGCTTTTTTCCTCCGAATCTTTCTAGAAAGTAAATCGAAGCTGTTTTCCATGTCTGCAGTCTTGATTGATGGGTATACCACCATCTAGCAGCTTGTCCTGTGAAGGTTTCCACTAAGCTTTGCAGTCGTCCATGTTCACCAGTGTTCCTGGATACTTGTTCTATGTGCATAGCTGGTGATTCTCTTTCTTTGTATCTTGGAACCTTGTGTGATATTTACATTTGCTGGTTTTAGGGTGGGATATTCCTTGGTTTTCTTTTCAAATATTTTTGGGATGATGGATACCACGAAACATTGTTGGATTGGTTTCTTCTGCACTTTTTGAATGGTCCAGCATCCTCTTGCTTGTGTTTCGTAGTTCTTGACTTCCCAATCATATAATTCTGCATCTGAGTTGTATCCTACTGAATCTTGATTCCCTAAGTGAAGTTCACCATAGACATTGGGTTCTGTGTAGTCCTCATTGTTTTGTATCTGATATAGCTGTCGAATGTCGACTTCTTCATCAATAGGTTCTATCCAAGGTTCTTCTTGGGATGGATGGATAGGTGCTATGACTTTTTGTCCATTCCCTTTTAGTTTCATCCTTTTCTTGTCCAAGGATATCGAGGCTTTCATTTTTCTTCCCCAAGGTCGACCTACTAACGCTGGGAAGGAGTTGGATCCTTCCTTAGGGTCAATAATTTCAAAATTGACTTTGGTCGATATTCCTTTTATTGTCGTGTTGACATTTTTCCAGACTTTGATAGGTTCAATCAGGCCTTGGTCGGCTAATTTAAGGTATATGCCTGACTTGTATAGTCGAGGTCTACCTAATTGTTCCCAGGTGTCGCAAGTCATAATGTTTACTTGTGATATGAAGTTGAGCACAACTTGTCGGACATGGTATCCTTCAATTTCTAGGTCGACAAGTGGGTCGGCATCACTTTTGTCCTTTTGGTTTAGGCTGCAGATATTTTTTGTTCGTTTTTCTGTGTTATTGTTGTGTTTTATTTTATACAGTAAGTTGATGAATTGGGATACCGTTTTATCATCTTGTACTTAGCGTATTAATTCTTTAATTGTGCTTTGTTGATTATCGTTAGCTTCTTCCTGTTGAGCAAATTTTTTAAATACATTCGTTGCGTCTTTATACAGTTGTTTTTGTTTATTTGGGTCAGGATAATCATATTTTGCTTATACATGGATTATCATTCCCAATTTTTGTCCCTTGTTGGGTTACTATATGCAAATTCTTTGTATTGATAATATCATTTTTTTGAACGCACGACAAGACATTAACATTTTTCTTCTTATTAATTTTATCAAGCATAGTAGGGCAATCCTCTAACGAGTGATCCCCTACTCCACAACTAGTACAGAATTTTAAGTCAGTTCTGTTCTTGAATGGACAGTCTGCATATCGGTTACCTTCTTTGTAGCACGTGAAACATTAGATGGGCCGACGTGGTCGGTTGTCGCGATTCCCAAAGAATCGACCTCGATCTCCATATCCTCCATGTCGGTTGTTGAGCGCTCATATCGACGACCATCGTACCTTTGATTATTTTGTTCATTTTGAGCTTTGCTTCGTTGATTGTTCTCGTTGTTCTGCGTAACTGCATTCGTCTGGTAGACTGCTTGGTAATTTTGTCGATTTTTTAGGTTTAGGTGGCAGTCGGCCGTGGTATGACTTTTAACTTCACAGATTGCACACCAAGATGCTTTACCATTCTTCATGTTAAACGGGCAATCTTTTGTGGTGTGTTCTCCATGTTCTTGGCAGATGTCGCAAAAACACTTTATTTGCACAAATCGAACGTCCTGTCGGTTGATGTCCTGTCGACAGTTATCTTTTGAATGTCCGGCCGTTGAGCATTTCGTGCACCAGACGTCCTGACTCTTAAGGTTTAGCTCCTTTAGTGATTTCTGCATGATTTCGAGCTGTTCTTCCAGTCTGGTATTCGTGGGATATGCTGGGAAGTCTTCATCCATCTCCACTTGTAGGGCTTTAGTAAGCGCATCTTCATATGTCTTGAATGTCTCCAGGCGTATATACCGCCAAATTTTCTGTGAAAGACCTGCAAGAAACCACTGAATTAACAATTGTTCATCAATTACATAATCGAGTTGGCTAAGAAGGTCTTTCCAGCGTTTGTCGTACTCTCGGACGGATTCTGCTGGCTTTTGCAAGGTTGTCTTCAACTTTTTAGCTGCCAGATGTTTAGCATCTAGAGTTTTAAAGAATGATAAAAATTGCGCTGTAATTTTTGCCTTGGATGCGTGAGGGGTTCTCTCAGTAAAGGTCATATACCATGTTAGAGCCCTTTTCCTCAAGGCACCAGCGAACTGCGCCATTTGTCTATCTTCTCCTGTGACCTGGTTTGCCTCCCATGTCGACTCACAGATGAACCAATGTTGTCTAGGATCTTCGTCGCCCTCATATAGAGAGATATGCGCTAATCCGTGACCCATGTCGGATTCGCTGTCACTATCTTCTTCAGGAGGTGGCGGTGGTGGGGGTAGTGGGATGTTTTGTTTGTCTTTTTGTGTAGAGCTATTGTTGACAGAACTCTCGTTTCCGTCGGTTGTTTTGTTTGTCATTTCTTCTCCGACAAGCAGTCGGTGAGGGTCGACTTCTCCTGTCGATATCCAACTGCAATTATTTGTCTGCAGGTCAAAGTTTTCTGTATTCTCCAAAGCTGTATTTCGCAAGGGGGGTGCTCCTTCATGTGTCGGGTAAAGTAAGTGGATACTTCGGTTGGAGGGATACGCCTGAAGCATGACCCAGTTTCCTTCCTCTGGTCGACGGATCACTAGATGATTATCATCATTTACTTTGTCGTCTAGTCGGCTCCATATACCAAACTCACTAGCTCTTAGTCTTAGGTCCTCTTCGACAATGGCTTGTATTCTAGTACTCGGATTCGTTGGAGACAGAGGTCTTATCTCTTGGGGAACTTCTATTTGGAGAGCTTCTCACTGCTCTATCCACAAGTCTTCTTCCATGGGTGACTCTTTTTCATCGACGCCTTCTTCCTGTCAGTCATGATCCGACTCTGGCGGATTTCTTTCTTGGTCTGTCACCCTAGTACTCATTCCTCTTTGCAGTGCTATAGCTCTTTCTCTTCTTTCTTCCCTCCTTTTTAGCCTCTTCTTCCTCTCTCTCTTCTGTAAATTCGTCGTACCTTTGTGTATCACTGTCCGTTCGATTTCCTCTTTAGGTCGACTTTTCATTGCTGGTGATGGTATCTCTTTTTAGTCGACTAGAATCCCTTTTACTTTACCCCGACATACGACCAGCTACCCCCCCATTGCCTACCCGATGCTTTTAGAAAGCTCGGATAGTTTTGTTTACTTGCTTAGGAAATATTCCCACTCCCTTTCGGCAATGAATTTCTCCCACTTCTTTTGTTTCTCTGCCCAGTTGGAATTTTGTGGCGATTCGCGTAGTGTTGGACGAGGTTCAACAATATGACCCACTCCTTTTTCTATCAGGAACTTGAACAACAAGGTCGGTAAGGAGCACAGGAACTGCTCGGTAAGGTCTGTATAGAATTTCTTCTGAATGGTTTGTACTGAAGTTCTTTCTTCTATAGCTTGCTCCTCGCAGAAATCATCGGTGATCTTTTCAAACCACTCCGATAGGTTTGTTCTTCCCCCTCGAATCAGTTTCTCTAGCAGCTGTTGTTCTTTAGTTGCTTCCGGCTTTTTCATCCAGAAGTTTCTTCAAAAGCTGGGGTACCGATTCTATGAACTTCTCATGGGTTTCAGTAAAGAATCTTTCTTTCGCTTGAGCAGTCGTTAATCTGTTTTTTCGCGCGTAATTTTGCAAATAATTTGCTATCTTGCGCTCCCACCAGTTCTTAATTTCCTGCTCTGATATCATCTGTTTGTATTCATCTCTGATATGTACTACCGGCAACGGAACCAATGTTGTAATCTCACGGATCACAGAGGGTTACCAATAATACACATTTAAAAGCATACAGACATATCAGAGACAAGAGACAAGAACACAGATGTAGGAATAACAGATTATATTATAGTAAAAGAGTCCATACAATACACAGAACTGAACCAAGTTCTCATCTGGCTCAACAGCCTAATATATATCATTTACAAATAGTTATAAATAACTACCTGTTAGTTCGGTCAACTGACACGACCTTAGGTGGCCGACCTAATCTCTCATTAGTCGGCTAATTGACTTAGTCGGCTAATCGACTTTAGTTGGCTTACCGACTAGCTCCTCCAACAGTAGGTCACCATAATCATCCTAACATGATAAACATAGGTGTTTGACATACATCATAGAGCAAAACTAGACCAAAGAAGCATATACCTGATCTGACCATATATACCTGTCTCCAACTGATAACGCCCCTCTGTACTGTGTGTACCAACTGTGATCTGCCGCTCTGCTGAAATGAACTAGGTCATCATCGAAAGCATCACAATGGACTCATGAATCTCAGTCCTGGCAAGGAAAATAAGATGAACAAGGCTCTAGAATGACTGAAGTTGTAACAATCCATGCTAAAACCCCATGTGAAAAATAGCCTGAAATATAATAAGAGATATATTTTCCAGCTGCATCATGGCAACCTAGCTGCAAATGTATATGTCATAACACTCTTGAGCACTGATAATGAACAACTGGCTTGTTCATGACTTCGGCGGCTAACTGGAAATCCACTAAGTGCAAAATTAGTGGATAACAATCATAAATTTAAGTGGGGGAAAATGTGTCACAAGTCAAAGTTCAAGTTTGGGTAGATGTCAAATGGAAGATATAGATAGGTGGATAAAGTGACAAGTGATGCTAACATAGAAGGATAGACTAAGTTTGTTTAAGATGAGCATACATAAAGGCCTTACATAAAAGACCGCATGGCTACTCACAATATAAGTCATTCAAAACAATATGGTACGACATTAATCTAATCATTGTCAAGTCATAGCTACTAAAATAACCAATAGAGACAAACTACATCCAGATACCATTTGTATATGTGCTCAACCACACACATCTCTACCTGAATTTCCAATCTGTCAACTGTGTACCATTTTGGCTACTCTTCTCAACTGGACTATGTTATCACCAAGGTCATCTCAATAGACTAGGAAATCTCAGTCATGGTAAGGGAATTCTCTGCATCTACTAATATGAAGGTTTTGAATGGCTCGTACTGTAGAAGGATCCATGTTGTATCCCCATTGAATAGAAATGGCTTTGAAAAAGAGAAAATATCCATTTGCTGCATCATGGTATCCCAACTACAATGTATGTGATAACATTCTCATTTTACAATTTTTAATAAGCTGGAAATAGAGGGAGGCGAATTGCCTCAATTTTTACATCATGAAATTACAACTTTTGGGCAATTTAGATGCCTGGGAGACATGATGGGGGGATCATTAGTGGGTCCCCCCTTACAATACTTTTGAGCTCTAACTTCATTTCCATGCTTTTATTTTGGTTGTTTTTCTCAACTTTGCCGCAAGGAAGAAAAATGTGCCCCTTGGTGAGCACATGCTAGAATAAGTGAACAATAAGTTGTAGTGACTAGGAAAAGGTTGATAAGTCACTAGGGGCTAAATCCATGATGTCTGAAGTAAATACTTTTCCTATTCAGGGTCTCGCTACTACATATTAAAAACCATAGTAATAATTTAAATTAAACCCTAGTCATGCCCTTTAATAAATCATCATTAATTATATCTTGATCTTCCTTTGCTCAAAACTGGAATTTCATTCCCACGGATGGATTCCTTTACTCTCAAAACCATAATTTAGATCAATTCCATGCCTAAAACCAATCCGAGATGTGATTTATAGAGCTGCTCCAAATATTTAAATAAATACTTAGGCTAAAGTGCTTAATCTTAGGAAAATAATTTAAATAAATCCAATAATAACCTATTAATCCAATAATGCTAAGAATCATATTTGGAGGGGTCCAATTGGCCTCCAAAGGTTGAAACATGATCAAATATGACTATATGAATATCTCATGTTGTTGATTGGTCCTGTTGACCAAGTCAAACTACTAAAAAAGTCAAACTAGGTCAAAGTTTGACTAAGATGAAAACTGATACAAGCACCATATATAAAGCCTAACGAGGATGGAAAATCACTTGATTATGAAAAGCATTAAAAAATAACTAAAGATTAAGATCATCCTACACCAGTGATCATCATTTGACTCTTTGCATAGTTTATCATCATAGCACCAAAAACATAATAGAACATAAACTAGAAGTGTGTGTCTTATATATTGTTCTCTTATAAATAGTTGGCTTATTGAAGGCTTCAAAACCCTAATACCTTATCTATTTATTATGTTGTTCTCTGATCCAAAAATCTTGGGTAACTTTTCTCTTTATGATGAGTCCAGTTAAATAGTCACAAAGCTTTAGTTATCCCCTTTAGATTTTGCACTTAAACAAACCGAACACACAAATTATAGAGATTTTACTTTTAATTTAGGGAAATTAGAACTTTAATTTCAGATTACTATATTTAGCAAGTTAGCTTTTAATCACATAAATTTTCAGGGTCTTAATACTAAATAGTTAATATTTGATCACTACCTTCACTGATAAGCAAATGCTTCCACATATGATCATTTGACAAATAATGTACACACTATTGTCTGATTTTCTAAACATTAGATATAATTCTAACTACCGCATATTTTTTAATGACATGGCTTTTGTGGAAAAATATTGAAGTCAAGAAAATCAATACAAAACAGGTAATATTTCTTTATCTTGTAATTATACTTCATGATCTTACAATCCAATTTTTGACATGAATCTTATTGACATAAATATGTTGATTTTCACATTAGAAATTGGTGTCTAGATGTGTATAGTCTTACAGTTGATAGGATTTGCTTTTGTTCTCAGTTCAATTACTTTCTTAGTCATTATTTTTCTTAGTGCTTCAAATGTTAAGTTTCAATTTTCTATTTTTGTGAGCATTGACATATGGAATCTTTTATGTGACCTACGATTTGTACCAATTGTCCACTTTGGCCATTGAAATGCTTGTAATCTCATTTTTCTTTCTTGTCTCCATTTGAAATATCCATTATACTAGTTCATATGTAGGAATTGTACTTCTTCCCCCCTCATAAGATATCATATAGTAATTCTTTGCTATATATTGAATGTGAAATCAGGTTACAATGTGCATTTAACCACAAGCTTGCAATGTCAACTGTTGTATGATGGAATTTTCTTCAAAGAAAATTCTAAAATATTTATTCAAATAATTGATTGCCCCTATACTAGTGTTACCGACTAGGTTGCATATAGTTGGACTTTCAAGTGAGCTGCCAAAGATGAACAAATACTTGTTCAAATTCAGAGTTCAGAAGTCCATTCAAGCCTTCCAAGGCCCTTTTTTTCACTTTTTACCACATGTTCATACCAAGGTTACAAAAACCGAACCGGTGGACGAATCGGTCGACCCTCAGAACCGGAACCAGTAAAAAATCGGGTAAAAAACCGGATCATAAAACCGGTCCACCAAAAATACATAAAATATTCAAAATTTAATTTTTTATAAATATTCATGTGCATCCATGTGAATTCAAACCATTATACACAAAATATGCAAAGTTTCTCATGTATATAGCATATAAGAGTTCAACATCATACTACATAGAACCAAAATAGCACTTAACATTCAGTGCAATCCATGTCTGCATCAAAATACATCAACAGAAAGGCTCTAAATGGCCTATACAAAAGACTAGAGTCAAAGACTAAACAATCTAATCATCATAATTATCTGAATCCTTAGGATCAAACTCATCAGAGGCCTCAGACTTAGACTTTGAGCCATCATCTATATCCCGATGCTCAATATGGGGTGCTTGAGCTTGGGCCACCTAACTTGACTCCCCTGGTCCAGAAGGCACATGTCCAACATCAACTCCCACATCCTGCTGTTGTGGAAGTGGGTCCAAATCCAGCCATGAGAGGTCTTCATTGTCAAATGCTGCTGACTAAGTCTCCACAACCCAATCTGCTGATGCATCACCATCATCTAAGAAAATGGAACACGATTCAGGGGTCTTGTTCTGCAATTGGTTGCGCTTCAACCTAAGGTTGTATTGAACAAATACCATATCATTCAACCGTTTTTGCTCTAAACGGTTGCGCTTCTTGGTGTGTATACGCCCAAAAACACTCCAATTGCGTTCACAACCAGAAGCACTGCATGTTTGGCTCAATATTCGAACTGCAAACTTTTGCAAATCAGTGCACTGACTGCCAAATTGTTGCCACCAATATGCTGCATGTAAGGACAAATTAAAATTAACAAATGAATTTAAGCACAAACTCGAAAACAAATCCAATGAATTAAAATATACTTCGTAATTAATTACCTGGAGGATCTTTTGATCTACCTCGTACGGCTGTAGCCAAGCCGAAGATTCCAAGAATCTCATTGAAATGCAACAGCTTGTTGTGTATTTCATCTTGTTTATTGGGATCAGAGACCATGCGCTCAATGCATTTATATAATCCTTCTTTTACCTCCCCATCTGCTTCAAAATATTTTGTGTAATGGTACCTTCAGAAGATCCAAGACAAAAAAGATGATCACATTAAAAACAGGATAAACTTTTGCAATTAAAATTTAGTAATATAACTTAAAAACTTTGAAATTAGTTACCTTGGATTCAAGTAATAGCCTGCAGCATGTAAAGGCCGATGAAGTTGTCTGTTCCATTGTTCATCAATGATTTTCCACATAGGAAGATATTTTTGTCTTTTGCCCTCATATGCTTCCTTTATTGCCTCCTTGGCTTGATCCATGGCCTAATAAATAAACCCCATTGCTGCTTTATCACCATCCACCATTCTCAAGACTTTCACAAGAGGCTGGCTAAAAAGTATGATCTCCTCTGCCTTTTTCCAAAATGCTTTCTCATAGACTTTATCAACAATGTCCTTTCCATCAGCCTTCTTGCTCCATTGAGATGCATTCCACTCATCACAAGAGAACGTCTTCCTCAAGTTGGCCTTTTGCTCAATCAAGGATTGCAATGTAAAGAAATTTGTTGCAAATCTTGTGATAGCTGGCCTAACAAGCTCTTTTCCACCAGTGCATTTTCTCATAAGGGTCAAAACCCATGAGTGGTTGTAAATGTATCTTGTGATAGATTTTGCTTGTTCCACACACTTTCTCACCCACTCAATTTTCCCAATATCCTCACGCATGAGGTCCAAACAATGGGCTGCACATGGAGTCCACCAAATGGTGGGATGTTTGTCCTCTAGCAACTTTCCAGCTGCAACATAGTTGGAGGCATTGTCTGTGATAACCCGCACTACATTTTCAACCCCCACCTCCTCAACTATGTCATCCAAAAGACAAAATAGTAATTGTGCATCCTTCACTTGATTAGATGCATCCCCTGATCTAAGGAACATAGTCCCTTTTGGGCAAGCAACTAGGAAGTTTAGAATGGTGCGACCTCTTGCATCAGTCCATCCATCAGACATGATTGTGCACCTTGTTTTACTCCATGAGTTTTTGAACTCTATGAGGTACTCTTGTACCCTTTCAACTTCATTTTTCAAAAGGCCCCCCCTAATATCCTCATAGCCAGGGCCCTTGAAGCCTGGACCACATGAAGCTATAGCATCCAACATAGGTTGATAATATATCGACCTTGAAGCATTGAAAGGTATGTCTGCATCATACCACCATCTAGCAATGCATTCCCAAGCAGCCTCCTTTTCCACCTTCTTCCATTTGGCATCAATGGTGGGCTGAGCACCAGGGGTAGTGCGGGGTTGAAAGAAAGACTCAAGGCTACCACGGGGTTTTTTAAATTGGGATGTACTACTTCTAACACCACCAACTACAACACTTTCTTCCCTGGGAATGGTATAAGGATCATGGGTAGGGTTGGGAAAACTAGAGGATTCTTCAAAACTAGGGTTCCCCTCAAGAAAATCAGAGCTACAACTTTTCCCTATCTCTCTTTGCACCCTCTTGTTTTTGGATTTTTCAGCTAGGTAAGATTCAAGAAGACCAAGCATCTCAGCTCTCAAGTCATCAGGGACTTTGAGGCATGGTCTTACATTCCCCCTTGTACCAGCTAAGTGTTGTTTTAGCCTATTTATACCTTCGCCCCCAACCTCTTTCTGGCAATAGTTACACACAAATTTTCCCTCAACTAATTGACAATGTACCCATGCAGCATCTTTTCTATCTTTCAGGGCCATGGCAAGCAATATAAATCTGCAAATTAAAACCCTATTTTTTTTTAATTCTATGAAAAAAAAAACAACGCTATCAAAGTAACTTTAAATAGACCATTCCATACAAAATTAAATGAATACAGACTACAGTGCACATTGAGAGCATTTTTACATACGTTGAAGAGTGCCTCCAAAATGCTCCAAATCTGATGCAAATGTCTCCAAAGAGATTCAGCCCACAAATTCTCCAAAATACTCCTTCAATCTCCTCTTCCAATCAGCCTCGGAATCAGCGCTAAGACCCTTAACAATCAGCACCATCAAACTTCAAAGATCCAAAGACACTCAAGCACATGCTCGAAAACACTTGAATGAATAGTGTGAGTGATCGTTAGTAACTCTGTAAAGACCTAAATCCTGTAATTCCGAAAGGAAGGATCACTGAATTGATCCCGTAATTCCAATAGGAAGGATTGTTTGAGTTCCACATATGTGTTGATCCCGTAATTCCAATAGGAAGGATTGTCTGAGTTCCACATCTGTGTTGATCTCGTAATTCCGAAAGGAAGGATCGTTAGTAACTCCGTAAAGACCTAAATCCCGTAATTCCGAAAGCAAGGATCATTGAATTGATCCCGTAATTCCAATAGGAAGGATTGTCTGAGTTCCACAGATGTGTTGATCCCGTAATTCCAATAGGAAGGATTGTCTGAGTTCCACAAATGTGTTGATCCCGGAATTCCGAAAGGAAGGATCGTTAGTAACTCTGTAAAGACCTAAATCTCGTAATTCCGAAAGGCAGGATTGTTAGTAACTCCGTAAAGACCTAAATCCCGTAATTCCAAAAGGAATGATCATTGGTAACTCCGTAAAGACCTAAATCCCATAATTCCGAAAGGAAGGATCATGTTGATGTTTTGATGATGTTGATGTTTTGATGATAATGATGTTTTCATGATGATGACGTTTTTATGATGATGATGACGTACTGATCGAAAGATCAGTGTATGATGATGATGATGTACTGATCGAAAGATCAGAGTATGATGATGATTACGATGTACTGATCGAAAGATCAGAGTGTGATGATGATGATGTACTGATCGAAAGATCAGAGTATGATGATGATGATGTACTGATCAGAGTATGACGATGATGATGTACTGATCGAAAGATCAGAGTATGATGATGATAACGTACTGATCAAATTATCAGTATGTGATGATAACGACGTACTGATCAAAAGATCAGAATATCATGATGATGATGCTGTTCGAGAATTGAAGTATGATTATGGTGCTGATCACGATGTTACCGATCAGGTTACTGATTGAAAGAACAAAATGCTGAAGAAGTTGTTGCTGATCGAAAGATCAAAGTGCTGAAGATGTTGCTGATCGAAATGTTGAAGATGTTGTTGCTGATCGAAAGATCAAAGTGCTGAAGATGTTGCTGATCGAAATGTTTAAGATGTTGTTGCTGATCGAAAGATCAAAGTGCTGAAGATGTTGCTGATCAAAATGCTGAAGATATTGTTGCTGATCGAATGGTCAAAACGCTGATGATGTTGCTGATCGAAAGGTCCAAGTGCTGAAGATGTTGCTGTTCGAAAGGTCAAAGTGCTGAAGATGTTGCTGAAGGTGTTGATCAAAAGATCAAAGAGTTGCTGTCGTTGAAAATTGAAGACGAAGACTATATGATGTTGAAAAGCTTCCAATGATTTATAGATGTGTTACCCTGATTATGTTGATGATGACCTCTCCTACTATTGTTGTTGTTGTTGTAGAATACCCTTCTCGTTAAGGGGGAGTGTTGAAATATTGTAACTTCGAAGAATATTCTATATGTATTTTTTGTGGTCCCCGATGGTCCTACCGAGAGAACCACTTGTATTATCTTTGTACCCCGATGCTTCTAATCGAAAGAACTAATAAGAGTCATGAGGTAGTCCCCTCTAATTGTAAAGGTGGGTCATTAGCACCCTAGTGTGGTTACTTGAGCCTACATGTGTAACTCGAGCCTACATGATTAACTCGAGCCTACATGTCGGATGAGTTAATTAAAGTGAACGGATGAATATAAATAGAGGTGTGGTGCTCCTCATTTGGAGCACACACTCTCACTTGTGTAGTGCATTAGTGGAGAAGAGAAGTAGCTGGAGAAGGAGGAGGATCAGGCTTTGATCTCCTTGCTGGTTTTATCTTTTATCTTTTTGGGGCATCTATATTGAGGAAGCTTTTGCTGGGTTTTTCCCTTTAGGGTTTTCCCAGGGTAAATCTTTGTGTTCCTTTTGTATGGCTGTGCTTGTCTATCTTTTAGTGATCCTGTTTATATGCTTTTGTTATGAAAATGAAATGAAATACCGATGTCTTAGCTAAGCATATGAAAAATTAACACACCTTCCTCCCGACTCCTGGGTGTTCGAATAAGGGAGTATCTTGTTCTTTATGATTTTTAATTCTCTTTCTTCTCCGTATTCTGCAGATCTCGTTCGTTTTTCTGATCTGTTGATTTCTCTTTGATCTGGCAGGTTGAAGGAGGCGCTAGGTTGACTGGCTGTGGAAAAATAACAAGATCTTCCTCGAAAAAGTTCATTTCGACTGGAAAGCGACATTCTTCATCATTTCTCAAATCATCTATAAGATCCAGGTATGTCTCACAGACAAGTTTCTCTTCATTTATTTTCTGTATATGCATTACTCATCATTCCATTACTTTAAAACCCTCGTTTCGTAGATCCATAGGTTCTAGCGTGCGGGGAGCTATAAAAATTAAAACCCACTTTGGAATTAAGATAAAACTCCTAGATTTAAATTTTTGGCTTAATCAGACTCCATTTGCCCATCCAAAGCACTCGTCGACTACTAGGGAAAAAAGCCCCCCTTGGGGAAGTGGGTATTTCCAAGAATCACAAATTGGGTATTGTTGGTTTCAATTCCATTCGCCTTATCCTGCATCCAAGAATCAATCCGAGGGTCCAATTTCACTTAATTCCATCATTTTGCCATAAATCCAATTTTTCTGCATAAACCATAGGGAAAAAGTGGGGATATTCACCTGGATGCTCAGAATCTCTTGGTCTTTGTTTCAAACTCTAATTAACCATCCTACTAAGAGATTCCACCAAGTTTCCCTTGGCTACTCAGTCATTTTCCTTGTTAAAGGGTTTCTTGGTGATAGGGACGCCCCCTGGGTTTGTGTTCTCACTGGTCCAAAGTGTCGGTATCCTTGACTGGTGTGACATCCAAGTTCTTTCGGAAGCCTTGGATATCGTAGGTCATGACTTTTGCTGCCTTTCCTCTGTCGTCCTGAATAGGATCATCTCACGGGGCAACTACAAGATTCGTGATAACAAGGACCATGCGCTCTAGGCACTCATACAAACCATCTTTGACCTCCCTTGTTACATCATCTCCTAACTAAACTTTGTAATGATACCTCGGTTTCAAGAAATACCCAGCTGTATGTATAGGGCGATGGAGTTGATTGTTCCATTTGTTGTCATTAATCTCCCAAATAGGGCCTGTTGTCCGCCGATTGTACACCAATAGCATAAATCTTCCGAAAGCTGTTTCCTCACTTAGGAAAGTGGGAGAGGTGTGACCTTGGGGGCAAGCATAGAGCCAGGTATTGTCACCTACTCCTAGCTCCTCCGTTTACGCTAACTCCTAACGAAGCCAAGGGGGGTAGTCCCTAACAAAGAGTTTCTATGGCTCAATGTGCTTAAGTTAAATTTTAATGTTCGAATGATGCGGATGGGTGTTGTTTAGGAGTTATTATGATGAAAGATGATTATCTTATGAAAATTAGAACACAAGACAAAGGCATTCCACGTTGCTGTACTGGATTAAAAGATGAACAGTATATCAAGAACTCGTAAATAAAGATGCATTCACAGATAAATATTTTTTATAAGCCAAGGAGAAATGATCCAGATTAATAATCATGCATAAAATAATAGATCAGTGCCTTGTGGAGTCGAAGCTCTGCAATGCTTTAAAGAAATAACAACAAGTCTTGAAATAAAGCTAGTGGATAGGTTATGCGAGTGCTCTTGGTACGTTTTAAAGATTTTAGTGGTCTTGTTTATTATGGCTTTGAAACGAAGAAGGTATTTGAGATTGATCGGGAAAGTGTTCAAAGTTACTTTGTTCTAGACATGTCGGCCCCTCCAGTGTCTCGGGCTGATTTCCGGTGGATTGACCACCTAGCCATGACTCTTAGACAACGAGGAGTTCCGGCGTCCTTACTGAGAAAAGACTTGGACACTTTCTACAACGTCGGTGCGCTGGTTAAGGGGGTAAAATTTTATTTGTGTTGTTATTGCGGTCTTAGCAAGTCCGTTCAGCATTCTGAGTCCGAGCCCAACTATGAAGTCGACAGAGCATACTAGGTGAGGGATATCAACGAAGTAAATTAATTAAAGGGGAATGTGAGTTAAATTTTTTTATTAAAACCCTTCGACAGAGAGCGCTCTTGACTTTGTCTTATGACAAAAGTTCAAGAGTCTTAGACTATATGCTTGATGCAAGGAAATGCAGTGGGAATGCTCTCCGATAGGTAGTGCTCTTGACTTGGATTCCGGCAAGTTCAAGAGACTTAGAAATTAATTAATTAACTTGTAGAAGTAAAATGCATGAAAATAAAAAGAAGAATTTGACAAACTCTCCGATAGAGAGCACTCTTGATCCACCTTATGGTGAGATTCAAGAGATTTTGGTTCTTTTTAAGTTTTTGAAATATTATATCAAAAGAAACAAAACTTGACCTAACTAAGTAATGGAACAAGAAACTTTTCTATCTAACTTTTATGAAAGCAAAATTCTAAAAATGAAACTACTCTTTCCTATTCTACTCTAGCAAATTATTGAGCAAAACATGAAAATAAAGAGACGATACAAGCTTCCCCCAAATGGAGGAAAATGGGTGTGGGAGCCTTTATCCCACTTGCTTTTTATTATCTTTTTTAGAATGCTTTCTTTGACTTTGCTTTTGCCTTTTCTTGAGAGAACAAGGTGAGAAAGGGATGGAAAGAAGAGGGAAATATTTTGTCTTTTTGTGCTCTTTGCTTGCTTCCTTGCTTGCCCTTAGCCTTTGGGTTTTTTTCGATTCTTCCTGAAAGTAAGAGCTTTAAACACTTCAAACGTTATATGTTAATAAAAAATTAAAAGAAATAAAACTACAAACCAACACTTAATAGTGTTAATAAAAAATTAAAAGAAATAAAACTACAAACCAACACTTAATAGAGGGGTAAAATTCTACGGTGAAAGAGGAGGAAAGAGAGGAGAAAAGGCTATGAAATGGGAGAGAGAAAAGGATAAAAGGGGCTGTCCAAAAGGCAAAAAGAGGGCTGCAATATGTAAAAAAGATGGCTGCAAACTAACAAAAAGAGGGCAGCGAACTACGAGGAGGAGGAAAAGAGGGCAGCGAGAGGGAAAGAGGAAAAACAGGCCAAACAAGACAATGGAAGGGAAGCCAAAGGGTGGAAAAAAGTAAAGTAGGGCTTCCTAAAGTAACCGGTAACCAAAGAAAAAATAACTAGTATGCTATCAATATTTAAACCAAGATCAATACTTCATATAACTGAATACCTATACTCATCTAGATTACGATAAACTTTGCATAATAATCCAACTTGACAGCTGCAAATGGAAGATCTTATGTTCTAATAATAGACTTCTAAAGCTAGTTATTTGATTCAACACGAGTAACAAATTGAAAGCAAGGAAAGATATCACCTCAGAATAGACACATCCACCAATGAATAAACAATCACATAGACCTCAAAAGTCGAAAAGCTTTATTTAATGAAATACTGATGACAATTTTTGCAGAGTTTCTATGCCCAAAAATCCATGCTGAAGAGAGTGCCAAGCACCTCTATTTATACAAAATACCAAGCCCCAGGGGCTTTTAATGAACCAACTCTCAAGCTTAGTTAAGTGAGCTTGAACTGAGCTGAAGTGAATGCTGAACTAGGTTGAATGTAATATCCCAAATCTTGATATTTTCTATTTCTATGCAAATTTACTGAAACAGTCGGGCATACAAACTGCCATGCAAAATTTCCTTATTTTATAGTTGAAATTAGGGTTAGGGTTTGCAGGATAGAATGAACACTTACCACTGATAAGCCGGCTGAATATGCTCCAGAGAAAATACGCATGCAAGATGAGCTGAGCTGATGAAGAAATGACCTTGTTTTCTGCTGCAATACCCCGGATGGCTGAATCAAACAAGTGTGACGTTTTTGCTGAAGGGATGGTCAGTTTTAGCTGGAAATAAGTCGGAAGGAAGGTGTGTCCGTGTCAGAGAGGATGGCCGGAGCATGCAAGAGTTTTGACCTCTCTAGATGCCCTAGCGAATTGATCTCCCAGTCTACTGCTCACGCCCCCACAACCCTATAGACTGCTGCTAGCTGCCCTGGATGGACAATTTGATAGTTGATAATCACCCAATGCAGTAGAGTGATCCTATCAGTGAGGATGCAGGTCGCATGCGGAAGAAATATGGTGATGTAGAGTCCTGGTGAATGACTAGGGTTTCCCAGCTAAATGCCCCAACTGTATGGATGAACCTGCAAATAACCTTCGGACATATATTGGAACACTGGATAATGATGAATGCAATAGACACGGTGACAAACCTGGATGGTTTATCCTGAAGGAGACTAGGGCAGATATCTCACCGTCGAAATCCCGTTAGCTGAAGACGCCGTCTCCAACCCCAACTTCTGTGGCTGCACACTATGTTGCTACTCAAGAGCTCCAAAATCAATAATAATCCAAAAGTAAAGTCTCCAATCACTTTATCTTTCTTTTATAACTTTCAACTGTGAAAACTTTAACTTTTGACCTAATTAGGTCATTTTAACTTCTAATTTGCCACTGTAATATCCCAAATCCTGATATTTTCTATTTCTATGCAATTTTACTAAAATAGCTGGGCATGCAAACTGCCATGCAAAATTTCCCTATTTTATAGCTGAAATTAGGGTTAGGGTTTGCAGGATAGAATGAACACTTAGCACTGATAAGCCGGCTGAAAACGCTCCAGAGAGAATACGCATGCAAGATGAGCTGAGCTGATGAAGAAATGACCTGGTTTTCTGTTGCAATACCTCGGTTGGCTGAATTAAACAAGTGTGACGTTTTGGTTGAAGTGATGGTCAGTTTCAGCTGGAAATAAGTTGGAAGGAAGGTGTGCCCGTGCCAGAGAGGATGATCGGAGCATGCAAGAGTTTTGACCTCTTCAGATGCCCTAGCGAATTGATCTCCCAGTCTGCTGCTCACGCGCCCACAACCCTGTAAACTGCTGCTAGCTGCCCCAGATGGACAATCTGATAGCTGATGATCACCCAATGCAGTAGAGTGATCCTATCAGTGAGGATGCAGGTTGCATGCGGAAGAAATATGGTGATCCAGAGTCCTGGTTTCCCAGCTAAATGCCCCCAGCTGTACGGATGAATCTGCAATAACCTTCGGACTTATACTGGAATACTGGATAATGATGAATGCAATAGACACGGTGACAAACCTGGATGGTTTATCCTGAAGGAGACTAGAGCAGATGTCTCACCGCCGAAATCCCGTTAGCTGAAGACACCATCTCCAACCCCAACTGTTGTGGCCGCACATTGTGCTGCTACTCAAGAGCTCCAAAATCAATAATAATCCAAAAGTAAAGTCTCCATTCACTTTATCTTTCTTTTATAACTTTCAATTGCGAAAACCCTAACTTTTGACCTAATTAGGTCACTTTAACTTCTAATTTGTAGTTGACTTGCATGCATGCGCATGGAGACTCAATGGAGTGCATGCATCATTAAATAATGCTTATATGTCATGCATGTCACTTTTAGGGTTTGCATGTCACTTTTAGGGTTTGCATGCATGTCATTTTTAGGGTTTGCATGCATGTCACTTTTGGGAACATTACACTGAACAAGAGCTGAAGCTGCCAACACACCCAATCAATGCCAACACACCCAATCAATTCGGCATCAAATCTGAAACGACTTCCTTCACCGAATATAGAGTGGCCAAGTGTATACACGATTCACCAAGAAGAGGTCTGCGTGAGCCTTGAAGGAGTTAAAGCTTTTAGTTATAAGGAAAGCAACTTGTGTGTATTGGGAGCCAAGCCCATGAGCTGGCCACGAAACAAGGGAAGAGCCCACCAAACAGCGCGAGCTCCAATCTTTGCTTGACGTCATACTCCCTCACGTCATCCATCTTATAGTTGATCACTTGCCTTCATAAAAGCGATGCATTGTATACACTATGGTTTGAAAACATTATCCTTCACGTGGAGATGGGTCCACTTCATCGTAGCGCAACCTCCTTACTAGCGTGGGCTTTTCTTTGCTTTCACGTCACCCTCCATTTGATTTAAATCGTGACTATACCATGTGCATGGTGTGGATTAGACCATAGGTTAAAAAATATAATATTAAATTTGAGGATGGGACCCTCATATCCCACTCATCACCCACACCATTTTACATTAGCGTGAGCTCTTCATTCGCATGCTCACGTCACCATCTCTTTTTTTTTAAATAATTCACAACTTCCTTTAACCCAAAGTTTATTCATGCCCATGTAACTTGAAGAGAGTCGTAAGTTAATATGGCCCACATGCCATGTCATCTCCACCACTTAAAAATTCAAATTTGACTTTAATTTTGACTTTTTTAATATTTGGACCTTAGTGCCAAAATGTCTATTTTTAGCATTTAAATGCCATCTTGATGCATTTTTAGTCAAACACTGCTTCACGGGGTGCTTCGGCTTCCCGATTGATGGTGAAAGTGGCCCCTGGGGTAAAGATGCTGCTCCGGGCTTGAAAATGAGCCCAACCATGCCGAAAACGGACTTCGAATCACTCTTTTATTACATTTTCAAATTTTCCATTTAAACCATTAAAAAATGGCTTAAAAAACGGAAACAAATATTTTTCTCGGAATCCAACGAAACTTTAGGGGGACCTAGTACATGTTCATACGACTCAATCGGAATGCCTAGCATGACAAAAAATACTGACATGAAGGCTCTAATAACCTCCCAAGGCCGAAACAACAAGACAACTACCCCAGCTTTGGAGGAGCGAGTGAAAAACTCAGAAATTATTGGTCGTTTGTTCAACAACCAATAATAACTAAGGGAAAAAACACTCTGGGCTAGTCGGCTTGATGCCCAAGTCCGGGAAGCCAAGCCTTTTATAAAAAATTAAATGCTAGGACATTTTTTACAATCTCCTTAAGGGGGTATGAACATGTATTTACAAAAAGTTCCGAACATACTCCCAGGAAAAGGTTGGCGGACTTTTGAATTCTGATCACGAACAACTGTACTTGTTCAATGCTCTTGCCGCTCACCGAAAAATCCACTAAGTGCAAAATTAGTGGATAACAGGGCCATACTTGGCCGCTCCGTCTTTGTATGCTTCCTTTATTTGCTCCTTTTCTTTATCCATAGCCTCATAAATGTAACCCATGGCCAATGTTTCCCCATCCACCAACCGCAACACCTTCACTAGGGGCTCAACAATTTTCACAACCTCTGCTGCTTTTTTCCAAAATGCACTATCATTAACTTTCTTTTTGGTTTCTTTTGCATCTTGCCTACGAGCCCACTTAGATGAAATCCATTCATCACATGAAAACATCTTTTGCAAATTCTCCTCTTCAAAAATGAGAGATTACGGTGTCAAGAAGTGAGTTGCAAATCTTGTGATGGCAGGCCTCACAAGTTCCCTGTTCCCAGTGTTTCTCCTCATCTGATTCAAGACCCATGAATGGTTCTAGATATATTTTGTAATTCTCTTGGCCTTCTCTATAACATCCTTGACCCAATCCTGTTTTCCTATATCCTCAAGCATGAGGTCTATGTAGTGTGCAACGCATCGGGTCCAAAATATGGTTTTGTGTTTTCTCTCTTACATATTACCAACAAGGACATAGTTAGAGGCATTATCTGTGATGACTTGAACAACATTTGTCACCCCCACCTCCATAAAAACTTCATCCAACAACTGAAATAACAAGTTTGCATCTTTCACCCTATCAAATGCATCAATTAATTTCATAAACATGGTTCCTTGAGGGAAAGAGACAAGGAAATTGATTATTGTACAGTTCCTTGTATCACTCCATCCATTTGACATGATGGTACATCTTGTAGTGGCCCATGACTCCCTAAAACCCTGCAAGTATTCATTTATGGACATAACCTCCTTCGTCAAAAGTGAACCCCTCAAGTCATGCATACTAGGGCCTTTGAAGCCCTTACCACCAGCAAAAATGGAATCCCACATGGGTTGATAATAAAGTGAGCGGGCAACATTAAAGGGGATATCTGAATCGTACCACCATCTAGCAATGCACTCATAAGCAACTTCTTTGAATTGCTTTTTCCAATGCTCATCTAAGGTGGACGGAATCTGGGTCGGTTGAACTTGAGATTGAGAGGCATTGGCACTTGCAAAGGAAGGGGAAGGTGTTGAAAAATAGTGTTGAAGGGTCTTCTTCTTTCTAGGCTGAATATCACCAATGTTTGGATGAGATGGAATAGCATAATGGAAGGGGTCCTTACCAACAGAATAAGGGGTAGAGGAAGAGCCCTCAAACTCATTTAATCTGGATTTCCTCATAGTGGCATTGGAAAGATCTCTCTTCCTCCCTATCTCAAAGCCTATCTCTTTCTGCCTAGCCTTATCTTCAAATTTTTTAAACTAATTTAACAAATCAACTCTTATCCCTCCAATTACTTCATTGGGTGCCTCACATCGGAGAAGTTGGCCTCTTATTCCAGCCAAGTGTTGCTTCACCAAACGAATTCCCCCCCATGTATATGTTTGTTGCAATATTTGCAAAAGTCTTCACCATCAACAGTCTCAACATGGGCCCATGCAGCGTCTTTGGCTCTTGGAGCCATTGAGAAAATGCAAAAAATTTCGTTTCTACAGGTGCAAAATGGAAAAAAAATTGAAAATACACAATGCAAATTGAAAAATTAAAATGTAAATACTAAATGCAACAAAAAAGATCATTTGCAATTTAGCATTTCAAGATTTTTTTGAGAAAAAAAAACAGATTTTAATTTTAATTTAGCATAAGCATAATACAGTTAGAAACTTAGCATGAGCATAGTAGCATACCTTAGTCCTTGAAGGAAAATTTGAGGCTTGAACAAGGCCATAGGCTTGAACTCCAGCGTCCAAGTTTCCAAGTTCCAACCCTACCAGTCTTCAGTGGTGTCCATGGTCCACCTTATGTTAACAACTTAACACTATCAGGCTTGAATAGTCGAACTCTCGTCCAGTGTTTTAAAACTCGGACTCGGACTCGGACTCGGCCGAGGGTCAACTCGGACTCGGACTCGGCAATGACTCGGCAATGACTCGGGCGGTTTGATTTTAATGACTCGGTTTATTAAAAAACATATAAAATATTTAAATTTTAAAGAAAAAACATATAGTTTGTTCACAAATCTTTCTTCCAAAGAGGTAGCCTCTAAGTTGCTTTTCTTTCTTCTAAAGAGGGAGCCTCTAGGTTGCTTTTTCCTGCTTTCTTCAACAGAGATTAAATTGATTTGTAAGTTTGACAAATAGAAGATTTTTATATCGAAAGGAGATTGAATCAATTCCCTTAAACAACTCCAGTCTCCATCCCAATCTTTCTGCAAATCGAGAATTATTTTTTTAAACAATCCTCTATTCTTAGCTTATAGAAATATGCCAGAATGTGAATTTATCAAACCTACAAGTTTGAAACACGCTTCATAAGTTTCCCATGCATATATGATGAATATATTAAAAACATTTAAGGATAAAAAACAAATTAAACTAAATAGATATTTATTTCCATAGATATTGAAATTTATATTAATATCCTCTAAAAACCAAACTAGGCCAAAGACAATAGATATTACATCCTTCATGAGAAGCCGTACAACAAACGAGGGGCACAAAGAGGCACCACTTCAAAAACAGAGTATTACGACAACAGAAATGAAACAACATAGCCTAGGGTCATAAATACCCTAAAAGATTCTACAACCTTGATTTCACATAAAAATTGCCCACCATTAGTTAAGCATGTCTACAAGTGACTGAACTCAAGTCAAAATTTTAAGGAAAAAACGGTTCTGAAAAAACATTTTGCTCTTACAAGATATAGAAGAAGTCCACGGGAGTGTGGTTCAAAATCTTTAGAGGTAGATCATTCGGTTTTTTTTTGACCATTTCACATAGAATTTTTAATAAAGATAAATTTTAAATTGATTTTTTCTCAAGACGGCAGGCACGGGATCATCTACTATTGAGTGCTCGTGGTGAGCAAGGGGTTTGATTCCTTAATGTTCTTACATGTGTATTGGAACCTTAATAAAAGGGCAGATACCCAAGCCAATGAAGGGGGAGGGGGCATCAAATGCTCCTCCACATGTCCCCATCCATGAATGGAATTATATAAGCCGGCGTGGTAAGCAACAAGCATAATGTCATCAATTTACATGGTAGAAGAATGAACATCCATCACTGCTCCACCGCATTCACTGCTGCATTCCTTTGCACATGCAGAATCATGAAGGGTACAATGTCAAAGAGAGCTCCTGCATTTGGAATGGACTGGCAATTTGGGAGTTTAATGCCAACAATGAAGGTTCGAAAGACATTGCACAGTTGAAATGGCCGAGTCTGGCTCCACAACATGCTCTGTGTGTTGCCTTTCTCGGTATCCCTCACCACTGAGTGCATGTTCCCATAGTGCACTACCATTGTAGGAACCAATGTTTTCTCCTCTGTGACTCAAAGAACTGCAAAAAGGTGTAAAATAATGTGAGAAAGATCTAGCTGAAAAAAGTGGCTACCTGACTTAATCAGCTCTAAATGGACCAAATGGATAGAGGGTTTTAAAAGCAAATGGAGCAAAACAGAATTTGGGACTAATGTGCCATAGATGCTAGCGAACATATTTTCAGTCTACATGAATAGGAGGAGCCCCGAGCCTTATCAACAAGTCAACAGGGAAACAAGTTGAGATGACCTCAGGAGTTAGGTTAGGCATTAATTTTTAATTTAAAAAAAAAATTGAAATCCAGAAAAAATCGGCAAGTTGGCCTTTGACTCGGCCGAGCTGACCGGTTCGGTACCGAACCAGGCACCCGAGCCGGTTTGACTCGGTGAGGGTTTGACTCGGGTGACTTGGGCCGAGTCCGAGCCGGCTCGACCGAGTTTAAAAACACTGCTCTCGTCCAAGTTTCCAACCCCACCAGTTTTGATTCTTGGCACAATCCAAACTCCAAAGTTGACTAAGCAAACTCCTCCATGCTGGCGGCTGCAACTTTCAATCCACAAACACTCTGAGCAAACTCTTGGCGGCTGCAACTTTCAATCCACAAATAGTCCAAAGACTTCAAACACTAGACTCCAAAGATGACTGGGCAATCGACAAACTCCACGCCGACGTCTTCAAAAGACAAAAAGCCACGATGCAAAGGTAATCGATGAGTGCAATGGGAGAGGGGGGTCTTTTTTATAGCCTTAGCATGCATTTAGGGTTAGGTATTAAGTTATTTTTTTTATTTTATTAAAAAATCGTTTCTTAATATTTTTTTTTTTGCATCTGTAGAGGCATTTCCCAACTAGTTGGCCGACTACTTACGGGCCCGGTCGGCTAAGACCGATTCAGGCATCGAGCCAGATGGTTCGTTACCGTATCGATCTCCGGTTCGGTTTTAGGCCCGGTTCAAACCACTGAGGATGTTGGCCGGTTAGATTGGTCGACTCCGGTTTTGGTCTAGGCGGTTTTAAAAACACAGGGTATGAGATCCTGTACCTGGTAAACCTTAACCTAAACCATGTGTACTTGAATCACATGAAGGTGAAACCTGTGAACCTGTCCCAGTACCAGACTGTCCCTGAAACTGATGAACCTGTAACCTGTGACCCAGTCACCCCTGAGACTTGTGACCCTGTGCGCTGATCTAGTCACCTGTAACTTGTGACCCAGTCACTCTTGAGACTTGTCACCTGTGGAGTAGTCATCTGCTGCTCCTCCTCCTCTAACTCTCGAGATTTTCGAAAGGCATGCTCCTCAAATCTCACCTCTCTCCTCAGCGCAACTTTCCTCTGTGTAGGAAGGTATATGCGGAAAGCCTTCGAAGTCTCATCATAGCTAAAAAAAATGCCCCTCTCCAGTAGCCTCTAGCTTTGTCCTCTTCTCAGAAGGGACATGGGAATATGTAGGGCATCTAAAAATGCGGAAGTGGCCTATCTCAAGTTTCTTCCAGGTGAATATCTCCTTAGGAGTTTTGCACCCCAAGGCACTGTGCGGACTCCTGTTTTATACAAAAACAACTGTGCTACAGGCCTCTGCCCATAGGAAGAAAAGGAAGACTCTGATCATGCAACATTGCTCTAGCTGCACTCACTATCGCACGGTTCTTCCTTTCAACCGCTCCATTCCGCTGAGGAGTGTAGGGAACTGTCAACTGCCTCCTGATACCCTCCTGGGGGGGAAGTATATTCACCCCCATTGTGTGATCTAAGTACCTTAATCTTCTTTTCTGTTTGGTTCTCCACAAGAGGTTTGAAATCTTGGAACCGAAGCAAGACTTCCTCTGACTTCTTGCTTCTTAGAAAGTAGATTGAGGTCTACCTAGAAAAGTCATTGATGAGTGTAATGTAATACTCAAAACTTGTTAATGAGATAGAAGGCAAGGGACCACACAGGTCTGAATGAATCAAATTCAACACTCCCTCTGATTTGCTGTCACTGCTCGGAAAAACAGTCTTGGTGTGCTTTCCCAAAGCACACCCTCTGCATACACCACTCTGCTCTATACTGAAATTTGGCAACCCTATGGTCATGTCTCTCAGCATTCTCAAAGCTGAATGATGAAGGTGGGCCATCCTCCTGTGCCACAACTCACTGCTGCTCTGAGTGTGTGCCAGTGCATGATGTGGTTGGAAGAAAAGCTTGTACAGTTTCCTGCATCTAACTCGAATCACATATGAAGCATATGGACCCTCTGCTTTGGGAAAGATGTAAACTTTCCCATCTAGGACATATACCATAAGGCCTCTGACCTCAATTGTGGAAACTGACACAAGATTCTTCTTCATCCTAGGGACATACAAGACATCCCTCAGTAACATGGGTTCCATGGACTCCCTGTCAAAGCGGACTGTCCCATGCCCAACTGCTCTCACCATTGTATCATCACCCAATACAACCTCCAACTCCAAGTTTGTCCCTGACATCTCTGTGAACATATCTTGAACACCTGTCATGTAACACCCCGGTTTTGACCTCGTTTGCATTAAAAATGTATATGATGTATATATTGTAATTAATCGTGGTGTTGAGCTAAAGGCAAAAGCCCTACCATCGATTTATCGTTTTATGTTCCGACGATTAAAATCGTTGCCGAAGGTATATTTCGTGCTAGACGGCACAATATAATTTTGTCATCATGTAAATATGCAATTTAATTAAAAACCCCAGCCAGCTATGTCTATACAACATTAAAAGAGATAGGGGCATGATTTTCCTAAGGAATAGGGAGGGAAATTATTTAAACCTTTTGGCCAATGGGGGAAAGCCAAATGTCAAAGGGAGAACCCATCAAACCCTCAACTACCCATTTTTGTCTTTTTCCCCTATCAATAAATTCTGCCAGAATGTGGTTGAGTTGGTTATTGCATGGGGATGGGAAGAGTATGGGCAGGAAATTCGAATTTGGGGAAAACCCATTTTTGGGGAAAATCAATTTTTACTTTTGGAGCAAGAAAGCACCCAAAAATGCATGCCCATTTGCCCATACACCCACGTTCTTCATTTGCTCATGCAGGGAAAGCTTGGGAGTTGTTTTTGACCTCCACGATTTAGGTTGCTGTATGTTTTCTTCACGATTTTGGGCCCTGGACGTTTCCCCCCCTCATCAGAAATCCAAGTTGGACTCTCTCTCTCAATCAGATGGAAGTTTGCTGTGCGTGAATTTCGATTTTGGATTTGCTGTGTCTTTCTTCTTCACGTGGATAGTTGTTCTTCATTTTCTGGAGTCTGAGAATTTCGTTTTTGTGATGTTCTTGTGGTTGGGTTCTTCCCCAACGATTTCTGTTGCATTTCCCCAATGTTTACCAAGCTGAAAATCGTTTTTGGTGTTGCCCAACGATTTTGAGGAGAGACTACATCCTCTTGGGTGTTGTTGATGAATTCGTTTTGGCTACGTTAGGGCCAAAACATCCCTGGGATACGATTTGCTGTTAGTGGGTTGTTCTTACCCTCCTTGGCAATTAATTTTGTGGCTGAACTGTTTTCCTCACCCCAGAAATGGTGTATATTGCTGTGTATGCAATTGTTCTTTGGACCGTGTAGGAGTGGAAATGAGTCTGCTTGACAAACCTAGTGTTTTTCCGGAGCCTCATAGACAGAGCTAGAGGGTTGGCTCTCTTCTCTGCACTCCTTGAATAGCACTGGAACGGAAGTCATGTCCTTAGGGGCTGTGCAGTAGAGAAGGGAATGATTCCTTGTGTTGGGTGTGTGTGGATGTCTTAGGAGTCAAGCTAGTTCTGGTGAAGGCATCCTTAGCTCTTTGGTGAGCCCACTAGCTTAGCAGACAATTCTTCCATCTCCTGATAACCTGATAAACCCAACTTGTTGGCTTGGTTATGTGTTGTTGTGTCTCCTTGGCAGTCTGATAAACCCAAAACTAGCTTTGGCTTGACTGAGTTTTGACATATCTTTGGCTATGTGTGAGCCTGCTTAGTTTTCCTTTTCCTTGGGGAATCATGCCCAGCTCGGGGGTGGCAGTGATGCTGAGAGATAGATGAGCACACTAGCTTATGGTTGAGTGGAATGTTGCAACGGCATAACTGGTTGCGGGGAGCTTCATTTGAAGATAAGTATTGTTGTGTGATTACTAATGCAACTGTATTGTTTATGTGAATTATGATGAACATGCTAAATGTGTTGAATGCTTGAATGGAATGTAGTTGCTTCCGCTGTATGATAAATAATTATGCATCTCTGCATGTTTTACTTCAATGCATTTCAATTTTTATCATTGTATGTTCATGGGGCTAGTTTCCCTGGGTGGATAGCAGCATCGGTAGCGTCCTCTTCGCCGGTCGGAGGGTCGGGGACGTTACATGTCATATGACTTGAAGCTCCACTATAAATGAACCATGTGGAGGAAGTAGTGGAAGCACTCAGTGAATTCCCAACAATCATGGAATGCTCCATCTGGTCCTTAAAATCCTTGCTGGTGATGGATGACGCACTCTCTCTACAACCACCAGCAAAGAGAGAAAACTCTCTCTCGAATCTAGCAACATACTCATCAATCTCTGTTGAAGCTGTTGTCTGTTGTTTCTTCTTCTTCTTGTTTGGGCATTGTCCGACATATTGCCCAAAATTCTGACAAGCAAAGCATTTCACTTGGCTCATGTCCTTCTTCTCGCCATCCTGCTGCTTGGTTCCACCCTTGGAACCCTTCTTGGACTTCTTCTTCCTCCCCTTTACTGCTAAAGCCACATTCTCCTCTTCCTCCTTGCTGTGAGATGTACTCCCCTGTACATATCCCCTGAGGGTCTCCTCCTGTATGAAATCATTCCAAAGACAATCCCATGTAGGCATGTGCTCACGAGCAACAACAGACTCAACAAAAACAGACCATGGCTTTGTCACGCCATTCAATATTGTACGAACCAACTCTGCATCCAACACCCTCTCTCCCACTGCTCTAAGCTCATATCGAACCTGTGTAATCCCGGTAATATAGGAGACCATGTTCTCCCCCTTTTTCATCTTAATGCTCTTCAGTTTCTCCCTTCACACCATTTTTTGATTTTCATTGGAACTTTGGTAAAGGTTGGTCAATGCAGTCCACATATGATGAGCATAGTCTTTTCCAAAAATATGTGGTATGACATGGTCTTTAATGGCATCAAGTAAGATTCTTTTTGCTTTAATGTCCAGTTTATCAAAAGCGGCCTTATCAACTGCAACCGTAGGAATAGTGACAGGATGAGCAACAATATTATTCACTATTTCCCATAGTTTATTCTCCTGCAATATCAGTACAATCCTAGCCTTCGATGGGCGAAAATTATCTGCCCCATCGAACCTGTCCTCTAGCCTAAGTCCAGTAGCCATCACTGCAAATAAGTCCAAGAACCCGTTTCTTCTCAAAACTCTGTTTTCCCTTATTTCTCCAAGTCTGAAATTTATTTGTGTTTAATTTTCAGCCTTCAACACTGCTCTGATACCATGAAAATTTTTGGTAACCCCAACTCGGTTTCAGTTTCAATCACTGCATATGGTTTAATGCCCAAATTCCATCATGCATGTACATTTAAAAATTAAAATTTTACCTGTAAACTTGAAACACATGAGATATATTTTCAACTTTTTCAACTCTGAAATTTTTTGACATCCCTACTTTTCTTACCCAGAAAAATATACGAGTCAACACGTGAAAATTTTGAAGATTCAGATTTTGACCAAAATGGTCTAGGAAATAACCCTGTTACCGACTAGGTTGCACCTAGTTGGACTTTCAGTGAGTCGCCAGTGATGAACAAGATACTTGTTCATATTCAGAGTTCAAAAGTCCTTTCAGGCCGCCAGGGTCGTTTTATTTTTTGTAATGCATGTTCATACCCCCTTGGGGAAATTGTAAAAAATGTCCTAGCATTTAATTTTTTATAAAAGGCTCGGCTTTCCAGACTTAAGCATCAAGCCGACTAGCCCAGAGTGTTTTTTCCCTTGGTTATTATTGGTTGTTGAACAAACGACTAATAATTTCTGAGTTTTTCACTCACACCTCCAAAGCTGGGGTAGTCATCTTGGTGTTGCGGCCTAGGGAGGTTATTAGAGCCTTCGTGTCGGTGTTTTTCACCATGCTAGGCATTCGAATTGAGTCGTATGGACATGTACTAGGTCCCCCTAGAGTTTCGTCAATTTTCGCAAAAAATAAATTTTCCCGTTTTTTAAGCCATTTTTTAATGGTTTAATTAAAAAATTTCAGATTGTAATAAAAGTCAGATACGGAGTCTGTTTCTGACGTGGGGACACTCGTTTTCACACCCGGAGCGTTTACTTTACCCATGGGACCACTTTCTACATCAGTGGGGCAGCCGGAGCACCCTGTGAGGCATTATTTGGGCTAAAAGTGCATAAAAATAGCATTTTAATGCTAAATCTGGACAAATTGGTACTTAGTCAAAATATTTAAAAAGTCAAAATTTTAATTTTTAAATGACTTAATGATAATGGAGCATGGTGGACCCCTTGGAGGTGACATCATCACATGAGGAAGGCGTCATTTTGTTTTAAGTTTCAAGGCTAGCGAGTCCTCTCTAAATAGTGAAGGCGCCCACCATGGTATGATATCACATAGGGCGATTGGAGGATTGGCACTTTGGTTTCTTTTTTAAATAATATTAATAAATGGCCCCATGACTTAAAACAAGTCATATCCCATGTATTGTTTATCCTAAGTTTTGGCTCACGGATTACACCATCCGTACGATTCACATGGGTGATATGGCACTCACCTTTTGATTGGCGGCTTCATATTTTAGCATCAGCATCACTTAGCATTGGTTTTAATTGGGAAGTGATTTACATGATGGTTTACAACATGGCATCTCATCACCCATGCGCACGTGTTGTGAATCATTCACATCAAAGGTGGAGCTCACACATTGTTTTACGGCAGCCAAAGGTCCTCTTTACACATGGCTACGATGAACTCGAGTTGTAGCAATTCCACGTCGCTCTTTGAAAGATCATGTGATTTGGGTTGGTAAGACTATCTCACGCGTGGAGGAGCCGTACACTCACGCGAGGGTAGTGGGTGATATCATCTTCAGTCTCTTTCATTGCTTGGTATGTGTTGGAGTTTTATGATTCGTTGAGGGAGTTTGGTGAGAGAGGTGTCAATCACCTCCTATGTTCAAGCTCAGCTAGACTCTGACTTCATCTTCAGTATTGATGAGACCCCCCTGGGTCTCTCTTTTCCTATATAGGCTGGTCTTTTCTCCTTTGTTCAGGATCAAAGGTGGAACCTCTGCTTGTAATCTCGTAAATTTTTCTTGAAGTATTGTGAATAAAAGGCTTTGGAGGCAATTTCTGTGTGGGATCTATGGATGTTTGGATAGAGTTTACTCTACATTTGTGAGGTAACCTGTATTTGTTTTCATGCTTGCATATGTTTGGGATTAACTTGCTTTCGGAAGGAAATGGTATTTTTGTAGAGATAAAAGGTAATTCTTGTTAGGTTACTCTTTTATTGCAAGTCGAGGAAGACTATTTGATATATGTATGATTTCATGCTTGGATCTACATTGTTGTTGTAGTCTCTTTCGGTTTACACAGGTATTTTTTAATCCCCATTGCTAGTGTTGATAAACTTTTGCAGGAAGCTAATGCTGGAGTATTGATGAGCGAATGTGCTCTACCTTTCCTTCAGCCAAATTTGAAAATAAACTCTGTCCCTCTGATCTCACCAACGAAGCTTTTTCTGTCCTTTATTTCTTTCTCTACTCTGGGTTCCTTGAATTTTGATCTACAAATTTCTTAAATTTTTCTTTCGGTTTCAAATGTTTCTACATTAGATCTAGCATCTAAAGTCATATCAAAGGTAGATCTGATGTCTAAAAGTTTCTATTTCTAGTCTGCTTCAAAGGTACATTTAAAATTTTAGATCTAGTTACTTTTCCCTTTTTTCCGCAAGTTTAAAAAATTTTGAAAATTAAAAAAGCTTGTTGAAAGAGTTTCTATGCATTTTGTGCTTAAGATTTGCTTGCCATTCTCCTCAAGAGGCAAGCAAAGATCCTAAGAAGGCAAGCTTTCTAGCTTACCTCACTTAGTTGTTTCCTTGTTTTTTGTAATCAGTTGTTACTTAGATTTTTTTTTGTAAATTTTTGCATGCTACCCAAAGACACTTCCAAAGTGTTTTTGGGCATCTTTCACTGACATATGCTTGCTGGTTTTTAGCAGGCCCATCAAAAAAGAGAAGGAAACTCTACCCGAAATTAGCTTTTTCGAACATCCGGAGCTCCCAGGAGGCCTTCCCCTTAGCTGGGCCTATTTCCTTTGCATGTTGTAAGCCTTTGGATCCCAGATAACAAGGACCAAAGAGCATTCTCTGCTAAAGCATTGTAACTGACTAATAAAAAATAAGTTTGAGTAGGCTCAGTAGAGCTCGGTCCCCATCCCCCTTGGGGGATTTGTGTCGGTGTCCTTTTTTGTTTTCTTATATGCTGGTAGCGTAGTTGTCCTTTTTTTTTATCATTTCATGCTGTGTTTAAAGTTGTGCAATAGTAACCTGAATACTTACCCATTGCGCTATACCGAAGTACCATAAGGGAAAAGATTTGAGCAGTGTAGTAATTAAAAAACAAAAACAATTTTGTTATGCACTGCTAAGTTAAAATAAACCCCCTCACTTTCCCGAGTAAGGTTCGTGGATAAGGGCTTGCCCGAGTACTGAATTTGGAAAGATACTGCAGGGTTTTATCTTTTTTCTAAATCAGAAAACTTGTTCTAATTAAAATAAACCAAGACTCCTTCCCCGTATGCTCTCCACCGCTGCAGCTTGTCTGATCAGTTGGCTGTATCAGAAAGGGATACGAGTTACTAGATCTAATAGGAAAATCCACACAAGTAATTTTCTTGAGAACTCGGGAGGTTGCAAAGAGTAATCACTACAGAGTCAGGGGGCTACTCTAAGCAGGTCTATCCTCGCCCTGTTGGACACTTGGTATTACTGCTTTAGCACTCAGTTCGAAGGGACTTGACTTGTTGGGCCAAACCCACAATTTACCCATTCCTTAATCAATTCATTTAATAATTTAAAATTTACCAACCGAGACACTGCAATACTTTCACTGAGACTACACTAGCAGCCCACTTTTGCAAGCACTTTTTTCATTTTGGCACTGGTCTTTTTTGTTCCTTTTTTGCGTAAGTTAATCTCGCAATGTGTCATTGAATTTGGTGTATCTAATTTGAATTAAGGTGTTGCTAAGGTTAAATTGTGTTGGCAGTAATTGGTAATTTCTTAAATTCATCCATTCCATATTAAAACTCCTAGAATTAACTACTTCTCTCGTAGAGTAAAAACCTTAGATTTTACTTTTCATTAGGGTCCACCCCCCTTGGCTTCGCTAGGAGTTGGCCTAGACGGAGGAGCTGAGTATCAGGTGACAGCACTTGGCTCGAGCTTGCCCCCAAGGTCGCACCCAGTGGCTTGAAGATTTCTGCCACGTTACCCGAGGTGCGAATTAGGCGGCAACAAACCCTAAAGAGAAAACCTGTTTTTCAGAGAGATTTTTATTTCTTCAGAGACAATCTCAATCAGTGTTGCAAACATCGACGCGGCGAAAAAATCGGTAGGGTCCAGGAAACATTGTTTTGGGATATCTCGGCAATATATCAACAAACATTGGAAATAAATAGGCAAACTTAAAAAAATACAAAAATATTCAATTTCACCTTTAGAAAAAATCGGGAAAATATCTGCAATATCTCGGGATAAATCGAGAAAAAATCGGCAATATCTCGGGATAAATCGGGAAAAAATCGGCAAAATCACTGGAAAAGATCACCTCGAAAAAATCGGCAATATCTCGGGATAAATCGGAAAAAAATCGAGAAAAAATCGCCGAGTTGAAAAACTTGCGATTTCTTGGACATCGGCGATTTCTCGGCCGATGTTGGTAACATTGATTTCAATTAACAAATTACAACAATACTTGCTACCACCTAAGTTGTACTTGGTGGATTTTTCAAGTGAGTCGGGAAGGTTTGAACAACCACACTTGTTCATGATCAAAGTTCAAAAGTCCGCCAGGCTTTTTCTGGGAGTCTGTTCGAAATTTTTGTAACACATGTCCATACCCTCTTGGGGAAATTGTAAAAAATGTGCTAGCATGATAATTTTTATAAAAGGCTGGACTTCCCAGACTTAACCATCAAGCCAACTAGCCCAAAGTATTTTTTCCCTTGGTTATTATTGGTTGTTGAACAAACGACTAATAATTTCTAAGTTTTTCACTCACACCTCCAAAGTTGGGGTAGTCGTCTTTGTGGTTAGGCCTTAGGAGGTCATTAGAGCCTTCGTGTCAATGTTTTTCAACGTGCTAGGCATTCAAATTGAGTCGTATGGACATGTGCTAGGTCCCCCTAGAGTTTCATCTAAATTCGAGAAAAATAATTTTTCTCGCAATTTTAGGCCATTTTTTAATGGTTTAATTTAAAAAATTCAAAGTGTAATAAAAGTTAGATACGGACTTCGTTTTTGGTGTGGGGATGCTCATTTTCACACTGAGAGTGTCCTCTTTACCCCAAGGACCACTTTTCATATCATTCAAGCGACCAGAGCACCCGGTGGAGCATTATTAAGCTAAACGTGCATCAAGATGGCATTTCAATTCTAAATTACAACAAATTAGCACCAAGCTCAGTTTTAAAAAGTAAAAAAACAAAGTCAAAATGATTAGTTTAATGGGTGGGATGACATGACAGGGGTCCCCCATTAAACATGCGACCCTCTCCTTGTAAAAGTTTTAACTTAAACTTTGGTTTAAAAGTTTGAAGTGGTTGGTTTTAATGGGTGGTGACGTCACTTCCATGTGAACATTCGATAGCTCCATTTAAACTTACGATATCATAACGTGTGGACCCCTCACCCATCTGGGTGTTAAAAAAAGACTTTGGTTAAAAAATTGTTAGCATGGAGTATGTTATACCCTCTTCACGTCATATTAAAGCTTGCGTGAGGCAAAAGCGAGTGGGTGGACCCCTCTCCAAATTGTTGTTTTAATAAAAGTGAAATTTTCGTTTGAGTTTAAGATTATTCAGTTATCTTGGATGACATCACCAAGTCTTCACGTTAACTCCATAATCTCGCGTGCGAGGGAGATGACGCCAAGGTTGGTGGAGTTTGGTGAGAGGATTGATGTGTTGGCAGCTAATAAATGGTTGGTAGAGTTTGGTGAGAGAGGTGTCAATCACCTTTTCAGTTCAACTCAGTGTGACTCCTCTTCAACTCAGTCCAAGCTCAGTTCAACTTAGATACACTTCGGGTTTATCTTCAGGGTTGGTAACCCCCCAAGGGCTTGCTTTGGCTATAAATAAAGCAACCTTTCTCTCTTCCAAGTTAGTTAGAGTTGGGGAGAAAAGCTTGCTATTGTTGTAATATTGTATTGATCTTTCATTTGTTGGAATAAATGAGAAGATTTGGAGGCTAAATTGTGGAGTGATTTCATGTGTGCATCACCATTATCATGCTGCTTTTGAGGTGAACTGCTATTTTTTCAAGTTTTTCTTTTAACTGTTGTCTTCTTGAATGATTCTTTGAATGATAGGAATAGATCATTGTATTTAAGGTCACTTACTCCTATTTTTCTACATATGTTTAAATGGGTAAATATTTGCATGTTAAATAAGATTATTTCTCATGCTATGTCATCTTTTTTGCATATGTATCTTCAAATTTAAGGAGTTTGTCTGCAGGACTTGTCTTCTAGCTTTCAGGTTTGTCGTGATTGGAAGAGCTGTGGTTCAAGATTGATTCCACTGATTTTTCAACGAAATTGCAAAGATTTTGCCCCTCGGTGCTTCACTAACAAGTTTCTTTGGCAGATCTATTCTAGCAACAAGCACCATCTCTTCCTCTTCCTCAAATTTCAAAAATTTCTCAAATTGGTTACCGTTCAATATATTATTGCTTAGATCTATTTTACAAAGTAAAATCATTAATAGATTTAGTTAGTAAGATCTTGTTAGCTTAGACCTCAGTTTTTTGCATGCAAATTTCCATTTTAAAGAGATCTGCTCAAATCACCTTTTTGCAAGCATTACAAAGAAATACTTTGCTTGTTTAAAGGTAGTCTTCTTTAAAAGTTTAAAAGATAAATCTAGCATCTAAGTGCACCTTGTATTGGCTGCCCCAAAAGGCAAGCCAAGATCTTAAAGAAATCTTAATTTTAGCATTTTTTTATATAGTTTTAAGTTAGAAAATTTTACAATTTTCTTGCGTTATCCAAAGACACTTCTAAATTGTTTTTGGGCACTTTGTTACTAATAAAGATTGCTGGTTTTTAGCAGGTCTATCGAAAAGGAGAAGGAAACTCTGTCCAAAAATACACTTTTTGGCCATCCGGAGCTTTCTAGGGGTGCCCCCTTCCTCCGGTTTTCTTGTTTTAAGCTTTGTGTAAGCCTTTGGATCCCAGATAGCAAGGACCAAAGTGCATTTCTAATAAAGTTGTAACAGAGCATAATAAAAGATATTTGGAGTAGGCCCTTTTGAGCCCACTCCCCATCTCCCCGGGGGGGGGGGGCGGGGTCCGCGTCGATGTCCCTTTTTGCATTTATTTTATTTTTGCTTTAATTTAGTTTTCTTTATTCATCTGCAGGATAGTATATTTTGTTTAATATTGCAAAACTGATTATATCATTCCAAATTCAAATTAACACTTTTACTTACCCCACGACTTCCCGAGTCACTCGTAAGGGGAAAGAGATGCGTGGTAGGAATAATTAGACAACTTGCTTTATCATTGTTGCTTTCTAAGTTTATTTCACCTTAAAACATAATAAAATCTACCCCTCCTTGCTTTCTCGATTGAGGTTTACTTGACCCGAAAGAGATTCTTGGAGGTCACATTTTCTTTTTTAACAAACAAAACCAATCATAAAATTCTTAAAACTTTTTAGACTTCATTGTGTAGGATCTACATTGCTTCGGTTCGACCGAACAATTGGTTGCATCAAAAGCAACGTGGGTGACTAGCTTAATTAGTTCTCACATTTCAATTAGCTTCCCTAGGAGAAAATCCAACGCCTCGATTTGATCTATTGCGGTGGCAAAATCCACAAAGGAAGTGGGAACAACTGGGTAGTGACCTCGAGACACTGTTAGGCTACACCCTTTTTGGTGTAGTGCTGAACATGTCTCCGAGACTCCAACCAACCCACATATTCCTTGCGGGCAGCCGCATCGGTAACCAATAATAGATCTAATAAGAAATATCGGTAAGCACATATTCCTTGCTTATATCTATTTTCATGTTAGATCTATTTTCGGTAGCCCCTAGCACTAGAAGTAGCAGTAGAAGGCCTTGAGCCTGCATCTAATACTCGACGCTGAGTGATGGATGGAGGACTAGATATATCAAGCGGTGCAGAAGGTGGTGGCGATGCCTCCATGGTGCCTCCAAACCCCTCCTCCTCCTCCTCCTCCTCCTCCACTTGCCCCTCCTCTTGCCCCTCCTCTAGCCATGCAGGTGCCTCCTCCATGATAGGAGTCTCAATCTCCACCCTCCACTTCGACAATATATCAATATTGTCCAAGGAGATGGCATTTGCATCAGGTTCTTTTTGTATCTGTGCCATCCACAAGCGAAGGTTGTAATGAACATACACCAAGTCATTAAGACGTGTGAACTCCAACCTGTATGAGGGTAATAAAAAAAATTTAGAGTCTAGAGGATCGTAGATTCATAAATTGCATTAAACATTTAAATGCAATTGCTTTGTTCAAATTCTAAGTTCTAAGTTTTTAACCTTCTCCTTCTCTTTGCATGTATTTTTTCAAATACATTCCAATTCCGCTCACATCCCGAAGCTGTACAGGTTTGGCTAAGGATTCTGATGGCAAATTTCCGTAAATTCGGTGTCCTCACACCATAGGTTCGCCACCAAGTGGCCACATGTCACCAAAGTTCAAACAAGAAATAAATATAAATAAATCATAATTCATCTTTCAAATAAAGGTGAAAACTCAAAACGGTCTAATAAGTTAATAATTTACCTGGCATGAATTCGGTCCTGTCACGAATAGCATCAGCAAATCCAAATACTCCAGTACCATCCCAATACACCTCTATCTCGTGATTGACTGCATTGCGAGTGTCATAATCAGGTATCATCCTCTGAATACAAGTGAGAAGCCCCTCCAAAACCTCACCATCAAAATCAAAATTGCATTTGTAGGCAAATGCGGGGTTGAAGAAGAGTCTTGCTGCATGAATGGGTCGATGAAGCATCCCAGTCCATCGAGTATCAATCAACTCCCATAACAACATGTGCCTGTCATGCCCTGGGGTACCCTTTCCCACATAGAAATTCCAAATGGTCTCTTTGGCCCTATCCATGGCCTCATATAAATAGCCCATTGCGGGCTTATCACCATCAACAAATTGCAGAACCGTCACTAAAGGTTCACTAACCAAGCACACTTCCTCCATTCCTTCCCAGAAGGCATCAGTGTACACCAGCTTGGCAATGGTTTTCCCATCCTCTCTCCTGCTATAAGCACAATCATGCCACTCATCACAAACAAACATTTGCTTCAACTCAAACTGACATTGAAGCAAAGACTGAAGAGTAATAAATGTGGTGGCAAAACGCGTGATTGCAGGACGCTTCAACTCCTTGTTTTTAGTGTGCCTCCTCATGAGACTAAGAACAAAACCATGGTTGTAAATGAACTTAGGGATGGCCCTAGCTTGATCAATCACCACCTTGATAAAGGAAATTTTCCCCATATCCTCCAACATCAAATCAATCCAATGAACAGCGCATGGAGTCCAAAACAAAGAGGGATACCTATCCATAAGCATCCTGCTAGCAGCCACATAATTAGCTGCATTATCTGAAATAACTTGCGCAACATTGTGTGCCTAGATATCCTAGATGAACCCATCCATCAACTCACATAAAAGTGCCGCGTCTTTTACATGTGCCGATGCATCAACTGATTTCACAAACACGGTACCTCTAGGATAATGTACCAAGAAGTTGATAAGGCTTCTACCCTTACCGTCTGTCCACCCATTTGACATGACTGTGCATCCAGTGCTCTCCCATGACTGCTTGAACTCTGCCAACCTAGCATCGATGTCCATCTTTTTTGCTTGAAGGATTGGGCTCCGCAACTCCTCAAAGGTGGCACTTTTATAACCTGGGCCAACTACTGCAATGGCATCACACATCAGCTGCCAAAATGGATTGTTTTTAACAATGCTCAGATGTATGTGACTCCAATAAAGACACCTTCCCATTACTCTGTCCGCTTCTACCTTTTCCGATTTCTTTATAACTGACTTGATAGAAGGTTGTGAGCTTGGTCCAACATAAGGGGATGTGAGCCCCGCCCTCCCAAGAGGTGAAGCTGTGGAGCCCCTCCCACTACCCTCACCGATAGTGGTAGATAAAGATGCACCTAAACTTCTTGCTTGGCCAAAAGCTGCAAGCTCAGCTTTGTTTGCAGCGATCTCATCCTTCTTTCTCATTTTTTCATGGATGGCATCATGGGCAGCTCTCATGATTTCTGGGGTCACTGCAGTTCAAAGGCCAACATCATGGCTAGGTAGTTTGGCCAAATGGTATTTCAACCTGTTAACCCCTCCCGACATGTGACGCCCACATAATTTGCAAGTCAAATTTTGCCTATTGTTGCCATCCTCGGGCTCACCATACTGCCAAAATGGGTCCAATATCTTTGGCATTTTTGCAATTGGAAATTTGGAATGCTTCAAGCCTTCAACTCAAATACAACCCTAGGGCACAGAAACAAAAAAAATTACATTAAACTCCATTGGAAAATAATAGCAACATTCTAGCTTAAAAAATCATACCTCTAAATTTAGATTTTAAGCCATGAAAGATAAGAAGAAGAGGGTGGCTAAGAAGTAAAAAAACAAGCATGCTATTTTCCATTCTAATTTTTTAAAACCCCCATTTACATTGGGACTGTTTTTCATTTTTTGGGGCATGGAAATCAATGGTAAAATAGTAAAAAGAAATAGCAAGGAAATAGACAAGAAATAGGCAACAAAATAGTAAAACAAATATGCAAGAAATCTTTCAAACAGTCCATGGAAAAGATAGAAAAACAATGGATAAAATGCACATACCTTCAACACTTGCTCCACAAAAATCCTTGGTTGAGATGCTAAATGGTGTTTGAAAGCCTCCAAAGGTGTTGGTGGTCTCCTCAAGCCCTTCTCCTCTACTTCCAACAAGCTCATTTGCCAAATGACAAAAAAAAAACCACTTTTTCCCTTTACTAGGCCACGGATTGCCTGCCTGGGCGATTTTTTCCATCGACCCGCGAGTTTTCCTAAAAAATCGTGATTTTTCCTAAAAATTCGCGCCTCCACGAGTTTTTAAAAAATTGCGATTTTTCCTCGGCGAAAAATCGGCCAGAGGAAAAAATCGCAATTTTTGCCAATTTTTCGGCGATTTTTTCAAGCCTGATTTCAACACTCCATGCCTAGGATTTCCACCCTAACCCTTTTATCCAAAGTTTTTGTTGACTCTACCACACCATTTAGACTTAATATAGGGAAAACAAATCTTAGGATCGATGGAATCCAATGGAGATAAAGTGTTTGTATATTAAAAAATATTGACCCCCTCCGTGGAGTCTTTGGAATAATCCACCAGTTGTCTATCTTCATCATTATTGGTTTTGTAATCCATCTTACCCTAGCTTCCCAATATTTTCAGCTCAACACTTATCCAACATATGCAACTTATCAAGCCCTTGCTTCACCTTTGGGATTTTAGCAACCTCCTTCACTGTCTATGTATCAACATTTGATAGTCAATGTGTGTGTGTGTATAATTTTCATTACAATGGGGTTGTTCCCTTTCTTGTGATTTGGATTTGATTACAACAACTTTGCCCATGGATTTATGCCAGCACATATCCCTATTACTTGGATATAGCCATTGCCACACTTACTGAGGGTTTGTAACTTTTTTATGCCTTGGGAGAAGAGGTAGTTCCATTTGGTTATTGTGCATGTTGACTTGTCCACTCTTCTATTGGAACGAACCCACTATTCTGTTGATTTTGTACACATGTTTAGGCAACGGTTATTATGCTTATCTTAAACCCTAGCTGTTTTTACCATCTTTAGTATGTGTGATATTGCATCTAGGAGGGCGCATTTGTTGAGGTTATTCAAGGTGGACATTCGAGCATCTTGACATGGTCATACGTCTATTCTTGGAGGGGATGTCTTTTCTCAGCGATTTGTTTTCCTTGGAGATGATCTCTAGCTCATGGAACAACGAAAGGTGAGGTCCTCAGGGAAGGTGAACCCTCGAGTCCCTCTCACCGCCCTTAGTTCCAGATATGCTTGTGGTTCTTGAGGATCTAGCCACTCCATCAGTAACAATTTCAACTTTGGAAGCAGCTGCCTCTTTCTCCTGTTTATCCTTTTCATATATAGTTTGGTGGGCTGCTTGCATAACCTCTGTGGATGACTTATTACAAACCACAACCTTCTTCCTCGTGATTGTAGTGTGATGATATTTCTATTGGCTAATTCCTCTTGTCAAGAAGTGCCCACACAGTTTACAAGTCAACCTTTGTCAGTTTGTCCCATCTTCAGGTTCACCATATTGTGCAAATGGTTCCAAAACTGTTGACATATTGGCGAGGCAATATTCAACTCCAAAGTTCAAAACTAGGGCAAAAAATGGAAAAAAACAGCCTACTGGTAAAAAACCAGACCTATAAATTGTTCTATGACCCATGAAAAATAATTATAAGAGGCAAGCAACATGTACTTCAAGCACCCTGCATAAATCCGGGAAAGAAGACTAGTTAGAGGGTGAAATTTTAAGAAATACTTGGGATTTGCGAATATGAAATCCGTAGGTATAGAAATTGATCCCCACTCTAAGAAAAAATTATTTCATGGCGATGAGATTGACTGTTTAGCCCTCTCAAAATTGATTGTTGACGATGATAAACTCTTCCCCTCTCAATCCCCAACCGCTAAAAAAACAACTGATTAAAAAATCGCCACTTTATGAGGGTTTAATCACTGCTTTGCGGTTTTTGGGTGGCTGTACATTTTTTATCCGAAAAATCGCCATGTTTCGTAAAAATCAGGATGTAATAGTTTTTGCTAAACAACGCGACTTGGCGATAAATTGTTTTGCGTTTGCACTCACTATTTTTCACGATTTTGCCAATTTTTCGTCAGTTTTTTTATCTATGATCTAGTCTCCAGGATTGCAGATGCCAACGAGGATTAAATGTTCCAAGTCCCAATCTGTGTGCAGAACAGGCAGCAGCTTCCGTTTTAAAAAAAAGGAAAAGATAACAGGAACCAAGTCCCTGATAAAGGTTCAAAGAATTCCTCGAGCCTCCCAATTCAAAATACACCATTTGTTAAGTGCTTGGTGATCGGACTTCTTGCAAAGGAAGTACATAATAATCCCTCTTTGTGTGGGTTTTTCTCTGTTCAGACACCAGAGTATACAGCATTATCTTCAAAGAAGAATTAAAAACCATCATCTTCTTCATGCTGATCCACTTCTACAGAATCGAGGCAATCCATCATTAGTTCAATGCCGCTTCTTCCAAGATAGGATTCTTACCGTTCAATGCATTCTGATCTTGGTTCGCACCACTTCGAGTGTTCTTCGCATCATATCATTTTGTTGCTTTTGAATCCGTGGAAATTTTCTTCCGGTTTAAATATGTAATTTTGGAAGACATGCTTAATGTACAGGATGAACGAGTAGGCAATGTACATTTGAACACGTACGGCAAGATAAACCATATAAAGCCCACTTCAAACAATTTTTATACTGCTCATGTTTTGTATTAGGAATAACTATGGAAAGACTAATTGACTCTCATCACATTCAATAATTTATAATATGGCAAGAAACTTGGGGGGTTTACACAAATTACGTAATTCTTAATGGTCATATGAGCTAAATCTTGAAGTCGAACTCCAAAATTATCTCTAAACACCTAAACTTAATGGAAGTACTTACTATCACCTCAGCATGCAAACAGCAGGAGAGTGGCATGAAATTTTTCTTGTGTAATGTCAAATTCTACACCCATAATAAAATTCTTTAGGTTAAAATGTAAATTCTAATGCCGTCCAAATTTTAGAGCAGAAGCTTTTTTTTTTTCTAGCAATAAAACCGAGTCTCATATCACATAGAATAAACGATATACGTCAGGAGATGTTTTCAACCACAAAGCTTATTCATAGCAAATATGTTTTCACAAAAACACCCTGTTTCTGGGACCAAAAGATAGTGGCTTTGGGGACCACTATAAGTAATGCACGCTGATGTAATTTACATGCATGTAAAAGTTATGTGTTTTTCATAATTGATATGATTCGTTCATTCTCTATCGATTGTCAATAAAATTCAAAATGCAGTAAGTATGAAAATTTATACATAGCTGCCAATGAAAAGGATACTAAAGCAGGAAAGAGTTGACATTAATTTCGTTATCAGTTGAGAATCACGTAAAACATTCATTTATGCAGAGAGTTCATCCAACTCTCATCTCATTGTAAAAAGAGCAATTAAAGTTGTAATTTCTTAATCTGCGCAATAGCATGACCAAGGAATTGTCTGTTTTTTTGCCAATACATACCTTTACAACTACAAAGAAAATATCCATTGGCATAGTTTTGTAATGTGCAAACTATGGGAATACCAAATAAAAGTTCTCTAATTGCCTATAGTGGATTGAAAAATTTCAGGAATAGTTTGCAAATTGCTTGCTATCAAGACCTAGCTTTGTAATTCTAAGTATTGGCATGGGTTCACCATATGACTGCATGGTACAGATTGAAAGCTGTACACATTTTAATGTTAGGAAACATCCTTTTAATTTCTGAAAGATAGCTTGATAACTGAAGAGAACATGCTTAATGCACGAACAATAGCTGAAGCCTTGTAGGCTTTCTCCATAAAATGATTTTACAAGATATGGACAGCAGTAGCACTCAATATGTTTAATATCTTAGTGATCTAAGCAGTAAGTAGAAATTATTCGTTCCATCTTGAGGTCTACGCTGACATGAGGATGAAACTTTTATATGGATGTAATAGAAATACCACCTCTTTGTGTAATTTATCAACCATGTGCATAGTATGCCTTGAAGAGGAAAATCTTCACATAAATGGGCTGGGTTTTTCTTTTCCTTTTTGGCATATCTCCAGTTTCTAAGAAAGAAAATTGCTGTGAAAGGTAAATGAATTGGCAGGTGTAATTCTTGCAGGCAACTCCAATACTTTGAGCAGCGTAAGCGTATACAAAAATCTGAAGGGCTGGAACAAAATGTGGATGACTCAGTGAATACATCACAGATTCGTGAACATGCTAGGTCACTCGATGTTGTGAGTTTGATGAATATATGCTTAGCTATAAATGGTACAAGTCAACCGGAGTTCTCCTCAATCTCAGGTTAAAATTACAATACTCTATTCTCCAATAATTTTGGACACTGACTAGTTAAAAATAGGAAAGCAGAAATCACTTACTGGATTTTGATGTGCTACTTATGTTTATTCCCTTTTCCTCCTGGATGAAGATCGCTCTTTCCAAAAATTACTTTAATTATTACAAGGTCTATGATTAAACCTGCTTTTCATGGATGCTATGAACTTGAAATGTTTTGATAGGCTTTGTGGACTCTTTGACTATCCATTATGGAGAAAACTACCTCATCTTGTTGTATGTCTTGTCTTTGGTGAGTTTTATTTTCATGATAATTCATATAAATTAGTGGAATGCAACTCCCATCTAGGTGTCAGTTGTAAATCTATAATTCCACCAGATATTCTTTAGTTACTTGTGTAGGGTGCCATTTATGTAAGAGAGATTTGTTATAGTTTGATTTAGCACATAAGTGGAAACGTCCTAATCCACTAGTGCTACCAAGTGCAACTTCAATAGAGAGGACCACTTTCACCTCGGTGCTAACTTCCCACGTTTTAGACCTACTCTCAAGGTCAAGGGAGGCTTCCCTATGGGTTGATTGGATTGAAGTTTAGGAAGAGCCAAGGGAGAAGACGACTTAGTTTAAGGTGTATGGTGTATTATTAATTTAATTTCCCAAAGTATTTAGCCATGTAAAATACTAATATCACAATAACATATTAGATAAAAATACTTGAAAGAAATTGCTCAAAGATGTAAAATAAAATGAACCAAGAATAGTTAGCAATAACAGTTATGGAAATAAATGATAGCAATAAATCAAAAGGCTTGGAAATAAAATGTGGCTAAGCAAGTGGGTTCATTGCCATGAAGAAAGATACATGCACACGTGAAATTGAGACAAATTATGGAACTGACATTCTAATTAGGCTATGAAGTTTGGCCCCTGGATGAGTCCTTCCTTGAGAGAAATATCTGAAAAAACGAGTCACTCAAGGTCACTTAGTATGAGATGTTCCAAGCTTATGGAAGTGATGAAAATCACTTCTCCAAGTGTGGAACTTAGATCTTATTATTAATTAATGTGCCAATACTTTAAGTTAATCCATCAAAATGGCATTGTTTCATACATCCATGATCCATAAGATAAAAATGACATCAATAGCTTGTGCAATAGAGAGATAAGATAAGTAAAGCTGCACAAAGGCAATTCCAGAATTGAAGATACACTTGGTCAATCGTTAATTCAATTTTAACATATCACGTTAAACCATTAACCAAGTTAGAATATTCTAGAATTTATAAGTGAAATTATTTAGCCAAATGTACTTGAAATAAAATGTAATATTAAACCAACATTTGCTAAATAAAATACTTGAAGCTTCTTGCTTTTTATTCATGGAATACACATCAGGGGAAACCCTTCAAGCACTTATCCTCATTTTGAGGATGGTAGTCAAGGTAAACCATTTGGTTGTAGTTTTGACAACCTAACCTAGCAGGGACATTTAGTGAGGCCCCCGACATTCACATAGATAGCCATCCCGGGGACTTGACCTCATGACCTCCTACTTGCAGCTCACAACACTAAACCACTCGCTCTAGCACATTGGGCTAAGCTTCTTGCTGTTATAAGACACTTACTATTACTAAAAATAACAGTAAACTTCGAAAATTCCATAATTATTAGCTTGTATTAAGATGTTTACAATGTACATAAGTGAAAAAAACAAGAAAACTTAAGAAAATTGTAGTTTTAACTTCTAACCCATAAATTGATTGCAGAAATATTAAGCACTTTAAAACTGAAATTCTAGATGCTAGATGGATTAGAAATTTACCAGAAATAAAAGATGTTTGTTGTAATATTTTCTAGAATTAATGAAATGCAGAAGTTGGCCAATTTAAACCACTAAAGCAACATTAAAAGTTAGATTAATAACCTAGAAATTTTAGTGGTCTATCTAGCATGTAACCCTTTAACAAAATATGAACTTTGAGATCAACTAGGGCTATTCTTTATCTCTGTTTTCTGCGATAAAACCAGTGAACTAAACAAAAATAAAATTTAGATCTCACAAGCCTAAAAAGATACGAAAACAAAAGAAAGTTACCTAGGCTTGAGTTGAGTGAAAGGTTGACATATTTTTGAAATTTTTAGATCTAGTTCACACCCTTGAAAACCATTTTTTTTGCTTGTAGAAATGGATTCCAGGATTAGTTCCTTCAATTCTTGGGTGAAATGGAGTCAATGGAGCACTTCTCCTTTGTCCTTGAGTTGATATGTTTGGTTGGAACACCTGCAAAAAAACATGACATATTCCCTAAATCTTTTGGGTTCCTTGCAAAATTCCTTCCAAGGAAGGGTCACCTAGGCATACCCTAAGCACACACCTCCAATTAAAGTTCTATCTCATACCTTAGCCTATGCCTTCTTCAATCTTACATACCCCTCCTGAGATGCCAAATACAAGTGAGATGCAAAGCTAAAGCACAAAACAAGTAAACAGATTCTTCCCTACTTGATCCAATGAAACAAATTTGCTCTTCTACATGGACTAAAAAAGTAACCTTACAATGCAATATAAGAATTACAATGCAATATAAGAAAAGATAAGATAATTTTATTAATGTCCAATGAGTGACCATAAAAGTAGGTCAATGGGACTGCTGAGTACAATGATGTCTACAAAGCGAGACCGCTTGCATGGCTCTTTTAAAGCAATATAACAAAAAGTAAAAGTATAAGAACATGGCTAAGTTTGGAGAGCTCGAAACTCTTGGAGCGGGTGACTGCTTTAGGGAGATGTTTGGAGGGGAAGGATCTAGAAGCTAGAACCTAGGTAGTGACGATGTTGCTGAAGTGTCATGGTCCATGAGATCCACTACTCCTAACATCCAAGGCTGAATGAAAGAAACTCAAAATGGAATGGTATCCAGACGGTTATGCCAAGTTTCACAAGTTCCCTGAAGAAATAGATCCACAAGCCATGCCACAAAGAAAGAAGCCTCCAAGAGCCAAAGATTAAAGACAATTTTATTCTCCAATACTCAATAGCAAGATACAATGAGAAGTGAGATTTCTTATATAGGAGAAAAGTTCAACTTCCTTTACAACAAAATAACAATAGATCTACCAAAACCCTAGATCTAACATAGGGACTGTTGCTGCCTTTCACACACCGGGGGGGGACATAGCAGAAATCTTCAAGCCACTCGGTGTGTCCTTGGGGGCAAGTCTCGACCTTGTTCTTGTCTCCTCCGTTTAGGCCAACTCCTAATCGAAGCAAAGGGGGGTAGACTCTATTAAATATCTAAGGCTTTAAGGCTTATTGTAATGGTGATGAATGAGTTATTTAGGAGTTTGATAATCAAAAAATAACACAAGATATTGCAACGAAATTAAACTACAACAACATAAAGATCAATATATGATAAGTAAACCATGTGGAAGCATATGATTATATCAAGTAAAGAACTAGTGCCAAAATGGAGTCCACAGTCTGACTGATAGTTCAACAGCTACACTTCGATACTTGATCTGAAACTGATCGATATTGATTGGAATCATCATAAATGCTCCGTGCCATGTCATTTAGCCTTTTATTTCGCTGAATTTGGATTAATTTGGAGAGTTTTGAATTTTCTCCAAAATAATCATTTTTTAATAAATAATCATTTTTTTTTCCCAAAAATGACTTTTTTGAGAAAATGAGCATTATGTATTCGATTGATGATCTGAAAGTTGGATCTGACTGGCTGGCCGATCAAGAATGATTTTTGGCTTAAGGTTAGAGCCTTCAATCATTGAATTCGGGGTTTGGATGACTAACTTATTACAAACGGGATTTTTCCATTTAATTTATGGAAAAATTAATAAAAAAACGTAGGGAAATAATTAAAAAATTAAAAAATTAGAAAATAATTTTTTAACGCGTCCGGTAATTTTTTTTTGATGGTCCTATTGACTTAGGACATGACCATGCTCTATTCTAATAATGCCTAGTAGGTTTATATACACTTAGTTGGGCTCTAATAACCCCCCAAGGCCCAGAATTCAAAATCGGGCATTCCAGCTTTGGAGGAAGCGGTAGAAAACCTCGTCAATTATACTCGGCTATAGGCAAAGCATAATTGTCAAGGGAAAAAAACTCCTTGGAATACCTTAGTTGAAATTCTACGTCTTAGGAGACCGAACCACTCAAAACACCCTACTAGCACATTTTATTACAAACTCCACGGGGCCATGGTCATAATTATTCAAACAAAAAATTAACTAGCCAAAATAGGCTAGACACAAAGGCGGATCATCTGATACACTGGAATCAAACATTTATCATGTTTGTCAACTGGCGACTCGTTGGCTAATCCAACTATGGTACAAATAAGTGGATAACAAGCCGAACACTATACAATGAGTGAGTGCTCATCCTTTGAATGTCAACCTTTTCAAATCACTTTTTCAATTCACAAGATAGTAGCTAGCCTACAAGAGCAGGTGCCATGGAAAGCCTTCTGGGCTCCAGTAAATGACCAAGGCCTAGCCTCGTTGCCAGCGAGCGTCCATAGCCTCGACGGGTTTGCCTCTCCCTTCCTCCTATGTGGAGGGCAGAATGAGCCTTTCATTATACAAGGAATGAGTGCTCAAACTCTTGGCCATTGACTACTTTTAAACATTTAACTTTTGCATCCTTTAGATGTAGCTTTTATGCGTTTCGATGATTTAGTGTTTAGCAACACTGTTATGATGGAGCACTTGCTTTGATAACTGGGGGAGAACTACCCTGTGAACCCATCCACATTGGCCAAGCCACATACTTCATAGCTAGAGACACGAAACAACATGGAGTCTATCATACATAGGGGTCACAATGGGGAAAAGATCTTCAATCTCACAAGTTTCTATCAGTATGAGTCATGGGATAAAACGAAAATGAATGAAATGGATGGACGGGCATAGATGACATGGAACCAACCTAGCACTAAGGTTTACACTTTGTTTGAGCATGGCATGGGAAACAGTCTTCACATTGAATTCTTCGATAAATCATAAAACAGGTTAGAGCAGTACATAACATATAATCACAGGTCACCATAATCATCCTAACATGGCAAGCATAGGTTTTTAAGATACATCACAGAGCAAAACTAAACCAAGGAAATATACCTAATCTCACAATGTATACCTTCCTCCAATTGATAAGCCCCTCGGTAACTATGTGTACCAACTCTTGGTCTGCTGCTATGCTCTAATGAAGTAGATCATCACCAAAACCATCTCAATGGACTTTTGAATCTCAGTCTTGGCAGGGAAAATATCAAGAACAAGGCTCTGTGGTGAAATGAAGTTGTAAAGATCCATGCTGATACCCCATGTAAAAGTAGCCTGGAATAGAAAAAGAGACAAGTCTGCATGCTGCATCAATGGAGGCTTGGCTGAAAATGTATATGTGATAACATAACCCTAGTGTTCTTTGATGTAGGTATAGTTGCATATGTCCAATCCATTTGGATGTGTCCAACTAGAGTTGCAACCCACTTTTTGGACAAAAGCATTCCCCAATTATCTGCGACATCAATTACTACAACATTCATTATCATAACGATGTCAGGATACTTGCCAAATTTTACTTGCAGGTTGAAGATTATCCCTACCACATCAATTTCTCTTGCATCCATTGCACAAACATTGTGTTAGGATCTTTAGATTCTGTTGCCTGCCGATGTGCACACCGTCAGTCGAGAATCTTTCGAACAACTGTCTCCCGACAGAAGGAGGATGTGCGGCTGTTGAGGGCAAGCAAAGAGACAGGTGTTGTCACCTGATCCCGACTCCTCCTTTTAGTCAAACTCCTAATGAATCCAAGGGGGGTAGTCCCTAAAAAAGAGTTGCTAAGGCTCTTGTTTTAAATATATTGTAGTGCATGATGCAGATGGGTGTTTTTTTAGGAGTTTTTAGATAAAGACTTACAATAAAAAGGCCCTAGAAAATACTTGCAATATAATTAAAGATTCATCACCACTTGATAATCACAACTTCAAAGTAGAGCATTCATGATGCGAAAACAAAACTTCAGATATATAATAAACAAATGTATGAACACGATACTCTAGATAGATAATAAACAATGATAAGACCTGTGCCAGATGGAGTGCTTGGAGAATGTTTTGCAAGTGCTTCTTGGTAAATTTTATTGTCAGTTTTTATGATGAGTTGGATTATTAAATGGGAAGGGGATCTCCAAGATATACCTTTCGATATAGGAGATATGTCCAAAACCCTTAACCGATACAACTACTCGCAAGGAATATGTAGGCCGGTCTAGAGTCTCGGAGGCTATGTTCAACACTACACTGCAAGGGTGTAGCCTAACTGGTACCTCGAGGTCACTGACCAGTTGTTCCTGCTTTCTTTGGGTAATTTGCCACTGCAACGGCTTAAATCTAGGCGTTGGATTTTCGCCTTGGGGAAGTTGGTAAATTTGATTTTTGTCACTTTGATTAGGATGTGAGGATTTAAGTAATCTACACTGCTTCTGGGTATCCCAACTAGGTAGAGCATACACAGCGTAGTAAATTGGTTTATTCCGATTTTATTGCTGGAGAAATAGAGCCATTGTAACAACCCTCTGATAAAGAGCACTCTTGATCCGTCTTATGGCGAGATTCAAGAGATTTATGAAACAAAGAAACAAAGATGCCTTAAAAGGAAGTAAAAGATCTAAACAATAAAACTCTTCGATAGAGAGCACTCTCGATCCACCTTTCGGTGAGATTCAAAAGATTTTAGATTCTTTTTACTTTCAACAAATTATATAAAGCAAAGAATGCGGAAGTAAAACAAAAGAAAGGCAAAATAAAAATAGTGAGGGAGAAAAGAGAAGCAAGAAAGACAAAAATAGTGAGGAAAAAGAAGCAAGTTTGAAAGAGTAAAGAAGAGGGTGGCAAACAGTGAAAAAGAAGAGGGTGGCAAACAGTGAAAAAGAAGAGGAAGAGGTAGATCTAGAAGAGCAAGAAGAAGAAGAAAAGTTGGATCTCGTAATCGTGGAAGATTTTTTAATTTAATTTGTGAAGGATTAGAAGAGAGCCCCTTTTGGCTGTGTTTCTTGAGTTGGAGATAAACGCTGTGTAGATCCTGCACGGTGAAAGTGTTGGATAAAAAAATCTTGTTGTATGAAGAAGCAATTGAACTTCAACCATTTCTCCACCTTTGGTGATCCCTGAAACAAAACACTAAAAGAACAACAAACAAGATCAAGTGCTAGAATGCTCAATCAAATAAATATCCGAAAAACATTGTTATAACTGACTACTTCCTGTTCAATTCATATATTCAATAGATCTTGCATAGATAACCAACTTAAAATGTTAAATGGCTAACTTATTGTGCTAGATTGATCCTAAGCTAGCAATGATCATATAATTTGCAATAGAAAGAGAGTAGGGTTAAAAAAGGTATTACATCACACAAGATGAAAATCAAGAACACCAAGAACCCATGCATGGACCTCCAAAGTCGCTTTTATTCCATTAAACAAATAAGAGTTACAATTTTGGCAGAGTTCTCTTGCAAATTCTCCATATGAAAATGGGAACAAGAGACCCGCTTTTATACAAAAAGAGAGAAGCTACCCAACCATAGCGTGAGAATGAGGAAGGAGGACGCAACCCTAAGGTGACTGAAACTCTGACAATTGATTCAGAGTTGAACTGATGCCTGACTAAGTTGTAATTGAGTTGCGGAGTAATGGGGGGGGGGTGAGGTGGCCTCAATCCTCCTAGGTCTTATCACCCGGCCAACCACAAGCATCCACAAGAGGCAATTCGCCCACATGAGGAAGAGAGGCACAAATCCTGAGGGAGAGTTAACTGCCGCACTCCGATACAGACTCAAAACTGATTGATGATGATTGGAATCTCCTCCGATAATCCGTGCCGAGCTAATTAGCCCTTTATTAAATTCAATTTGGTATTTTTTGGAGATATTTTGATTTTCTCCATTTATTAAAAAATGATTATTTTAATTAAATATTCCTGTTATCACCAACCTTGTAGTTGCCTGTGTGAGGTGGATCCAAGATGGATGGTAGAGGGGCAATCAACTAAGGAGGTGGAACCAAGAGTGCCTAGAATCCCAAATGGATGGTTGTCACGTCAATCAAGGCAGTCTTCGCTTTATGTTATCTAAGTCCAAGACAACAACGGGGGAGACCTAGATCTACTCCCGACAGGAGAGATCAGACCTAGACACCAGATCAGATCAAGTATGGCTTGAGGTACGTAAGGTGTAAGGTAATTGGAAACCCTAAATTTAGGGTTGAGGTACTAGCAACTGGGGAAGGTAACCGTTGTCTTGGGAAACGTAATTGAGATAGGGTGAGTAAGGACAAAGTTGGGACTGCCTAGCACCAAAAAGATATACTCAGTGCAAGATATGAAAAAAGTCAGGTTACCTGAGTTATCAAGGATTGGTCAACTTTCGGGGGAGAAAGGTCAAAATAGGGCTAGCGCTATGCTTGGAGATTAGTTCCTGTTTAGCCTTGGGTAATGGAGTCAATATCAGCACAATGTTTAAGTGAACCCACCTGGGATATGCTCTGATCTATGGACCCAAAAAAGTGTTTGGCTTGGAAGATTCAAGTTATAGTGAAACCAACAGAAGGAGGGCTAGCGCTAGGGTTTGGAGAGGCAAATCTGCAGATCTAGGGAAACCAGGAGACTATCAGTTTAGCGTTGTAGTGGAGATGAGATCAGGATGGCCTGATCTAAAAACCCAAGTCAGAAAATTTCAGAAAAAATTAGATCTGGAAAAGTCAAAATTTGATGAGGGATGCTAGGAGGCCGAAAATCATATTTTCAGATCTAGGGCTACCTGGCAGGAACTAGTTCAACGTTGGGGGTGTTTTGGAATGAGGAAGACCTGATCTACAAACCCACGTGATTATTTTCTGGAAAAAGTCAACTCTGGAAAAAGTCAAAATTTTAGGGAGGGCGCTAGGGTTTGAGCAGTCAGAAATTCAGATCTAGGGAAAACCAGTCACGATTTGGACAACGTTGAGGATGATTTAGTGAGAGGGATGCTCGATCTACAAAACCTAGAAATGGTTTGCTCAAAGATCAAGCGGTTTCCTCATTAAGTATTTTTTTGGATTTTTATTATTTAGGAGTTTTTTCAGAAAATTTGAAGAAACGAAGGTACAATGGATTGAGATCTGAAAGAAAAGAGACTTACCTGGAAATGCTTGTATATGCCTTGATGATGATGATCCTCGCCATCCCGATCGATTCTGGAAGATATGAGTGAGTTCTAGGACCAACGTTGTGCTCCAAGTGACCAATGCGCCCCCCTATCCTGCGCAAGCAAATGTCAACAATATCATATTTGCTGTACCACGAAAGAAAAAGCTTGATCTACAAAAAAGTAACAAGATGTAATCATAAATCACAATGAAACTAATGAAAACCCCCTGATACAAGACGAAGACAATTCGAACGAGTTGAGGTCCCCCTGCAAAAACGCTCCAGCTGAAAACGCCCTCTTGTAGACAAAACAATGATCTCGAAAAAAGATATAGATCTCACACAATATTCCGAATGCTAGGAAGCAAGAGACTTTCCAATAACCACCGAAGAACATCAGATGCAAAGCAGATCCAAAAAATATCCACAAAAAAATATTTCTATCAATCAGATCCAAGAGCCAAAGACCCCTTACAAATGAGAAGCTCTCTACTTTAAATAGGAACGAGAGAACCAAAATCTTAACCACTTTCAAAACGAGTGGCGAAGTTAAAAGATAAAATGTTTTAATCAATGGTTGAGATGAGCTCAACATACAATACATGGATCAATATAACCATAAAGTACCAAAGTGGACTAAATCACCCATAAAGAGGGTACCCCACTCAACAAGAAATAAATGAAGCACATGGTGGGTCCATGGAGTGTTAACTAGCTCCCTATGGGTGCCCCATGGCATAATAAAATAATATAATATTTTAATTTTTTGACTTTGTGCCTCATTGAGGAAATCGCAAGCCTCCCAAAAGCTCCAGAAAATAATATAAAAATGCCCAAAAAATAGGTGTGGGCCCAATCAGGTGTTGCAACTGCCGGAGAAGCTGTGGAGGACATCACACTCATCATCAAGACTCATCCCTTGTCATTTCCTTGCCTCAGTAGCCCAAATCTATTCCTTAAGTAGCCATTTAATCATTTTTTAATCTGCCTCGAGAAACGTGAACCTGCCAAAACAACCTCCTAGGGTGCCTGCGTTGTCAAATTGAGCCCACCCGGCTCTCTGGGATGGGGGTACTATGGTACAATCAAGTGGCTGCACCCCCTATGCCCCATACAGTGCCCTAGGAGATCTAATAAAAACATCTCCCTGCTCAGACACATCATCCTGTGAAGCAAAATTGCATCCAGAGAGTAAAATGAGCCTGACCATCTCTACAAGTGCCCGGATTTGAAAACAAACTATCTCATTAGACTCAGAGAATCCAAAACCATCTAGGGTGTATACTCATACCCCTCTCAGGTCTCTACCTGATCATCAGCCATATCCAATAGACAATATAACCATCTGTAAATGACCACATACCAATAATATAACTCAGACTATCATCCATTTGCTGCAAGTGTTATAAGGCTAAGACATGCTCTACAAATCATTTAAGAAACAATCACAACAAGTAGCAGTCATTTCACTGGCAGTACATCAACCAAATACATATATAGGGTTTTATTTATTATTACTCAGACCAAAATTTCAGGACTATACTCACTTCATAGTTGTAGTCAATTTGCTAGTGAAGGGTGAAGGATGAAGTTGACAAGGATAGGGCAAAGGATGACTTCCTACTTAACATCATGACACGTTGGATATGGAAAGGAAAAACTCACTATAACCACATGCCGGACAAACAACAACACAAGGAATGGTAGTGCCTCACAAATGGTTGAGTTGTTCAGAGAGTGCTTATTCAACTTAGGCATCATGCCTACATCAAGTTTGATCCAGTTTCATTAGGATCAACAATTTTACTTCCAAATCCTTTTTGGCCTATATGTCCTTTTGGGGACTTCACCAGAGCTTAAAAGCACAACTAACTGCAACTTTCATCCAGAACATATTCAAATTTATAAGGTCAGCAATATTTTGATATAGCATATATTTAACCATTGCTTTTTGGACCTTTTATACCCTTCAAGGAGTATTTTAGCATTTCATTGCTCTTGCCCTTTTTTCACAGATGTTAAGAAACACAGTTTTAGCATTTTCATTTTCCATGGGCGCATATAAACATCTCCAATATAAGTAGTACATGAGCTTTCAGTTTTAGCCAACAACATCCCAAGTGACCAGGGGGAGTTCTGCACAGTGCCAAACATCGGGACAACCAACCAGAATGATTTAGGCATACAATCCAACTCACCAAAGGCAAGTTCTGTCACCAACTCAGAGCCGAGACATAATATAAACATGGAGGTTTATCCAAGAAAGGTTCTAGTGGGGAAAGGTCCTCCATGCCACAAGTCAAGTAGTAAGTCGGGTTAAAAACAAAACTAGAAGGTAATGGATGGGTGGAGACAGTGAAAGGTGAAGCCATCACTAGCAAGCCAAAACAATGGTGGGAATGACTACCTCTATTCTCCCTAAGGAGGGTAAAACCAATGAGTATAGATCAGGAACTTCCAAGTCTAAGTAGGGACATCAATACATAATACAAATACATCCAAGTCCATATAATTATGACCGCCAGATCATGACACTACATGTTAATACATGTCACAAAGATGAATATAAGAGCAATGATAACCATAACACAATATAATACAAGTTGAGTCATAATCATGCATATAATCCATCTGAACCATCATTTGTCCAATGAGAAAGTGCTGATATAAAACTGGGCATCATTAACTGCTTTGTAAATGACTAAATGGCTACATCGGTCCTCAAATCTGAGTGTCCTGAGACTCAGTCCTGACATGGGAGAGTACAATAGTCCACAAATAAAATAATGATCCGTCAAAACTGCTCATCTCAGCATCTCATATGTAAGAGATCTGGCTGAAAAATGTACTGTATCTGAAAAATAGAATATGGTAGCCCGACTACTATATATGTGATAACAATTCCTCATTTATTAATTTTGAGGAAATATTTAATTGAGAGAAAACTAATCATCCAAAACTTAAGATAAGTGTGTCTAGGGGGTAAATGAGTGTTTTGGCTTAGAAAACAAGTATTTATTTGCGAAAAACCACCCCCGGACCACTTAATTATTACAATTTGAAAATTTTCAATTAAACCATAGTAAAAATGGTTTAATTAGTTGGAAAATTTAATTATTTCTCTATAGTCAAAAATAAAAAATTTAAAAGTTTTATGTATCCTAGTATTTTTTTTCGGACAATGTTTTAATGCATCTCGAGACTTAGGAGATGACCATAGAACATACAAATAGTGTCTAGTAGGTTCATATTCATCAGCTAGACTCTAATAACCCCCCAAGGCCCAACGTTCAAAATTGCGCATTCCAGCATTGGAGGACGCTGGAGAAAAACTCATCGATTATTACTCGGCCAAAGGCAAAGAATAATCGACAAGGAAAAAACTCCCTGGAATACCTTAGTTCAAAATTAAGTCTCAGGAGACCGAGCCACTCAAAACCCTTAGTACCACACTTTATTACAATAACCCCACGGGGCATGGTCATTTCAGCAAAAAAAAAAAAATGACTAGCCAAAATTGGCTAACTGAAGCACACTGCACGTCTGAACCCTGGAGATGAACATTCATCATGCTCAATAACTGGCGGTTCAATAGAAATCCACTAAGTGCAGATTTAGTGGATAACACTACTATCATGTCTGTCAAAGATTTGCTCAAGTCCAACAAGGCCTCGATATACCGAATTATGAAACTAATCACCTTCTCGCTGATATTCTTTACCCTCTTGAAAGTCGACATTGAAGTTGGAAAACTTCTCGACATTATGAAGGAACCTCAGGATTTGTTCATCACTTTGAAAAACCTGCCAATGTTCCATGTTGTCTGGAACAGATGGTATGAAATTTATCTCTAACTTACCATCACCATTCAACAATTCTTCAGAGGGATGGAGAGTTGAGGCTGCTACAACTAACTTGTTTGCTAAGCCGTTCTCATCCCTACGAATTGAAGTTAGGTTTAAGGCATCAAAATACTCCATAGTGTCCTAGACAACATTTCTATACCTTTTCAACCTTTTACACTTACGAGTGTTAGATTTTTATCATTCAAGCTAGCATTATGATATGAGGATCTTATTTGAGAGAATAACATGCACAGCAAATAAAAAACAAGAGACAAGAGACACAAAGAATTTTCCTCGGGGAAACCATAAAGGAGAAAACCCCACACTTCCTCAGAGGGAGAATCAACACCAAAAGTAAAACCCGAAAACATAAAGATGATCTCTCGACAGCAGTAGTCTCTCTCTCTGATCCTAGTGTCTTCTCTCTCACTCATGCGCCCCAGTGAGTTAGCGTGTGTGTAATAAATAGAGAGGCTCACTCTCTATTTATATTCTTTCGTTCACTTGAAACCTACTCCAACATGTCGACCTCACTTAACAATTACTTACTAGAACCGACATCTCTAGGAGTGTCTAATAACCCTAGTGCCCCACGACTTGTGGGGACTTTGCCTCCTCCGACCAACAAGGAGGGTTATCCTTAACACAACGGTGGGGACTATTGCCCCGACTTACAATGACTCTCTTAGGGTCGACTTCTCTAGGATAGTCTAATAACCCTAGGGCCCCACAGCTGCGGGGACTTTAACCCTTGACAAATAGGAGGGTTACCCACAATGACTTGACATGACTTGTTCACATTATAGAAACTCCCGATCGGAACATCGGGGCATGACAAGACTCAATTACATTACAAACACATCCCAGAATAAACATCGGGGTATAATACATAAGATATACAAGTGAATACATTCCGAAGTTACAATTTCATCAATAACAAGCAAATTCATTCTTAACCTGGAGGATTATCAAATCCGAGTCACCACTTATGCTTAACATCTTTATTCCCATATCCTTAGTTGTTTCTAGACCACGTAAAAGAGCTTCATACTCAGCTACATTATTAGCTGCCTCAAACTCCAACCTATAAGCAAAGTTAAAAATCTTCCCCTTAGGCAAGGTTATGACCACACCCGCACCCTTTCCAGCTCTGGAATGAGCACTGTCAAAATTCATCTTCCATATTTCATCTACCTTCTCGTCTTTTATTTTTTCTTTGAGGGGGGCCAACAAGGTAGAGTAGCAAGTATAGGTTCCAATGTCATTAATGTTGTAAACATACTGGTTAAAAGGATTCTTAGGATTTTCAACATGGTACTTCTTCTCCTTTTCATTACGTAGCTTAACCCATGAATCTTCTGATGCAGGTATAGTAGCGTAAGTCTAGTCCATCTGGATCCATCCTCCCAAAGTGGCAGTCCACTTTCTAGACAACAACATCCCCCATTTATCTGGCACATCAATCACTAGAATGTCCATGGCTATGTGAATGTCTGGATACTTAGCCAGCCTTACTTGATGATTCAGGATGATTCCTACTATATCTACCTCTCTGGAATCCATGGCACAGACATTTCGGTAGGTCCTAGTTGTTTTTAAGTTCAACTGTTCCATTACTTTTTTAGTCATTATATTAAAGGCGGATCTTGAATCAAGCATACAGCTGTGTAGAAGAAGATCACCCATCATCAATGATACATAAAAGGGGGGATGATCCTCTTTTCTCGAATCAATAGTATGCAATATCACGATTGGATCTTCCTGGACATTATTTAGTTTAGGAGAAGGTTCTTCTAGAGGTTCTTTAAACTTAACCTTTTTGGGAGGTGGAGAGTTTAAGACTTTTAACAACTTTTCTCTTTCTTTAGGAATCTTAACTATTTCACTCGCAAGGACTGACACTTTAGCTTTAGACTACCAAGTTCCCAAATCAAGACCAACATCATCAGTATTAGGAGGAGCAGTTACCATAGGAAGATACTGTCTACTCTTTGAAGTACTCGGACTATCTCTTCTCTAGTAGGTGATGCCTTTGAACTTAGGCATCTCTTTGATCTGCTCATTTGAAGGTTTAGTACCAAAGTTCTTAGTAAGGTTATCTAGTTGTTGATTGTATTCTCTGGCTTGACCCCAGGTTTCTATTGTGACCGGATGGAGTTGTCCTACTGTGTTGACGTACTCAGACTCGCTTGAAAACTGTTCACTATCATTTGACTCTGGAAGACCATGCTCTAAGATTTGACGGGCCATGTAACAAGTGGACTCTTCATGAAGGGCTTCACAGGCTTTGCAATAAGGAATGACCTCGTCAACCATGTTGATAGGATCTAGTTGATTAGGGGGCCTTCTATCTTGTGGGGCTTTTTCCGGAACCCAATTTCCCTTAAGAGGAAAATTGTTTTGACTAGTTCTAGCCCTTTCTACGTTATCACTTGATTTTGCATCTTTGCATAATCGACCTTTAAAGCATGCATCCTATCATTCATTTCCTTTATTTTCTTGTCATAAGTTTCCTGCATGTGGCTGGTAGAATCCTTAGCTTTAATTTCCTGTTGCTTAGGATGAATAAGGGCCCTTGTGTAACCGGGAATGTTAGACTTACCCGAAGATTGCATGTTCATGTCAATTTTGACAGCCTTTTCCTGGGCTATCAAAAGAATGTTAGGGTCTTTATCCTTGAGTTGATACTGCATTTCCCCGCTAAGAGCTTCAATGTAGTAGACTAAGATGGATTGAGCAGTAGGCTTGTAGTCGGTATGGATGGCATTTGTTAGATCGGTGAACTTTTGTTGAATTCATCCATTGTTTCATTCTCGCCTCTTTTGATGGTAGTTAAAGCAATTAACTGATGGCGAGGTTCTTTTGGTGTATTTTGACTGTCAATAGGAGAAGTGCGTTTTAAGCTCCATCTGTAGAGGCATGCCTAGGCCTAAGTCATGCATCACATCCACACGGTGGTATGCTGTCGTGACTTCAAAGAACAAAGTGGAAAATCGCGTGGGATATGGTAGGTGGACACTCTGTTTGTTTCGAAACTCAAACTCCATGCTGCAACAAAATAAATCACCAATTACCAGCGAGATGCTCCAAATCTCCACGTGAGATGATGATACACACCAGCGGCTAACAAAATGGAAAACGACTCACCATAAGTTGCACTCGACTGCCAAATGCGAACGAATCGGTGTTCAACAACTATTCCAGAAACCTCATGTGGCCATGGAAGACACCCCGATGAATTTTCTAACTCCTTTAGCGTGAAACTCTTCCTTGCAATCAGTTGGGATTTTACTGACCGCAACTTAACTGATCATGATGCGTAATGGAATGGGTGGTGGTTTTAACAAGCTCGGGACAAGCATCAAACTCATCTTATTGGCAGCTGAACTCCGAGCGATTGACTGCCAATCTAAGTGGTGACCTGTGGCCCACTAAATCAACAATAGATCAAGCCCAAAATTTTTAAAATAAGTCGCTAAAGTAGCTTGGATAAATTTTCACTCGAAACTGTTGGTGGCGCAAAGTCGCGATTTCATTAAATTATAATGGATTTGTCTATCAACAGAACAAGTGGAACTCCATTGGCGGCCATGAGGAAAGATACACTCTACATTTTGGCGTGTGAATGATCTCTTACTGAAATAAGACGTTGCCCTTTCTTCACGCAGCAACTCCTCCATTTTTTTGCGATGACTTTCGTGGCTGTGTGTTCAAATGCAATCCCTTCTTGTGTGGTACTTTGCTTTCTTTTTCTTAACAGACCGGAAAGATAATGATATTTAGTGCATTCATAAGAGAAAAGTTGACCTTGAGATTCCTTCTGTCCATTGCACGATTCTCAATACAGTCACTAAATATTGCATCAGTACCATTAAGCATTGTATCTTTGCTTAAAACCACCTCTGGTGTATCCCATTATTGGCTTTGAACATTTCCAAAACTGAGGGTTGATTCTGCCAGAAAACATGACCCGAAATATTGAAAAAATGCAACTAGGAAGTCTGAGAATGACCACCCATGCAGATAGGGGGGTAACAGTGATTGTTCGGAAAGGGACATTACAATGCATTGGAGGCAAACACTTCCATCCCGCCTTGTTCAAAATGAAATGTAATGAAAATCAAATGACACAACAAATGCAATGCGATGGTAAAAGTAAATGCTAATCAAATGAAATTATACCTACCTCCCTAATTATGATAACAAAGGAGGGTCAATTGTAATCATACCACCAGTGCATCCACCTGACCATATTATTCATGCGAAGGGTTTCTTCCTTCGTCTTTGGAAACAGTCCAAGACAAAACCACATCAATGACGAGTTGAATAGATGGTACTGCCTCCATCAGAATGGGGCTGGAATGATGTACACGATAAGGAACTTGCTAGCCTCCAAGCTCTGGCCATGGGGAAGGATCACCTTCACAAGCTTTTTCTATCCATGCTTGAACTGGGCTCAAGTAGAAACTGCCTCGATCATATACCTGTCTTTCAGAAACTGTTTTTCCCAAAGGACCTTGAAAACTATCAAGGAACCCTGCATAATGAGGTTGAAACAATTCTGCCATGTTGTTCATGAACCTATGCATCTTCTCGTCATCATAGAAAATCCGTTGATCTTCAAGGTTACTAGGAACTGAAGGTATGAAAACTACTTTCACTATTCCTGATTCTGGAATCGCCCTGCAACGATAAAGAATAGAAGCAGACGCTACTAGGGAATTAGCTAGCTGATTCTGAGCTCTAGGAATCACTTGTAAAGATAAGGTAGTGAAATTTCATGTGGCCAATCGCACAACATCCCTGTACCTTTTTATCCCTTGATTTTCACATGCAAACTTTCCTTTGACTTGCACCACAATTGGGTTAGAGTTGCCAACAATATCTAAAAGCTCAATCCCAAAATCTTTACTCAAGACCAAGCAAGAGAGATTTGTTACCAACTATTTTGTACAATAGTTGGACTTCCTATTGAGCCGCTAGTTATTGAACATGATGCATGTTCATTTCCAAAGTTCAGCGGTTCAATGTGTTTCAGAGTTAGCCAGTTTTGGCTAGCCTTTTTCATCTTTTCTTTCGAAATGACCATACCCCATGGGGTTTGTAATAAAGTGTGCTAGTAGGGGGGTCTTGAGTGGCTCGGTTCCCTTGGACTTAACAATCAAATAGGGTATTCCAAGGAATTTTTTCCCTTGTCGATTATTCTTTTCCTTCAGTCGAGTAATAATTGATGAGTTTTTCTCTTGCTACCTCTAAAGCTGGAATGCTTGAATTTGGCAGTTGGTCCTTGGGGGGTTATTAGAGTCCAACATTAAAATATGAACCTAGTGGACACTATTGGTATGTTCTATGGTCATTTCCTAGGTTCCGGAATGTGTTAAAACAATGTCCGAAATTTTTTTTAGCGGACGTCGGATTTTTTATTTTTTATTTTTGACTATGGAAAAATAATTAAAATTTTCAATTAATTAAACCATTTTTCCTATGGTTTAATTTGAAAATTTCAAAATGTAATAATTAAGTGGCCTGGGGGTGGATTTTGACAAATAAAGACTTGTTTTCTAAGCCAAAACACTCATTTAACTCCTAGACACACTTATCCTAAGTTTCGAATGATTATTTTTCACTTAATTGAATATTTCCTCAAAATCAATAAATGAGGAATATTTAATTAAAATAATCATTAAATTATTAAATGGTGATAAATAAAAAACTTTCCAAAATAAACCAAATTGAATAAAGTAAAGGGCTATTTAACTCAGCAAAAGGCATCTAGGAAGATTCCAATCACCACTGAACTAATCTGAGTCAGTATTGAAGCTCGATAGTTAACTCCTCCTTGGGATTTGCGCCTCCTCCCCTTGTATGGGCGAATTCTCCTTGGTGGCTTGTGTTTATTGGTTGGTGATGTTTCCAAGGTGAGTAGGGTGGGCGCCTTGCCTAGGTGGAGGCCACCTCACCCTAATCGCATCTACCAGGCTTTAGTTCAACTCCAGATCAATGCAGTGAGCTTTAGTCAGTTAGGGTTGTGCCCCCTTGATCTCTCCTTGATGCTTGCGCTAGGGTTTATGAGCCCTCTCTTCTCCTTTTTGTATAAAAAGGGGTACTCTGCTCCATCTTTGAGGACGGAAGCAAGGAACTTCTGGTCTTGTAATGCTCTGTAATTGTTTATGAATAAAAGTTGAGAGTTTGGAGGTCCATCCTGTGCAAGATCTGTTTCATGGTGTATGCTTGTGCTTCATGAGGTGATATTAGCTTAGTTTTATTTCTTCATAAAAAGGCCTTAAAAACTGTCGGGAAAGAAGGGGAAAGAAGAGGGGGGAGGTAGGATTGAGTATGGGTGCTCCGGATGGCTTAATACTCCAAAATTTGGCAGCATCTCTCTCTCTTTTTTCATGGACCTGCTAAAAACCAGCAAGCTTTAAATGCCAAATTAGTGGGTTAATGCTTTAAAAATATATACAAAATACACTACTTCAGTACTTGTAAAAAATGAGAAAAATTTAGATTTTTAAGTACTAAAGTAACTAGTGATTTAGATCTAATATTTAGAGATGAAAACTTGTGATCTTTTAGATCTAAACATATGCAAATAAAGAAATAAGGATCAAAATGCACTCTTTCTTTTTAAGCATTGTAACAAAGTTAATGAAGAGCAAGTGGGATAAAGGCTCCCACACACCACTTCCTCCATTTGGGGGAAGCCTGTATTGTCCCTGTTTTCTATTTTTGGTTTCATAAAAAGAAAAACTATGTTAGTATAGTTTTATTTCAGTCTTACTGCTTTTATTTAATTGCTAAAAGAAAAAAGAAAGAATCCAAAGCCTCTTGAATCTCACTGAAAAGTGGATCAAGAGCACTCTCTATTGGAGATGTTTTATTTTTTATCTTAGATTAGTTCACTGCTTTCTTTTATTGCTTAAAGAAAAGTAATCCAAAATCTCTTGAATCTCACCGAAAGATGGATCAAGAGTGCTCTCTGTCGAAGAGTTTATTGCCTAGTTTAGTTCTTTTACTTTTTTCAGTGTCTTTGTTTCTTTTTTTCATAAATCTCTTGAATCTCGCCATCAGGCGGATCAAGAGTGCTCTCTATTGGAGGGTTGTTACAATGGTTCTCCTTCCCCCTTAACTAAAATCGGAATAAACATTTGTGCTACGCTGTGTATGCTCTACCCAGTTGGGATACCCAGAAGTAGCCGTAGACTTTTTTAATTCTCACATTCTAAATCTATTTCAACCTTAATAAAATTTACCAATTTCCCCACGCAAAAATCCAACGTCTAGATTTAAGCCGTTGCGGTGGCAAATTACCCAAAGGAACTAGGAACAATTGGTTAGTGACCTCAAGGTACAGTTAGGCTACACCCTTGCGGTGTAGAGTTGAACACCGCCTCCGAGACTCCAGACCAACCTACATATTCCTTGCGGTTAGCCATATTGGTTAAGGGTTTTGGACATATATCCGGTACCAAAAGGTATATCTTGGATATCCCCCTCCCATTCAATAAACAACTTCACCCTATAAAATTTACAGTAAAATTTACCAAGAAGCACTAGCAAAACAATCTTGAGCACTCCATTTGGCATTGGTCCTTTTTTAATTTTGCTTATTATCTGTCTAAAGCATTGCTATTTATCTGTTTTTTATATCATAGATGCTTTACTTTTAATCTGCAATTATCGAATGATTGGTTATCTCTAATTCTATTTGCAAGCATTTACTGGTTATTTTATTGTAAGTTTCCTTATAAAAAAAACTCCTAAAAACACCCATCCCTATCACGCATCTAAATAAACTTTAAAACTCTTGAGCCTTAGAAACTCTCTATAGGGACTGCCCCCCTTGGCTTCGTTAGGAGTTTTCCTAAACGTAGGAGCCGAGATCAGGTGACAGCACCTGACTCTTTGCTTGCCCCCAAGGCCGCACCTCTCCCTTTCGTCGGGAGACAGCCATTCGAAAGATTTCCGGCTGACGGTGTGCACATCGACGGGCAACAAGATTCATATTCAACAACATCGTTAGTACCTTCAAACTCTAGGCAGAAGGAAAAACGATGACTATCAGCACATGGAGAAGTTAATACAATACCTGCGCCATTAGGGGGTGGACTGTCACTAATCGCAAGAATCAGTCAAGATTATTGTGCTCCTTTCATGTTATTGCATATATGACCGGCCATTCGTGGACCCAAATTGTTAGTTTTTGTACCTAGGCAGATGTTCCCTAGGTGACTTTAATTTTTGCCTAAAGTCACTTTAAGAGGGAAAAAGGTGACCCTCACATTAAATGTCACTTAATGAGACTTTATATCAATAAAGTCACTTTTTGATAAATTTAAGTGGGTGAGTGATTTTATTTATGAGAAATAAATAAAAGGGATTTTCACTCACATTCAATCTCATCCATTGGATTGATTCTTTCTCCACCATTGGATTAAGAAACTCACTTAGGTCAAACAAAAAGGCTGAGGGAGGCAAAAGGACATTCACTTGTTCATTTTTCAGGTGAAGAGAGAGAGCTGAGAAGGCTGGGTCGAGTTTGCTGAAGGAGGGCACGATTTTCAGAGAAGTTTATGCACACAGTTCGAGGAAGAGTACGGCCTCATTAAATGCTGTACGGCTGCACAGAAATCGAGGGATAGTACGGCTCATTAATTGCTGTACGGTTTGCATTGAATTCTCAGCACAGAAATCGAGGTTTTGTGGGTCTGTACGGCCTGCATTAAATGTTGTACGGACAGCATTAATTTTCAGCACAGAATTCGAGGTACGGCCTGTGTGTACGGTCTGCAAATTCTTGGCACGAATTTCGAGGAAGGTACGGCCTGTTTTGCTGCTGTACGGTGCATTTATTTTCTGCTGGTACGATTTTCTGGGTTGTACGGTCTGCATTTAATTCAGGAAGAAGAAGAAGGGTGTACGGCTGGTTTGCTGAGCACATTTCCAGACTTTGAGATAAAGTTTGCCGGTGAAGATAAGTTGTATTTTTCACCATTTTATGTCCTGTACATTGCTGAAGAAAATAATAAAAATCTCTCCTCTCTCTGACTGGTTTTCCCCGTGGGGGTTTTTCCAGGGCTGATTAGCCAAAAATCTCTGAGTTAAATTTATGGTGTGCATGCATTTGTTTTCAGCCTGTTAGTAATTTTTTTTTACTGTGTGTTTAAAATTGTTCGGCAAAATTTTAAGTAGCTTCAAGCCTATGCAAAACCGGCTGAAGTGAAAAACACAAATTGTTCATTTAAACCAGCAAGCAGTAAAACTTAGTTTTTCAACATGGTATCAGAGCAAAGGGGGCAGAAACAGTGATTTTTGCAGACACACAGAAATTTGCAGCATTCAGAAATTTTTGTTATTTTACTTCTGTCAGTGAACAACACTTTGCTGAGTTGTTGTTAAGATGGCTACGAGACTTAGATTGGAGGATAGGCTGGATGGCACAGGGAATTTTGTGCCGTGGAAGGCTAGGATTTTGCTGTTACTTGAAGAGAATGAGTTGTGGCCAGACATAGCGAGGAACACTATTGCAAACCCCATAACCATTCCTGCATCCACAAATGCAGCAGCCCTCACAGCCTTCAATAAGAAGGACTGCAAAGCCAGGAGAATTATTCTTGATGCCGTGAA